>JAUMHG010000038.1:23894398-23906206 GCA_032359395.1 Enteromius anoplus
TCTAAACATTGCCTGCTATACGGTATAATGAACACTTCCTTAGTTGTTGTTTACCTCTTTAGGACTAATTGCTGCTGATTTTCCCCACCTGTCAGTCGCTTTGGATAAAAGCGTCTGCTAAATGAATAAATGTAAATGTAAATGTAAATGAAACACTATATACTTCTACACTACATCCATCATTTACTCTCTCTCAGCTCGTTTTTATCTGAATTACTTTCTTTTTCTGTTGAACATCATGTATGGGTGGGTGGGGGCAAGAGAGAGGATCTCTGTACTTATCACAGGCTATTTGATTATTTTAAACCGCGTGAGAGAAAGAAAAAGAGAGCGCGCCTGGAAGCACCAGTAACCTAAATACTATACCTTCAAACATATTGAAAACTGACATGTTAAATATACAAATATTTAAAACAGCTAGTTCATATATTCGGATACAGCAGTCAAACATCGTTATTATAGGACAGCGCGTCCTACAAGTTTGCTGCATTCTTGCAGAAGTTATCCGTTTAAAAATCAGACACGGTAGATTTATTTACAACAGTTTTACACTAAATATTGGACTTAAACGAACACGTTAAAGATGAAAGTATTTTCAGAAAGCCGAAGTTTATATTTTTGAAGTAAAGTTAAATTAAACGGATAGCTACAGAAGTCACAGCGCTCTGGACCGCGCGTCCCACGACGAGCCCTGTTTTAGACTGATAACTTTTTATTTAAATTATAACGATGATGAAGAAGAAGCAACAATGTTTTTTAGTTAATGTGCTGTAAAAGAAAACGAAAAAGAAAACATAGCTGTTAAGGATGTTTAAAAGATGTCTTTTAGCACTAATTTGCGTGTATGTGCGGCGCTGAGTGAAATAGTGGGGCAAATCGATAATGGTAGCCCAATAATAATAATAATAATAATCATAATTTTATACATTAATTGGAGAATGAGCCCAATGTCGTCTTGACTAACGACAAAGACATCTGGTATCGTTGATAGCTCTGACTATCATCGATACACGATACTATCGTCTATCGGAACAACCCTAGTGTGTAGTATATACGGCTGAATGCGAAATCACGCACCTGATGGCATTTAGCGCTTATTACAGGACCGCGTTTACTGACAAAACGCGCATTATAGATCGGCCGATCGTGATCAGAGTATCCCTAATTTCTGAAGGATTATTAAGAAGATTATTGAGAAAACTCAGCTTTGCTTTAAAAGATTAAATTACAATTTACAATATAGAAATTGTTTATTATATATTGTAATAATATTTCACAATATAACATGTTACATTAAATAAATTCAACCTTGGTAAGCATGCGAGTCCTTACTTTACCTTAGGACAAATATATTCTTTTTCAATCCACAGAGTAGTTTGTTTTGTTTTGGAAATCGCAGCATAATTAAATGTGTTGTGATTGGGATGTTCTGGCAAAGATGGTTAGTCTGGCCTGGCTGGGTGGGATTGCACTATTTAAGTGCAGAGAAATGTAAACTTTGAAGCAAATATACCTAATTAAATCACCCAGAGTGTTCTGCAGCACTGAACGCGGGTTCATTAAACTGAGTCACAGGAGTCGCCCATATTAGAGGCACTGGGAGGCTTGACTACATTTTAATGGCTCAGAAGATTTGGGGAACTGCTCTCAATACGAAATAACACAACAAATACCTAACCTTTCCACTAATCACTGAATGCAATTGGCTATGAATAACAGTATGCAATATTTAAACCAGATTCCTTGTCTCTATCTGTGGCTCAGTTTCTAGCAGGTCTGAATGACGGAAAGGAAACTTAATACATTTTAAAGTGGTGTTGTATTTTGTTGTTGTTTTGTTTTAAAGCACATTGTTGGAGCTCGACAGCCCGGTTCACTGTCATTATATTGACAAGAGCAGATGGGATATTCTTTAACAGTTCACATATTGTGTATAATGGATGAAAGAAAGGGTTTGGAACAACACAAGGATGAGTTCATTTTTTAGATAAACCATCCTTTTAACAGTACTGTATACTGACATTCAATATAAACAGTGTAAAAGAGAAAACATACAGGTTGGCAATCAGTTGCAGATTTTTTTTTTTTTTTTTTAAACCAAAACGTGTGTTGACCAATCAGAATCAAGAACTGGAACTAACCATTTTATAAGAAACAATTAAAGTCTGCGAGAAATTATAATTGACTGAATTAATTTTGTTAGAGCACATTTCTGAATGAAACACCTTCTTTACTAGATCCAATAAATTCACGGTAGAAAAAACAAGCCACGCCCACTATTTTCCTTATTTTGCTCTTGGAAGTATCTCAAGATAAAGAAGTAAAATCTGTCACAAAGTTCTGCTTCACGCAGACTTTAAACATGACTTTCAGAAAATGATGTACATGTATAATTAAGGTTTCCAAATTGTTTTAGTCCAGTAAGTGTTCTTGAAATATTAAATCTAAAAGTTATTCTGACATAAGCTTTATTAATAGCAATATATTCCACAGCAAAATGGTAGATGAACCAGGCCTTTTATTTGCTAAAAAGAGGCAACTATCAATAGGACGACAGAAGGCATGTGCTAGATTGTGTGCAGCAGGTTTTCAGCAATATTTTGATCATGTTGGTAATCGTGAGGCAGGCCTTAAAAATGTGTGTATTAAATACGACAGAGTAAGCTTCATAGGGTTAAGATGTTTTGTAACATGGTGGATGGTTTCTAGATTTCTGTTGAAAGCTGCTAGACCATCTTGGATTAGCAAAAAAAAAAAATTGTGCTTAAGCTTGTTTTTTGCAACATATTGCAGCATGTAGCTAGTTGACCATCAAACTCCATTTTCCAGCAGTTGGCTTTATGCTTCTTTGGAGATTAAATGTTATATGTTCTTCATATCAGAATATTGCTCTGTGGATTCCTCCAAAGCCCGGTACACAAATTTCTCTTTGTCATCCAGCTGTAATACATTACATATCTGTTGTGTAAGTCAGGACTGTGCTGCAAATTGACTTTCCACTATCAAATTCAGGGTCGAACAAGCGTACATAGTAGTTAGCATAAATCAAACCAAGCCTGCACTTTCCACTGATGCTCATTGCTATTAGTAGCTACACTACACCTAACAGCACTCAGCGGAGCAGCTGATGCTAATGTGAGCTGCAAAAGCAGGCCGTGTCTGTGTTTTTAGTGCTAATTTGCATGTCGGTTTAATTCCATGATGCGGCAAGCTCATTAGAATTAGCTAGCAAAAAAAAAAAAAGTTTGAATGTACAGCACTGTTCAGTACCTTAGAGCTCACACCTTTCCCAAGAGAGGAAACAACTTGGAGATGCTGGATAAAACATGGCAGATTGTTGTTCTCCTGGGCTGAGCTACTCATTAGCAAGACATTAGGGCAGAAAACCTCAGTCATGTGGGTCATTACCAAAACAGGTACTGCATAAGCACATGGAAGGATGACAAGGCGAGATAAGGAACAAACCTTTCCTGACAGAGTGAGAGTACGTCCTGTCTGCATGCCCTCAGTCTTATTAGCAATTTGCAGGTAAACAGTTGCTTGTTGTATTTGGATGATGACCATGATAACAATACTTTGACAGAACCAGCCATTTTTTACTAGACTTATTAGTATTATGATGCACTGTGGTGTTTGGCATAAAGAAAGTGCAGAAACTAAATTAATTTTAACTGAACTTTCATTGAAATAAAGAATTTAGAGATTTCTTTCTTTCTTGTCGTTATGAATAACATATTTCTTATTTTATTTTGGTTTCTTATGTAGTTTATGTTTTTGTGAGACTGGCCCTCTAATATTATATATTATATTATATTATGCCTTTTTAAAGGTTGCTAATATTGCTTTATGAGTCTCTTAAAACAGGTTTACATGTATGCAAGGTCAAAAACACTTTAGTTTTATCCCAAAATAGATTTAATTTTACCCCATTTCTAAATGATTCGTAAACGACTCGTGTGAAGCAGTTTGAAGAATCAGTCTGTCTAAACCCCTCCCTACCGTGAGCCCTCACTGCTGTGATTGGTCAAATGACAGCAGGATACAGCGTCTCCTTGACATAATGTAATCCACAAGGAAATTGTACTGTTTGTGGGCGGGCAAGTTGTTCGCGATGTAGAACGTGGGAGGACATTATGCAAATATTTTACTTTGTGACGTGGATCCGTAACAGAAAAAGATTCAAACTGCTGACGACTCGTTTAAGCGAATGTGAGCCAACTCTTTTTTTTTGATAGACAATAACTTTATTTATCGTGCACTGTCGGCGTCACAACTTTGCAGATAGTTTATGTTCACATACATAAACTATCATGCATTGACACAATGCATGAAAGATCATATTTGAAAAGGCATAATAGGCGCACTTTAAGGTTTTATCTAAACAATAATTATTTCATTTTGGCAGAAACTATAGTTACCGTGGTACATTTTTAAAGGGCAATTTAACATTGTTTTTCTGGCAAATGCTTTGCTCTGTGAATAATGCAGAATTCAGAGGTGAGAAAGCCATGGAAGTGCAGGCAGACTAGTTTACTCGCTTTGTTGAGTAAATACTCAATTAGCAATGAATATTAATAAGACGTTGACATGTTCAGCTTTGTTCTCAGATGAACTGAAATTGCTGCTGCTGCCTGACAACATGCTGTTTTTGGATTTAAAACCACATTTAACCCTCGAGTACAGCTGAGAGCAGAGTGATTGTCCACGGTGAGCCGCGCAGAGCTGAAGTCTGGTGGAGCCAGACAATGTGAGGTGAGCGCTGAATCAGGACTGGACTGCGAGCATGTTGCCCCTTGACATTGCTCACTGCTTTTCTGTTTATTCTGTGATGAATACAAAACTCATTGTCAATAGCTCCTGGCTGGCTCGCTCTCTTATTTTTAGGGGGAGTCATGGCCTAATGGACAGAGAGTCATACCTGTAACCCGAAGGTGACAGGTTCAAGCGTCATGATAGGTAGGGATTGTTGGTGGGGGTAGTGAATAAGCAGTGCTCTCTTCAATACCACGGCTAAGGTGAAACCCTTGAGCAAGGCATTCCCAACTGCTCCCTTAGCTATCCACTGCTCCGGTTTCTTTCGACAAGTCCCATCCCGTCCCTTCCCTTCCCCTGTTTAGTTAACTTATCCAGTACAATCGGGCCAAGTCACATGATTTATTTGAGAAAAGTGTTTACTGTATATTGTAGTTTATGCAATTTTTTCTTATCTGTGCATGTTTTTATATGCATTTTTAGAATGTATGCACACCTTGGCATTTCCATCCAGCGTTTTTTTATGCAATATTGCAAAATGAGCATCAAAATAATAATAATAATTTTAAACAATTTAATGCATGTTTGCTGAGTAAAAGCAAGTGCATTTTTTCTTTAAATCTAAGCCCTAATTTGAACAAAGAAGAAGCAATGGGATCAGATTCAAAACTGAACCTGCAGAACCTACATAAGCACCACAGCTCATGCGCCAGCCATTGCACCTAATTTCCGACTGACTTTCTTTCCTTTTTTTTTTTCACAGCTTGCTTTGTAAATGCTACACAGACTGCGTGCAGATAGTCAAGCATGCCGATATGGTTCCCAAATGCTTATGTCCCAAACCGATCTGCCGTGCCAGCGTATTGTGGTGCTTATCTGATGGCCACCCCGTAACGTGGTCCCCCCTGATCGTGCTCATCCCTCACCACATGGTCCTATCAGAGAGTACATCTGCCTCCACCTCTGTTTCACTGTCACAGCTGAGATAAACACACAGCTTATCAGCTTTCCGCGCCGCAGATATGACCTTTAAGAGAAAAGGGTGAGTGATCCATTGAGAGGACTGATAGAGGACGACCACTTCATCAGGGAAAAAGAGAGACAAAGAGAGAAGGGGAGGAGGAAATATGCTTGGGAGAAGGGCACTAGATTGAGAAACAAGTGCAAGCTGAGATTGTTTAGAGAGGGAGCTGGAGATTCAAGTGACAGATGTGGAGAAGAGTGCAGAGAGATCAGCAACTCTTTAAAGAGGAGACGGGCCACTCGTAGAGAAATTAATGAGGGGAATTGCAAGGTAACTGCAGTGATGAGATGTATCGCCAATTAAAAAAATATGTTGGTGATATTTGGCAAGAAATCTGTTTTCGTAATGCAAAAAATAATAGCAATAGTCCCGGTTCAATGCAAGTTTAGTAGCTCAGTAAAATGATGCTAGACTGATGCTGACACAAATGTCAAAAGTGACTTGGTTTAAACTAACTGTTTAAATGTACCAGATTGGGAGAAAAAAAACAACAAACATATCAACATCATGAAGGGCTATCTATCGTTTGTTTAAAAAAATAAAAAAAATAAATAAACATAAAAATGTAAATGTCACAAATGCATTTTGCTACACATGCTTGACATAACCCGAAGTTGTATTGAAATCTCTTTAACATTCTACCAGGGAAAGTGCTTCTAGTTAAATTGCAGCAGTGTGTAATGTATCATATTATGATTAAGATGAATGGTTATCAATGCAGTCTGTCCAGAATAACAATGATTTGTTTTAATTATATACCTGCATGGCAGAGACAAATCATATAAAACAGTAAAGTTGATTACTGTAACATTAACATCTTCCCTGCACTTTGACTCACAGGAGACGAATCATGTGAGACAAGCTGTTCTCATCTGCATAAACTTACTCTTTAAACTTTGTCATTCCGCCAACACCCCGTCGCTCTCATTGAAAATTAATTACTTCCAGTCGGTGTTTTATTCATTACTTCATTGTTAAAGGCAACAAGTGGGGGCCGGTCAAAAAAAGTAAAAAAAACAAAAACAAAAAAAAGTCCTTATCCTGATAACTCCACCAGCAACTTTGCCACTGCATGCCTCTACTCTCTGTACTTTCTATCATGCTTGTATTAACTAGGAATTAGTTTTCTTGTCACTAAAAAATAACATTCTTCTTCTGAAGAGTGTTATTATATGAACTACAGCAGTGCTAGTGCATTAAATCATTAACCAAATGAGCAATTTATCAAAATACAATATAAACTCACTCACATCAAAAATATCAAAATGTCATTTGAAATTGACAAATGATCAGTGTTCTTGTCTCTGATAATAAACATTATGCAGAGGAAACTGTTTTAATATGAACTGCGTCATTGCATCATCAACAAGAACCGTCAATGTGCAGTATAAATCAAACTCACTCAGACGACAGATTCTTTTTCATGCATCATTTTATTATATCCATGTATAATAAAATGAGACCATTAGTATTTTCACCCAATAAATAAATAAATAAACCAGTTACTTATCTTCTGCTTTAAAAAAAAAAAAAAACATCTCTCTGGAAAAGAGGGTTTAAAGCGAAAGCATAAATTGAAGTTTGAGAGCATATGCAACTCAACTAAAGACAAAATATGCGTGACTTGATTTGATTTGAACTGCATATGGATTCTTGGCATTGCATGCATGAACTAACTAATCTCAACTAAATACGGCATGTGCTTGCTTTGTATTGGATGCATGCAGTAACTCATTTCAACTAACTACAGCATGTGCATGCTTTGTATTGTATGTGTTACCTTTCTCGGTTCGTAAGTTCTTTGTCTTAGCAATGACCACGAGACAAGCAGTTTGGCTGAGCACATTCACATTTTAGTGTTCACTGGAAAAGACAAGAGAGCACCACACAGTCAATAAATACCGTTACACATGCATGAACTAACTATCACTAGAAAAGAAGTTTAATTGTGTATGCATGCGTTGTACTGAAGCTTTTCAGCATGTGCATGTTCTTTTTTGCGTGCATGAACTAACTCAACTTACTACAGCATGTACACATTACACTTTTCACAGTACTGTAGCTTTGCGAACGACTTGACATCACAGATAAATCAAATAAAACTTAATCTTAGTCTTGTTCTTCTTGCTCTTGAGATGGGTCAAACTTCAACGTTTGATTATGAATTTTAATCAGTTCATAATCTGATTTAAGGCACTTTCCAGCAAGGTGGAAGGGTGGAGTAACTTCAATCAAAAGTTTAGGAAGAAACAGGCTCAGAAGAGGCCTGGCTCAAGCCTTGTCTCTTTCTCATCAAACTCAGTTTTCTAACATAGGCCTTGAGCTTTGTCTGAGCAGTAAAGAGCAGAGGAACACAGGCAGGTAGTAAATAATGCATATGCCTTTTTTTGGCGCAGAGGCGTTCACACGCTTAGCCTCGACAGAGCCTCTCAGAAGTGCCCTTATTACAAAAGTGAGAATGTCTGTCCTTGTTTTCTTGGGGTTTAGTCAGAATCACGTCCCATCTCAAAGACAAAAATGATCCCAAGAGATGAGGCTGTGCTCTAAACGAGGAGAAAGTGAAGCAACACAGCTACTCAAGTTACAGTTTTTTTGCACTTGTTTTGGTCTGAAACAGAGCTCTGTTCCTCTCTTTGTCCCTGCAGGACTCCTTTCACATCGTACTTTTGCATGCAAACTACAGTACTTTGCATCATCGACATGAGTACCACGCGAGTACTAGCGACAGCTGTTTACCAAAGTAGCTAGGTCACGACTCAGGAGAAGAAGACGCCATTTTCACTCTGTTATTCAAGTATTTGTCCCTGTGGATTTGCAAGCAGAAGTTTGCACAGAACAATGCATTGCATGAGATGTGAAGAATATGAGCTGCTCTCAGAAGGTAATTTATTTGGAGCCGAAATGCTATGAGAAATGCATTATACTATAATAAGTGTGACTGGGAGCGTGCAAAGATGCAAATTGTATGTGATCAGCAGCGTTCACTTCCATGAGGTCTGCAAGATTGCTTTCATACTTCAATCCACAGCAGAGTTTCACATTTTTTTAAATCAGTACTTTGTTTTGTTTTTCAGTCACAATATATATTTACATAAGACGCAAAAGCATGCGATTTTTGTTAGGACTTGTTCTAATAGTAACCTATTTGTTTTCCTACCTATTTGATAAATTGTTCTCTTGTTTCAAGCTTAAACCTCACTAACTTTTTTATTGATTTATGCCTTAAACAACCATTAATGCTTGATGGTTGCCTTTGAAAAATTCATGAAAACAACCCTATTGATTACATCGTAATTACATCCTGAAATGATGCAGGTTAAAATGGACTATTATAGTACACAAAGTTTTGCAAACGTTTTAAGCATTTTTTATTGTTATTCATTATTCATATTTTTTTATAAATTTATATTTTAGTAAGCAATGAGACATTAACATTTACCAAAACTGACATTAAATATCTTAGTTATATCCATGGATATTTTTGTTTCAAATAAATGCTGTTTTTTTTTTGTGACAGTGAAGACTGGGATAAGATAATGATGCTCCAAATTCAGCTTCACATTACAGCTTTTTCACATTTTGCCAAGTTTTTATTGGAATTTTACTACAGTATTTCACCCTCATTTCCTTTAATAAATCTATTTTGCACTATAGGTACAACACAATTGTTCTTCTCAGGGCCTTTTGTACAAAATTTTCCAGATTTTGCCATTTTTAATATGTAAAATGATGCAACTTTTGACTTCAAATTAAAATGTTTCAATTTTTCCTTTTTTTTTTTTACCAGATTGCCTTTCTTTCAGGTTTGGCCTACAAAGCAAATGCTCGCTTTATTCCTGTTTTCTGCTTCTGCATATTATAGAGCCAATTGGCTAAATAATACAGCTATAGTTGTGTGGGTGTGTTGGTATGGATCTCAGAGTGTGGTTTGTAAGCGTGTCATTAAAAAAATGCATGTGTGCGCGTGTACTAACATTTCAGAGAGGAACTGTACTGTAAATCACAAATTTATCCACTGTGTGCACTAGAAGAGTTTTGATGGCATCTAATGGGGAAAATGCCCAAAAAAATCTCATGAAAGCCAATTTTTAAGATATCAACCTTAAATTTGAACCAATTTTAAATTCATCTAGCATGTTTATAGTTCAACATGTTTCACAAAATATATATTTTATATTAAATATTAGTCATATTCATAAATGTAAACCTCTCTCTAACTTTTTAACTTTTCACATCTTCTTTGCAATGAGACCAAACTGTCTAGTTTTAGCAAACTTTTTTGACATGGACATTGTTGTGTATTTTATGTATTTATTATTATGTTTTTAATTATTGATGCACACGGGATAACAATAGTTCACAATTTTATTGTGTTTAGTGTTTTTAGGATTATATGAATGCAGCTTTGTTGAGAGATGCTTGAAATGTTGAATAATTTTCCTTTTCCTTTAAAGCTTGGCATATACACCATCCAAATGATAGGGATGCCAGACTGAGTCAAAGAGAAAAGTTTTCTTCCTGGGATTTCTTAACTCCAAGTGTGTTTTATGGAATGGTTGAGAGGCCTGTTAAAGGGATGCGAGAAGGAGGGTGGGGGCAGCTTGTCCATGTTCCTGTGTCGGCCCAGGCCAGCTTGCCGCTTTGCCTTGTAATTGCTGGCTTACAGCGTGGACGGCAGAAACATCAGAGCAGAGACAGATGGTTGTGCCTCTCACATCCCTCTCTGGAAGGGATTCAGCGCGCAGGCTGATTGAATTCAAGTGTTGGGACTCTAAGCCTGCCTGCTGCCTCCATGCCATATTCCAGCAGAGGAAGGAGGGTATTTTCACAAGGCCATTTGTTTCTCCCTTTCTCTCACTGTTCCCCTCGTCCTCCCTCACTGTCTCGCTGTCCATCATATGGCTTTTGTGCTCTTTATCTCTTTATCCTCATTTCTATCCTTTCTGCCCTCTTTACACTCATTCTGTCCTATCGTTGATCGCAGTGAGAGTCGTTCGACAAATAATTTCCACCTTGCATTGGGTGTCAGTAATACTATGTATAATCAGACCACAGTTACTTTTTACAGATTTTATAGTTGCATATGTGATCATGGACCACCAAACCAGTCATAATGGTATTTTTTTCTTTTTTTGTGAAATTGAGATTATTACATAATCTGAAAGCTATTAATAAAGGATACAACTATTTAAAAATCTGAGGGTGTAAAAAAAAAAAGTAAATATTAAGAAATTGCCTTTAAAGTTGACCAAATTAAGTTCTTAGTTTTGATATATTTGTGAAAGGAAATGGACAAAATGGTAAATGTTAGTAAATGTTTTAGTTTGATTGTTGTTATTTTTACATTATTTTAATTTGTTAATTTTACGATTTAATTACTTTCATACTTTTTTTATTAAACTCACACATTGCTGCAGTTTTCGTGAACCTTGACGTAATGTTTAATTAATATCAATGAATGTAATATATTTTCATTCCTTTTTATATTTTATATCAGTAAAGAACAATATTATCATACTTACATCAACATGGTATTCTAAGTAATCAAAAAGTAATCTGATTACATTACTTAAAATAAGTAATCTAATAGATTACGTTAATGACTACAAAATAAGTATTGTTGTTATACATTTTTTGTTAATATCTTTTTATTAATAATATAAAAAAGCACAAAAATCCCCCAGATCCCCAACTGCAGTCAAAATAAAGTCTAAAACCTTATAAGCACTGTATGTGATAAACAAATTTATTAGATCACCTGTCATCATAAACAAAAAACAAATATTTTGGGAATCTGTCCTGGACTATAAATAATATTGTCATATTTACTCTAAAATATTGTTGTGCAAATAGGGCTGCAACAACTAATCGATAAAATGTATAATTATCGACAATGAAATTCGTTGTCAACGAATGCCGTTATCGATTAGTTGGGCTGCTCACGTTACTGAGGAACGCGACCACAAGATGTACAAATACACACAGTTACACAGCTGCTCGCGCAATGGAGGTTACAGAAACGTCTGCGGGAA
>JAUMHG010000038.1:23908336-23922110 GCA_032359395.1 Enteromius anoplus
TTTTATTTTGATTTTTATATATATATATATATATATATATATATATATATATATATATATCCATATCTAATTAAAAATTACAACGTAACTGACAGACTGACTGAGCTCTGAGTTTCAGCTTCTTGGCTGACCTATGACTCATATACATAGAGTCAGAAGTACAATTGGGCACTATCGACCAGCATTAACAACCTTAGGAGAGCCAGGATTCATTTTTTAAAAACTCTGTGTTCGTCTGAAAGAAGAAAGTCATATGCACTTAGGATGGCTTCGATGTGATTTTTGGGTGAACTATTCCTTTAAACGTTCTTCATGGAACCACTGATGCCAACAAAGAACCTTTAGTTAAAAAAAATACAAATAAATACCAAAAGACATAATTTTTAGCCTGTCACTGAACAGCTGGGATAAGTTGGAGATGTTGCTCTTTCAAAAACGCTAGGTAAAGAACAGAAGAATGGGAAAATCTTTGTTTTTGATACATTTTAAGGGCCTTCAGGTTAGAAAAATCTCACATGAGTTCTTTTTTCTCCCATGACAATCCGCTTAAATGGAGAACAAGTGGAGAGTTTTGCTTAAATATTTTTATATTTTTCCCCTGAGAAGAAGTGTAAAGTGTCTCCTTTTAGAAAAGATCTCAGAATGTCTCAGACATGAATTATATCAAGATGTTTTAATTCAAATTTATTTGCTTTTCTCCCCGGTTTCTTCCAAAATCAATTAATTTTGCTATATCCACATGAATTTCTTAGCACTTACTGTATGTCAACAACTGACTGATTTGTGTCTATTTTTATTCCTCCAAAGGCCTTTTAGTAGAAGCATCTGAGATGATGTTAAAACTTAAAACATAACTATGAAATTAAACCTTAACCAGAATCTAATTCCCTGTATGATAATTAGGAGTCTCCGGCTTGATTTATAGGAAAGTTGACACCACGTCTAGGTGTTGCTAGAGGCCGTGTGTCACGCTGTTCTATCATTGCTCATGTTTCCTCTCATCAGAATTGTTTGTACAAATTGGAAGGAGGAAGCTTAATCTAGATTTTAGGCAAAAATAAGTATTTCATACCAGATGTGTTGATGAAGAACATGGCTTTTAACACATGCTCCGCTCAAGGGCATCTGAGTCTGCCGTGTGCCGTGTGTGCAGTTCTGCTCTGGATCATATTTCAGTATGAGCAATGCCATTTCATGTTTTTCATTTGAATTCGTCCGTACCTAAAGACAAGAACAGAGCTGTTTGTTTGGGTGATCCAACATTTTAAAGCCCTTTTGGAAACAGACCTTCTAATATGTACAAAGTCAACCGCCAGAAAGTCCACGGATTGAACCTTTTCCACCTGACTTGTTTCCAGTGAGGCTTATCAATGTAGGTAAATGTCATGGTGTGTCTCTGTGATATAACTGAGATCTGAGACCTTTTCTTCTGGACCTTTACTCCGTAGTCCAAACAAACATATTGATGTGTAAAACTTCAAAGGAGGATTGGTTAAAAATTTGAGTGAACAGAAACATTTCTAGAGATAATTGCAGGGGAAACATATGGACCGAAAGCTGTTTTTGAATGTGGGCTTGTTTACTTCTGGACTGGAGTTATTAATGGATGCTTGTGAGGATGAATCAACCACCTACTACTTGGATTCTTATGTAGAGGACATTTAAAAGACAACAGAAAACAGCATTGGTAACACAGCCTGGGATGGTTTTAAATGCTCAGACTAGGCTTTTGACTGGTTTTATAAGGGTTTTGGCACATTTTTGTGCAGTCAACCACCTACAGTTTGGATTCTCATGTGGAGGACATTTAAAAGGCAAATGGAAACAACAGTACACAGCAACACATTTAACTAAGCTTAGATGGTTTACACTGGTAAGACCAGGCCATTGACTAGTTTCAGAAGCGTTTTTGCACCATTAGCACATTTAACCTTTGTAATGGTCACTAAAGCATACTGTATTACTGTAGGTACAAAAAAAGTAAGTGCAAGCTAATTAAATCCTTTGTGACGGTTATGGTTGCATGCCACTAATAAACAACATTGAAGGCAGATACTTGTTTTGTTTCAAGTGTAAGCTTCTGGAAAACTCAAGGAAGGAGGGGAAAAAAGCTAAGTGCCATCTTTACGCACTTTATGAATAGCTATAATTTTCTTAATAGGCACACTCCAGTATTTTCATCACAGATGACTTGACCACCATGACTGGTATTCAAATGACTCTGTATTACCAAAACTGTAGACTATCTCTCTACTCTAAGACTAAACTCCTCATTTCTCTACACACACTACCTTTGTCTCATTTTTGAGATCACACTTCATTACACCAACACACTCTCACTCAGCGCGTCTCATTAGAGTGTTTTAGGGCAGGGGCCAGCGTTACTCAGCTGTTTGTAGATGACACACATTTGCTGCAGGTCTGCTTCATCAGGACACTGCATTATAGAGAACCTCTGCAGAGATGAACACAGCATCTCCAACGTCAATGCAGTACAACAGATGTTAATACAAACTAGATTTTTGAATGGTGCATGACTTGTTCAAAAGTTTGGGGTCATTGCAATTTTTAAAACTTTTAATCAGCAAGAATGCATTAAATTGTTCAAAAGTTGTGGTAATATTTAACAAAGAAGCCTGAGGGGAAAAAAGGTTAACACACAAATATATTTTCACATCATATAATAATAAAAATAATAATAGAAATTAACGTTTGAATGATGCTAAAAAAATGGTGCAAAAAATTAGCTTTGTATCACAGGCATGATTCAATATCCAATAATATTTCACAATATTACAGTAATTGTACTGTATTTTTTAAATGAGACTTCATTCAAATATTTCTAACCACTTGAGACTGAAAAGATTATGGAGAATCAAGAAAATGGTTTGGTGGTGTGTGGGAGATCTGTACTAACAGCTCAGGAATGTGGGGACACGTTTGTGCTGAATCCACAATGTCTGTAATGTGGTTTATGTTTGCTAACTAAATCAAGACAATAGATTTTCAATACCCGTGTCGCATAGACCTTCAAGTAAGTGTGTGGAGTAATTGTGTCAGCTCCTTTACAACTTTGTGTCCCAACTTTATACATGCTCAAACCATTAACATTACGGCTTCATCTGCTCGCTGCATCAATACAGAGCATTGCCAGAAGTGTTAAAACCTCTTAAAGAAGAATAAAGATGTGAGAATTCACTTTTATATTTTAAATAACAAGAAAGTGCTCCGGGTACTGCTAGCTGTGATAAAATGGCATATGAAAGAGAAACGTGCAATACTTAACTGCTGAATTCTTGAGGAAATCATTTGAATTGCAATTTTTTTTCTGATAAAAAGTATGATTGCGATTGAAAATTTTATTAAATTGGTCCACGTTTGTTATGATATTTTTAGAGCTGAGTTGGCCCTAATATACTGTATCAATATTGCAACAACAACTACATCAACAATAATAATAATAATACATACAAATATAATTAAATAAAATATAAACAATAAAGTAATATAAGTAATAATAGAAAGTAAATATAGTTAGAAATACAAAAATATTAATAGTAATAATAACAACAACAACAATGACAATAATAATAATAATAATTATTATTATTATTATTATTACTCCTGAAAAATATAAAAGTAAAATAAAAAAAAGCAAAATGAAATAATGAAAGTCAGTTATTTATAATAATAATAATAATAATAATAATGTCACCACCAACAACACAATTATTATTATTATTATTATTATTATTATTATTACTCTACTTATTAAACTTTATTTTTATAATACTACTACTAATAATAAATACTAATCAAATAAAATAAAACTAAATAAAAGTAAAAAAGGTTATTTATAATAACTAAATAATAACAACAACAATACTAATAATAATATTAACAACAGCATTATTATTATTATTATCAGTATTATCTGTATTATTATTACTGCAATTACTAATAATATAAGTAATAATAAGCAATAATACTTATTTATAATAAAATATGTATTATTTAATTATTATTTTTTATTGTTTTATTGTTATTACTGAACTTGTAAAAATATAATAATAATAATAATAATAATAATAATAATACTAATAATAATATAATACTACTACTACTACTACTACTACTACTACTACTACTACTAATAATAATAATAATAATAATAACTGAATGAATGAATAGTAAAAAAATACATTATGATTGTTAAATTACAGTACAAATATGTATGGCTCTTTTTAATTTCTTAATTTTATACAATCTTTATTTTATCTTTTATTTTAATTAAAAAACAGCTCTCTGATTAAGTTCTCCCAGCCTGACCAAGCTGGTTTAGCTTGTCTTAGAGGTGTTTTGGCAGCGTTTCAGCTGGTCAGAATGTGGGATCCATCTTAAACTCCCTGCTCATACAAAATGTTAAAATAAAAAGAACAAAACACGCTTTTGAGTCAGTTTCTGCTGTAGTTGGTAACCAATTCATCTTACACACACTCGAACTTGTTCCGCTCAGTCATCTGCGCTCTCATTTCACAAATATCCGCGCATTCACACCCAATCACAGACAGGACGATACTGTAGCATCAGGCCAATAACTCAGCAGCGATGATGGAAAGCCTCTTGGATTGTATGCAGCTGAATCATTAGCTCCCACTTTCCCTCAGTCTGGGGTAATGCATTTTTACCCCCTTAGGCTGG
The DNA here is from genome assembly GCA_032359395.1 of Enteromius anoplus. Classification (NCBI taxonomy): domain Eukaryota; kingdom Metazoa; phylum Chordata; class Actinopteri; order Cypriniformes; family Cyprinidae; genus Enteromius; species Enteromius anoplus. The sequence continues at coordinate 23,913,038 of JAUMHG010000038.1, forward strand.
CAACCTGGAAACGCAAAATTGAATTTTATTGCTAATAAAAGCTCTGGGAAAAGGGGGAAGACAGTTAGTCAATGCGGGAGAAAAAAGAACACCATTTTAATGGCGTTGTGATGGCTCATTTGCCGTATAATTAAGGGAGGATCTCTCAGAGAGCTTTTCAGAGATTGAATACACAAAGGAAGTGCTTTAGGCGAAGACAGGTGGCAGTTTTGTGACTTTGAAGGGCACTGTGGAAACATAGGCAGGTCCCAGACATAGAGCGGGCATTTCCAGGATCTAATTTGGCTGTTTACGATATAAACCTGAGGTAAATTTTTAATTTTAAAAATCTGTTGCTTTTATGCACTCTGCATCTGTTAAATATTTAATACTATATATTCATTCTTTATATATTTACATAATTCGTGTAGCTTTGTTTATTCCAAGCACTGTGCGAAGAGGCATTATTCAAATGTTTGGGGTCACAGTGATTTTTCTTTAATGTTTTTGAAAGAAGTCTCACCAAGGCTACATTTATTTGATTATAAAAAGCAATAGAAACAGTAATATTGTGAAACATTATTACAATTTAAAATAACTTTTTTTTCTATTTTAATATATATATTTCAAAATGTCACTGTGATACAAAGTTGAATTTTCATCATATTTGTGACCCTGGACCAGTCTTAAGTCGCTGGGGTATGTTTGTAGTAATAGCCAAAAATACATTTTTTTGGCCAAAAATCTTTAGGATAGTAAGTAGAGGATCATGTGCCACGTGCATCCTACAGAAATTATTCAGATATGCTGATTAGTTGCTCAGTATTTCTTATCGATGTATAAAACAGTTGTTCTGCTCAAAATAGAAACTATTATAATTGGGTTTTTTTTATGACTTTATTCAACAATTCGGCACCGTAGCACCATTTAAAAAATGCATTAAAAACCCACATATAACATTATGGTTGAACTACTGATGACAGATGGACTATTTTGACAATGTTTTTTATATTTTCTGGGCCTTGACAGTGTTTCTTCCAAAATATCTTAAATTGTGTTTCAAAGATGAACAAATCAATGATCAATGACAAAATGTTAATTTTGGGGTGGAGTAACTCTTTTAATGGCAGCAGTACTGTGCTGCCTACTGTTTTTGTTTTCTAAATTTTAAGTGAAGTAAATATATTATGCAGTGAAGCTGTTTAAACACACATGATTTTTGCACTTGCAGATAGAGAAACAGATTTTTAGCTCATGTAATGTTGTAGTTACAGCATCTACCAGCAGGGGCGCACTATTGACGCTAACGAGGCTTCAGTACTTTTGCAGTTAGAAATAATAGATGACATTACTTCCAGATCATTTGTTACATTGAAAGTGCAAGGTCAGGTAAAGTGTACTGCATTGTGGGATACAGTATGCTGTGTTGTATACTGCACACTTTGGCAAATGTAGGAGGTCATGTGGGCATTACATGCATAGCCTACTGCACAGTATGTATGTGCAATACACTGCAGAAAAAGCAAACAAATGTATGATGGTAGGCTATAAATAGATTCATCATTAAATTTGAAGCTCTCCAAACAAAGAATTTAAGTACTTTTAATCTTGAATGAAAAACTCTTAATGCTGGCAAATATGGAGTTCAAGGCAGCTACAAATCCTCAGAGCGTGTCAACACGAGGGAGCGAAATGTTAAACTGATGAGACAGTTCCTGACAAGTCAATGTCTGACGATGAAATATTTAGTAGTTGTGTGCAACCGCAGGTCTTAAGCCATCCGACTCTCATTTTGAGAGACACCCGATGAATACACTCTTCTGCTGTTTAATAATGATGAACATACGCAGTGAATGTGCTTTTATACACGCTTAATTCTTAATTCGGCTGGATATGTGACGAAAGCTCTCTACTTACTGTACACTCCTCTGACTTTTCATGTTAGTAGCTAATGCCTGTTGAGCGTGATTACATGTCAACTAGCAGTCAGTATACTGTATACAGTATACAGAGTATACTGTAAGTAGATTAATATCTTTTAACACTTTATTTTTATGGGTCCACAACACACTGAATATGAGAAATGATGAGTACATGTCAACTTAGTTTGAGAAATGTTTGATCTCACATTGTTTTAAATAGACATGATTACTTTTTAATTTATCAGAAGACAATCATTTGTTCTCCATTTCATATTGTCATCTAGGAGTCATTAATGAAATATTAAATTGATCTCATTCATGATTTCCGTTAAGATCGTTGAATGCACTTGCACATTTATCGTATAAATGGTTTCCGAAAGGATGACAATGCAAACCACTGCATTTGAGAGCAGAGTTTCTCCCTCTATCATTTTCTATCAGCTAGTAGGTGTCATTCTGGATTCCCAGTGTTTACCTTTTATTTCTGGCTGTTCTTGTGAAATACAGGCTGAACTGTGACACCTGACATATGCCAGCAAGACTTGTCATTTTGAGCAAAGTCATGCAAAAGTCATGCACCCCACATCCTCCTACAGAGAGCAGAGAAACTGGGTCTCCGCTGACAGAATATGGATTATCCAGTCGCATGAGTTACATAATATATGCACCATGTTAAAAACTGACAGAATGATAAAATGCCAGCATGCCTTTTAGAAAAGCCTTTGTTGTTTGTGTATTTTAGTGCGACTGCGATGCAAGCTATTTTTAAAATGGCTGAGAAATGTAGAACTGCCTCGGTCACACGTTTACACGGCGTGGTTGATTTTAAGCATGTAGAACAAGGGACAAATCCATTGTTTTATCCCAAGGACGCAAAATAAACTGTCAGGTTTGTTTTCAACCAGACACAAAAGAACAATATTTCAGTTGTGTTTTCTGAAGAGACCCTTGCATCTCCAGAACTGATGCTTTTCACTAAACTGTAGAAAAGCAAGCTAGTATCGCACATCTATTCAGTGTTGTGTCTGTAAAGAATCTGAGCCGTATCGTCTGACCTACAGCTGACCACAGAGCGAGACAGCGAGACGCTCCCGTTCAAACACTTAATCACAGGAGCTCAATATTGACAGTTGACAGCTCCACGGTGCCATTCAGCTATTTTTATCCAGAGTTCATCGAAATTTGAGCGGTCATTGAGTCTTGTGTTGGTCTGACTGCTACAGGTGGACAGGGTGAGTGAAATCGTATCACTGCCATCATTAACGTCTAGTGCATCAAGAAAAGAAGGTAAAAAAGCTAATGATGTGAAATATTTTTTTATATAGTGTGTCCAAGCACAGTTCATTCGCCACATCCAGTAAAAGATTATGTAATTGCTTGGAAAGTTTTAATGGGGATGTATAATGGAAACAGGAATAGCGCTTTTAGAGTAGAGTTTAATGTACTGTGTAGACATAATAAACTTTTTCAACAAAAATCTTCTCTATAAGCTGTAAATGGAGCAATAGTAGTCATAGAGTCATATAGTCACATATGCATAATGTAACATATTAAAATGCAGGATTTGAAATCGGCGATCACTAACCTGTGGGTGAAAATCCGTTACTGCAAGTAATTATGTTAAATCACAAGCCGATTTGGCAGGTTACTTTTTCGTAAATTATGTTCACTCATTCATTTCTTGGGCTCGTAAATTGAAGCCAAATCTTCACAGATTTAGTGCATATACACTCGCTTTGTGAGTCATCACAAAATTTATTGTGCTGGTTTCCTTTGCGTTGAATCAATAATGAGTCGAAAAAGACTGAAGATGTGCAACAAAATTCAATAGAACCCACTGTGATTAGAGATGCTGTCTAAACTGGATGTGGTGTTACATGACAAACTCCAGCCAATAAACTGATGCCTTGCCCTATTTATGACTTACTGACACAAAGTTCAAATGATTTGCAGTGCCTGCTTTGCCACATCCAGTGTGGACAGACACAATCTATTGGTTAAGTTTGACCAAAAAACATAATGGCTATGGGGGTTAAACATAAAAATGTAGTTTCCAAATCGGTCAGACAATACTGTGAATTTATTTCTGCCAATTTCTACTTTTTATATCTTGTATTTCTGGCTTGTTTTCTCCCAATTTTGAGTTTGTCTCCCAATTAATATCTCTCAATACCAACATTCATTTCACAATTATGACTTTTAACATCTTAGTTAATGTTGTAGGGGTCAGTTATGATAATAGACACATAGTTGAACCTGTAACTTGAAGGTCACAGGTTCGAGTCCCAGGTCCGACATTCAATACCACGACTGAGGTGAGACCCTTGAGCAAGGCACCGATTCCCCCAACTGCTTCCTGGGCAACACAACATTGGCTGCCCACAGGTGTGTGTGTGTGCACTTTGAATGTCTTAAATGCAGAGGACAAATTCCAAGTATGGGTCACCATTAAGGTTGGGTCGACAGACGATGCCATCGTCCATCGTTGATGGCCGATAGACATCAGGATGTTGAGCCGGAATCGCGGTGCTCCGCCCCACCGCACCAGCAGCAACCAGCTCGCGGAAAAAAAAACACTTAATCTATGGCGGCAAATCTATGCCATTAATAAGCGAGCGCACCACTGATGCTGGCGAGCGCGGTAAATTATTTCCGCGAGAGGAAAACAGATGTACATGCGAAGAAACGGGGCCGCAAGCTCACATCAAACCCTTGCGCGAACTTGATGTGTCATCCGCGCGCAAGTCAAGCACTCGTGCACGATCACTCCTGCGATCAATCCTCTCTCACCTGCTCGCGCAAACACCGTTTTATCAATCGTGGGGCGGGGCTTTGTGTTTTGGTTACAACTAACCCCCCCACAAATCCTAAGTTGTGAGGTATGAACTCACAACTACTTTATATATGTGTGTGTGTTATTATATGTAAGGTACAGTACTTGGGAGTTTATATTTCACAATTAAGGGTTTGTTTCTTCTAATTGTGTGTGTGTGTCGAAGTGTGAATAAACTATCTGTATGGAAGGTGTTTAGAAGGGAGGGGACGCAGAATGTTAGCCAATAAGAGCAGAGATCAGTTACATAATGAGTCTCGGTAGTTACCATAGGCATGTTTAATTCCAGGAGTAAAAATGCTTGTGAAAAACAAAACAAAAAGAAAAAAGCCTGTTTTTTTTGCATCAAGAAACATTGCCTCATTAAAAATTGAATTTAGGAGATAAAATGCTACAGGAATGTGGAATGTAGGGCCTGTTTAATAGTTTTACTGGTCTCTAGGTAGGAGCTACACCACAGGGCCTGTTACTGTATGAACTGTGGGTTGCTAACAAGCAATACTCTGAGATTAAATTAACATGAGAGATGAGCATAGGAATTATTGCTGAATGTACATTTATTTTATTTTTATTTTTTTTCTTTATTTTTTTTTAAACGAGCCTAGCAAGCAAACGATTCATTTTCATTTCTCTGTCCTGTCCTCCAGTTGCAGCTCGTGGCAATCTTCGGCCGTTTATTTGGATGAAAGTGTTGTTTGTGTACTCAAGATAATGGCCAGTTGATGACCCTCTTTAGATGACAGCCCGTCCTCAGTTATCTGTAATCATGATTAAATGCTCAGAGAAACATGTTGCCTTCGAGGAGCCTCGACTTCTGTCTTATTGAAATTTTTTTTCCCATTGTAATGAACAGCGTGCAAATACAGCTCCAGCACAAACATGTGCGTGTTTATATATTGGGTGAGAAAAGCCAGAATGAATGACAGCGCTTTGTGCGCCGAGCCAATTTTCAATTTGCTTCCAACATGCAACTATTTAAACTCGCAGATGTTTTAACTCTAGACTGCATTTCGAATCACTTTGCCACCCCAAACTGAATTAGCATGTTTATCCGCCAGTCCAGGATCTCATTAAGTTAGGCACCTAAAAGATGCCACTGTCAGTCTCGCTGAAGTTGGGGGATTTCCAGCGCACGTCTTGACTCACAAAAAATAAATTGTTTACATTGTGATGTAAGCTGCACGTCTGGCACGCCGCTCAATGTATTTTTCATGGGAACGCAGGCGTAGAGGAACATTTTTATTTTGACAGATCTGTCCACAGGGTTAGCTATCTGAAACTGAATGTGTCTTTGTAGTGGAGTAAATATGCTGGATCCGAGGTATCTGAAAGGTATTGCTCATCACCCTGCTGTGGTTTATGTACTAATATAGCGTGACATTAGAGATGAACACATTGGATTTGAATCCTAAAATCAAAACTCCTCATATGCCTCAAAACCCACTTTTTGCATTTGAGGGGCTCTAGACAGAATCTGCTAGTGATCTGAGTAGAAATATGATCTGTATAATGTATAAACAAATGAATTAATTAAATTGTAAAATCCAAATCCGTTAACTTTATATGCTAGTGCCATCTTGTTATTTTTAACAAGAATATACCAAATAATTTGGAATAAGGATAAAATTACATATTAATAAATTATAAATATTAGGTGCATTTATTTTAAATTACTCAACAGAAAAACGAAATCTAATCGAAATATTAATAAATATGATATAAGAGTCAAAATAATACTAAAATGACACTGTGCTAGATAAATAAATAAGTAAAATACAAATATTAATATAAATGATTTAAATATATTAAATAAATATACATATTAGGTAAAAAAAAAGAAAAAAAATAATTTACTGAAATAAAACCAAAGCATTTTTTTTATAGTAATAAAATAGTTATATGATATTAAAAAACTTGTTCATATTAGCTGCCAAAGCAACATTTTGTATTTCTAGTTTAAGTGGAAGCACTACAAGTACTAACTGGAAATAGAATAAATAAACACTAAAAACTAAAAGTTACATAAAGTAATGATGTTTAAAAAATGAATAAAAATGATAAAACTACATAACAAAAGTACTAAAACTTAACCAAAATTTAAATGAAATAAAAGGTATAATAAAAAGCTAATTCAAAATATTACTAAAAACTATAATCATGCATAAATAATGCTATAATAACTTAGCTAGCAGTGGCAAGAAGCTACTAATGGTTTATGGCTCAGATTCTGCAGAGATGCAGATTGCATATAATAGACTCTCTTAGGTACAATACTAGACTCTGTGTACTAAAACTTTTAGTTATGACTATGCTGACTGTAGATGAAGCTTTGGGAACAGTTATGAATATAAAATGATTATACTTGTGTTTGTGTTTATTTTGGCTCATAATCCAGGTGGAGCATGTGGGCTTGTGAGAAATGGGCTGGAAAATCCCAATAGCTAGAAAGAGAAGTGCATTGCATGGGTGGAAGGAGGAAGGGAAAGAGAGAGAAAGAGAGTTGGAAAGTGTCATCATACATATTCAGACTATTAAATTGATTGATAAAGTAATCAGATCGGGTCAAGTGTTTTGGAGCTGAAACCTCACTCACTCAGTTTGAGCAGTGTTTACAGTTCCATCATTGAAAATCCATCGGTTAAATACAGCAGTTTCAGCTCTGAAACACAATGTACAGACTTGCAGTGGGACGAGAGCAGATGCTTCTAGCTCTACAATTTGTGCTGGTTTACTAATGCGTCAGAATTCTATAGAAAGTAATACTTATATTTAGCAAGAATGCATTAAATTGATCCAAAGTGACAGTGGAGATGTATAAGATTATAAAATATTTGGATTTCAAATAAATGCTGTTGTTTTAAACTTTCTTTTCATCAAATCAGTTCTAGAGAAATCAGTGCTTTTTTTTTTTTTTTTTTTTTTTAAATTGATATTAATAATATGTTTTTTGAGCAGCAAATCAGCATATTAGAATGATATCTGAAGGATTCTGATGTAATTATGCTGGAAATTCAGGAATACATATAACAGTAAATGGTTATTCTTATTTCATAATATTATATTATAACATAAAGGTAGCCTTGGTGAATATAAGAGATTTATTTCAAAAACATACTTGCAAAATATTTATGGTTTGTAGAAATATGTGTATAGCTAAATAGGAAATGAGGGAAATCAACCTAAAATGGCTAATCTGGTTTTAGAAAAAATATTTTTACTTTTGTATAATGGGAATGTGTTGGCAGGCCAAGCATTTACGTTTGCATTTGTGAACTTGCATTAAGTATGTTTCTGGCTTCAATAGTAAACCAAAGTGTCTGTGTTCGTTTCTTTCTTTATTTTTTCCACAACCTGCTCGATTCTCTGTTATTCATGAACCATCTGGCAAACTTAGAGCATGTAGTACAGACGGCAGACACAAATAAGTCCTGATCTGCTTCGCTTTGCTCCAGCGTCAATAAAATCATCTGCATTCCACAGCTCATGCTCAAAGTTACTGCAGAAAGCTTGGGCATCTGTTCTCCTTGAGCATCCATCTTCTCGTTTCTGTCCCAACACCTTTCATCTCTGTCACCTTTCCTGTTGCTTCTTTACCCTCGCCCAATATCTTTTTCAAATGTCCTGTTCCTCTGCCCTTTATCTTTTTCTGGTGTCCTAATCCTTTATAACCAGAGGATGTGTGGTAAATACCATATGTCTTCATGTTCAGACACTGTGTCTAGATGTAAAAAATACGGTAACAACATTTTAGGTATTACACTTTTAAGTTAAATTTACAGTTAAATACCGTAATTTCATTAATTGATATAATGTTAATATGTTAATACCAACCTAATAAAGTACTGACTTGTGTTTTGTACCTTTGAAATACACTGATAAGCACCAAATGCAGGTGGTGATCGGAAAGTCACATGATGAACCAAAGCCCATCCCAAGCAGCTTTTAAAATATGAACATATATAGAAGATGCTCAGTCAATTACACAAACACTAAACACCATCATGGTGAGACTCATTAATCTGACATATGCAATAAATATTAATTTACCAACATTGCAAGGAACATACAACCCTAATAAACATAACCGATAAGAAAAAAGTTAAATAGTTATTTCAAAGAAAAAACAACAAATTCAAACAAAATTTAAAATGCAATTCTGGGTATGTGAGTTTATGGTTTTTCCCTGTAAATTTTATAGGAATTTACTGTTTAACTATTTAACACGTTTCTACCAGTGGTGATTTCTTTAAGACTGCAAGGGAAGCTCAGCTTCCCCTATGATGTCACGAAATTAATGGTCAAATTATGTACTATTTTATTAACAATTTATTGACTAAAA
>JAUMHG010000038.1:23925254-23935342 GCA_032359395.1 Enteromius anoplus
TTGGTGAAATTGCTTGATTTTCATCATACATTTCACACAATTATACACCACATTCCTTGTTTCACTTATAAATAAATTTTAGAAGACAATTTTATGACGTAGGCCGAAAATGAGCTTCCCCTATTTTACAGACCAGTAGCCGCCACTGGTTTCTACCATTGCATTTTCACTTTTTATTTTTTTACTATTTTGCAAAATAAATCTTACTGTTTTTAGCATGAAAGGGGTGTGGGCTCAAATCCCAAACTAGTTGTAGTTTTTGTTTTTTATTTAAGTAAAATTTGACTTGGGAACCAGTGATGATGCATGATATCTTTGTTTCATGGGAAAAGCAGTCAAGTGAGCTTGAAGCATTCGCTTTTTAGGCTTTTCTTTACATTACTCAACAACAACAATCAACAGGAAAATGTCTCAGAAAAATTCTCTTTTTAATCTCTGTGGCTTTCTTGCACCAGACGTATGAGTGCTATGACCCATGCAATAGTCACTTAAGAGAGATCACAACAGGAACAGAAAACTGTGCAAATGGATTCAAAGCAATAAGAAAAGGGGAAAGCAGACAAAAGAGGTAAAATTATATTACGGACTTTGCCGCTGGGAGAACAAAGAGAGAAGCAATTAGCAAAGACACTGGGAGGAGCTGAGAGAGAAGAGCCTGATATCAGCTACAACACCTACATATACACCAACACAGCTCCTGCCGCTGCTCTCCGTCAGACGTAGAGGATCTGATGAACTCATGCCCGTCTGTGTTTTCAGGTCAATAATGCCTACCGGGTGTTTAGAACCGGCCCATCCAGTCAAAGTGAGGAGAATTCTGGACAGGTTCTATTATTCCTGAACGCTTCATCTGACCAGTGCTGTTTCTGGCTGTGTGTGTTGCTTAAAGCTCTGTATCTGATCTAAACAGTTTGTTTTGTCATTGTGTCGCATGCAATAGAGCGCTGCAGTGGTGATATCTTTTTTTAGGCCAACTTTGAAGTTGGCATCACCTAGCTTCCCTTGCCCAAAATCCATGTATTCACTCGTCTCTAAAATTAGTAATTTGACTTAAATGTGCTGTCTAGTGCTGTACGTTAACAGTTAACAAAAATAGATAGAATCTTTTTACATCTAAACTTGGCAATCAATATTAATTGGGACTTTATTTCTGTGGTTAATTTGGCCTTCAGAAAGTTCACAACGAAGCGGAACCAGTGGGTGCTAAAGAGGCTTGAAATGTGCTGAATTTATTTTTATATTTAGCTCTGTGATTAAGATGTTGGCACTGTCGCTCATTTGTTTATTCGGAGGTAATGAGTCTAATTAATGTCAACTATACGGAAATGAGTAATGCTGTATATTCATGTAATGCAGAAAATGGTACTGACGGGGATTGAACTGGCGGCAACTCAAATGCCCGCAAAACCTGTCAATGCAGTCCTAGAGCAGCTGGTTGCCAAAGCATTTTTATACAGTTGCTAAGGTGTTCAGGCTGGTTGTCAGGGCGTTGCTAGGGTGAATGCTTACCCGCCCACAGGTCACATGATCTTTCACACCAAAGTAATTTTATTCTTGTTTTGCATTTAAATGCATTCAGTTTAAATGCAAAATCCATGAAGGTGCATAAGAAGCAAAACTGCATACGATAAAAATTTTGTTTTTTGTGGTGTAATATGTGTATCGTTCATTGTTCATGTTAGTTAATACATTAACTAATGCTAACAAATTACAAAGGTGTTACCAGTTTTTACTAGTATTTTTAGGAACAGTTCACCCAGAAATGACAAACTACTCAGCTTTAAGTTGAGTTTCTTTCTGCTGAACACAAAATAAGAACTCAACTAAACAACTGATTTACATAATACTTTTATAATATATTATTATTATTTGGTTACCAAAATTCTTCAAAATATAAAGTATTATCGATAGTCTTTGTTAATATATATATATATACAATTTGCAGATAGGAGTTTGTTTAAATCCATCCACTGCATGTCCAAAAAGCGCCTGTTGGTCTCAAGACAGGGAATGCTAATACTTGTCAAACCCACTTGTACGGTTGAGATAAAAATGGTGTAAATGTCATTACATGCTCTCCATATGCTGGAGACATATGCAAATGTGCTTAGTCAGGGATTGCCACTCGTCCCCACTGTCTCTTTCTCTTTGTGCACACAATTATCTCAAGTTCTTGTTCAGTATTCTGTCTCTTTTGTTTTCCATACAAATAATTCAATTAGACAGCAGAGAAGTATCCTTGATTTCGCCTCTCTGTTTATCAATGGTTTATTCACTCTCCCGTGGCGTCTTTTATATCAGGATGAGAGTTTTTCACACAAGTGGAGAGACAAGCAGCAATCATTGCATTTTATGCAAAGCTGAAAACACCATTCGGCTTGTCAGGTTTGCAAGAGGGTGGTCCTCAGCACGTTGAACGGCGCGCTGCTAATAAGCTTGTCATCTGAGAATGCAGCTTGGCTTCACTGCAAAATGAGTGAGCAGTCGGCTGGAGCTCTGCTGCTATTATGAGGGATTCTCTTGAGTTTAGAAAAATACCACAGGTAATGCAAAACTAATAGGTGGGTAAACAGTTTGAAAATTCCGCTGTATAGATTGTGGGCTGCAATGCAATAACCTTTTATGAAACGGGCTGTTGTTTCGATGGCACGGCAGGATACAGGCATCCCCTTGACAGAAAAGGAGAAAAAGAGAAATCTAAAAAGGCAAAGCGGGGCTCCTTACTGGGATTAGAGAAAGGAAAGGCATGACCGGCATACTGATGGAGACGAGGTAGAAAAACATTGAGTGCTCATATGTAGTCGGTGTCTGCCAAATGGCCTTTACAGTGAAGGGCGCCCGGCAATAAAGGACACGGCTGTGTGACTGTCCAGGGGACGAGACAATGCGCCAAAATAATTGGAGGATGGCGTATGACATTTTGAGTAGCTTTACTCAGCACTAAACAGATGAAAGACACGAGGAACCGCAAGGTTAGCACGGTCGGCCACGGATAAAAAAAAAAGGGAGCTTTGAAAGCGGGGCTCCGCTGTGCATTGTGTGGGTGGGGATAGTCCGCTAATGACTAGAAGATAAAACAGGAGGTCTGCTAGATTCATGAAGCCTAACGTTTCAAAGCGGGGCGATGGAATATTTTTATCGGCAGATAGGGTGAAAGAGAAGCGCTGTGAAGCTGAAAGACAGAGAGGAAGGCTGACAGCTTACTGGTGGAAGATGACAGGAGCGGCAGAGGGAGAGGGAGGATATTTGAGGGAAAGTGTAACACAGGGATGCTGTCAAGCCTCAAGCAAGCTCCATTTAACAAGCTGCAAGATTGAGGGACGGGGAAGAATTCAGGGAGCCGCACATGATGCGTCCATGGCCTCCTGTTTGCGCACGTGAAAATCTCGCACCAGTCTGATTATGTGAACGTGATGCCTGATGAAATCAGTTTGTCCTTCATTTGAAAGGATGTATAGAGGGATATACACAGTATAGTAGGGGAGTAACAATATACTCATTTTCTCAATGCATCGATTACGAACCCTGACAATGCATATGTGTTTATTTTGAAACATGGATTTGTGAATTGTGAATCATTGATTTCAGACAGTAATCAATTTAAAATGCTAAGAATTGAATGAATTGTGAATTATATAGCGATTCAGTGCTTTAAAATTTTTGTACAGTAAGGGCCAGATGTACTTGTCTTTTGGTGTTAAAATAGTATCTGTCAGGATTTACCAAAGATGTTCAATGACGAATTAGTGCTAAAAAGTTATGGAAATTTTTTTTTTTTTGTGCCTGACCGTAGCTTTGAATATGCATTTATAAGCATTTGTATGCAAAGAGTATTAGGTAACACTTTATTCCGATAGTCCACTTTAGACATTCTACTAACAGTAAGTAACTACGTGTCAACTAGCAGTCATTAGCGTATTAGTAGACTGTCTGCTTAATAACTTCTAACACTTGATGGGTCCACGACATACAACATACTGACTAAGAGAAACAAGTATATGTAAACTTGTTCTACTAAACCCATCCCAAACAGTCTTCCCACGAGAGCAAGTATAGTCTCAAGAATTAGTTGACATTAATTGACATTTAGTTACTGTACAAAGGTACTTGGACTATCAAAAAAAAAGTGTAACCGAGTATTAAAATGAATCATGCAATACAATTTACAATACGATTTACTAACATTTGTGCTCATAAAATTACTTGTAGTAGTGCCATTATTTATCGCCCAAAAATATATGTCTTAAAACAGGTGGTTCTCAGACTGGTTCTAGAGCAGAGGTATCAGACGTTGATGACTGTTGACATGTTAAGCCGGAATTGTCCAGAGATGAATCAGCCTTTCAGGGATAGAGATATAGATCTCATAGATTGCCATGTTTTATCGTCTGATCTCCTAAATAATGGCTGGCGTCAAGAAGGACTGAATAAAAACAGTTTTTCTTATCTGTGCGCCTCCCCCAGATAAACCCACCCTCAGACACATCTGTTCCACATCCACACACAGACCACTGGGCTTCAGATCAGAGATGAGAGGAGGCCATCTTATCTGTGACACTCCAGAACCACTTCAAGCATGTTCGCACTCGCTACACTCCAATGGGGCTCAGATCCAACATTCTGAGTCCTTCCCCTGGCCACATCTCAACCAACCACGCATCGAACACCCACAGCACACTTATCTTCCCCTGGACAGACTAAATGTCAACCCTTAACACCATGCTGGAATGTGATTAGCTCCATCGTTGCTATTAGCACTAGCTAATTTTGTCCAAGGCTCCCTCCGTTTCATTTACAGCTTCTCTCAATTGGCTGGATTTTCTTACTTGCGTTGGCTGATGGATGGGAATGGATCCCGCGGCACAAATCTTTGCCGAAAGCATTTACACATGCAGGCACAAGTACAGACAGGTCGTGCACTCTCAGGCAGGCAGCCATTTTAGAGCTGTTTAATGCATAGAGGAGCACATTTGGTTGCTGTGTCTGAATTAAGTACATGCTCTTTTTAGTTAACTCATTTGATACGGCTTATATTAGACTTACATTTGTATTTTTTTTAGGTGAAAAGCATTCCTTGAGAGATTTACTGTACACTTTCCTTCCTTTACAGTGTTCTTTTTTCCCCCCCTCCCTTTTATTAAGTATTGTAATATAAATTTGATTTATATTTATTAAACGACCCATCTTTTTTAATAATCACATGTATAATAATGAACATACTGTACATGTGCTTTGATAAATTATTTATTGATAAAATCTGCATTTTATATTACAAAGAAAATTTTGTTTTATACTATCACAAAAGGGAAAAGCAAATAATGAAAATATCTGGAAATATAATTTTTCTGTTATACTATTACTATATACAATTTTTAACCCATATTAAAGAGCTACTCCACCCCAAAATGTTAATTTTGTCATTAATCACTTGTTGTTCCAAACCCATAAAAGCTTTGTTCATTTTTTGGAAAACAATAAAAAAAGCTTGTTACTGTTTCATTCACTGTCAAGTAAATAGCACTGTAAAGGTCCAGAAAAGTATGACAGACATCGTCAGAATAGTCCGTCATCAATGGTTCAACAGTAACATAATGAAGCGATGAGAATACATTTTGTACACAAAGAAAATAAAAATAATGACTTTATACAACAATTCAGCACCTAAGCGACATTTTGGACAATATCCGTTGGACGCAAATAGTGTACGCAGTTCTTTGTCTGCCACAACAATTCCAGTTAGGACAAAGTTGGATTCGGTCCGGTCTTCAGTGTCATATTGTCAAATGATAAGAAATCATCTATAATACAGAAATCAAAACCATGTAGATATATGCTGATAATTTGTTGTTGAACACAATTGTGATGCTTAATATTTTTTTGTAGAAACATACAGTATGTATTACATTGTGGTGTTCCTTGGTAAAAAGAAAGTTACTTTTAATCCATTTTTTTAAAAACTGTGTTCAGGAATCACAGTTACACGTTTCCATTTTTAATCTTCTGTAAAATTGCAAACATGAAATCACATCTTTCCTGCCAAATGAAGCAGCTGCTGTCTTGACCTTGAACTGACCTCTTGGCTTTCTGTCTCTTCTTAACAGGTGGTCTCCTCCTCTGCCTGGTGTTGTGGCTTAACCTGGTGCCGTTAATGAACGGATGCCCGGCGAAGTGCGTGTGCTACAGTGAGCCTAAACCAACCGTGGCCTGTCAACAGCAGGGCCTGTTCTCCATTCCCACCGAGATCCCTGTCCGTAGCCAGCGAATATTCCTCCAGAGCAACAAACTGACAGTGGTCCGATCTACCAGCTTTAGTTCAGTACATAACCTCACCGTCCTGTGGATGTACTCAAATAACATCAGCCATATTGAGGCGGGGGCCTTCTATGGGCTGGAGAGACTGGAAGAATTAGACATCGGCGATAACAGCAACCTTCGCATCATCAGTCCCACTGCGTTTCGGGGCCTGACCAAGCTGCATACCCTTCACCTGCACAGGTGCGGGCTGTCCGAGCTCCCGGTGGGAGTTTTCCGAGGACTCTTCTCACTTCAGTATCTCTACCTGCAGGATAATAACCTTTTGGCGCTGCAGGATGACACTTTCCTGGACCTGGCCAACCTTACCTACCTATTCTTGCATAACAACAAGATCAAGGTGGTGACCGATCACATGCTGCGTGGTCTCATCAACCTTGACCGTTTGCTCCTGCACCAGAACCGCATTGTGCATGTGCAGCAGCGGGCTTTCAATGACCTGGGCAAGCTGACCACCTTGTTTCTCTTTTTCAACAACCTCACCATGCTGACGGGAGAGGCCATGAACCCTCTGGTGTCCCTCCAGTACCTGAGGCTCAACGGAAACCAGTGGATTTGCGACTGTCGTGCAAGGCCGCTGTGGGACTGGTTCAAACGCTTCAAAGGGTCCAGCTCAGAGTTGGAGTGCCACCTTCCTCTCTCTCTTACTGGAAAGGACCTTAAGCGATTGAAGAGTGACGATTTGGAGGGATGCGTGGACTCTCCGTCGCAGGTTCAGACCAGCGTCTTCAACACCAAGACACGCTCTGGAAAGTTCCTCTCACTTGACGATCCTCTTGTCGAAAGCATTCCCAGGTGCTGTCTTTCGGATAACGACAAATCCTCCATTATCTCCAGTAAGTCCCTGCCGGATCCTTCATCCTACAACAGCCGGCAGATCACCAACAATCCCCTGAAAGAGAAGGAAAACATCTCCAAGACGAAGTTTCGGGAGATGGAACGAACGAAAAATGACACTCGCAATAAGCAGAGTCTCAACGACGGTCCTTTGGGAACCATGTCCAACAATCTCGACCAGACCATGGACAAAATCAACCCAGATCTTCTGGACAATCTGGAACCTTCTACAGCCCCAACCAGAAAGAAAAAAAAGTGCTCCAAAAAGCCCAAATCAGACCAGTATTGTCTAAAGGCTCACGCATCCACCGCTCAAGTATTGGCCGTTCTCTTTCTCCCCTTGTTCTGGTTGTCTCTGGCTTTGTCCTAGTTCATACTCTCGTCCATCAGTTTGCTCTTGACAATGACACAAAATACCTGCAGTAGCCTACGTGGACAGGCAACAGACGAAAGAGGGGTTTACGACGTTTCCCCGCATGGTTGAGAATAAGTTGTAATGCTAAAGACGCATTAAAAGAAATGGATGCCTTTACAGAATACATGAGATCTAATGTATATAAAACTTGGTGCCCAAATGTTTGTTCTATGTACTTTTAATGTGCTGTGTTTAAGCAACACTGCGGAGAGTTCCCTATTCCCACATCACCTCCAAAAAAGTTGATGAGAAAGTGACTATTGTAGATGAACCACAAAAAAAGAAAAAAAAATTCCTTAAACCATGACTAAACTAAACCAGAGCGCCGAAAGCACCCAGGAATGTTGCAGATGAGAAACCGAAGGGGAGTGACATGATTTTCCCCCTCCCCGATATATATATTTTTTTCTTTTAAAAGTGATACATTTGTTCTATGCTGTTTTTTATGTTTCTAAGTATTTCAGTAAAGACAAATGTTTAACTCTCCCCAAATATGTGCTATGTTCTGTTTGCGTCATGACACACACTGCAGGTGGCATCTTGGGAAGGAATGCTGTCTATTTGTTCACTGAAATTGCGATGGAATCATAGATATGCATTTTATTTTGCTGGTGTACAAGCATAAATATATGACAAATAAAATATCTCATTTTTTACAGTTGGCTTCTCATGTGACTGAAGAACCAATTATACTATATTTTATAGTATATTGTAGTTAAATTGCAAATAAAAGGTAACTATCCTTTTTTAAGCAGATTTAAAGACTAAATGCAACCCCGAAGGACATGGATATCCATTTTGTGTATATTCCATTAGGACTGAAACCTCAAAGGCACACATTTCTGCTCATTAATGAACTTTAACATAATCACTAATGATTCATCCAAGTGTGAAGCTCAGAAATTCACAACTTAAAGCTTGCCAAAACAACCAGGCATCTTTTATAACCAAATTAATGAATGTGACACTGACTGAATTTGAGAGTACTCTTCGTAGTACAGGCTTCTTCTACTTGGCTTTCACCATTAAGGACATGAAATAATATTATGACATTTCTTAATTATTTGTGTGTGGTGTAAGGAAAAGCTGTTGAACAATCGGCAGCAGTAAAAGCTACATTCCTGGGCTACGTTTGCCAGTGACAGTGCCTCGTAAAATACAATAATGCAGTTCATTAATATTCTATTAATAGCACAATATTTATAAGAGATCGTAACTAGTGATTTATTTGTATTAATATTCAATCAATGCTTTTATTGTGTATTTTCATATTTTACAATTATCCATTTAGCACACACTTCTAAAAAATACTAAATAAATGGCCTTTAAGATTGTCTAAATTGGGTTCTCAATGCATATTTCTAATCAAAAATTCAGTTTTGATATATTTATGGTAGGAGATTTACAAAATATCTCCAGGGAACATGATCTTTGCTTAACATTCTAATGTGGTTTGGCATAAAAATAATAATATTAATAATTTTTGACCCATACAATGTTTTGTTGACTATTGCTACCATTTTTCTGCTTTTTTTTCACAAATATAGCTCAGGTGGGTTGGTACTTTATCATGGATTTTTAAACATTTGTTGACATCTTTAAGTAGCTCCCAAATTTATTAAAATCCTTGCACTATGTATTAACATGAATGAACAACCTCTAATCTGTAGTACACACTCAAGTATGGGTCGTAGACTATCACACTGTAGGAATCCATGTTCTGCCCTCTCCCATAAACAGATGGCGGCCCGTGCTGGGATTGTTTGCGGATGATGACCCATTGCTTTGTCAAATCTGGCTGGTGGTCAAGTCCTCGTCCGCTGCCTTCAACTACTCGTGCGCTGCAGGAGCCTGGCAGAAGAGAGCGAAGCACACTTCAGTAGGGAGAGGTTTAGCCAGCAGTCGTATGTTAAACTAAGCACAGTCCTGTCAGCTCGCTTACACCCCGTCTACACGACTAGCGACAAAGTAAAATTAGAACGACCACGGTCTAATCAATTAAGCTGTAACATGCACAATAATCCTGCAATGATGAACAAGTTTGGTTGATAATACTGAGAATGCTGCTGAATTTCGGGTTCCAAAGAAGATGGCGTGTAATTATAAGAACATTTGAGGTTTAAAACGTCAACAATATTCTTAATCCATTTTAAAGAAAATAGTACCATGTTTTATTCACTGATAATCTATTGGCTGAAGAAAGGTGGATAAGAGGATGGCCTAACTAAACATAAGTCCAATAAGAGGATGGATGTCCTACTATACCTAAAAGCTACTGTACCACAGCTACTACTTGATAGTGGAAAGGTGACATCAGATATAAATATATACATACAGTACATAATGCATTTATGTATGCATTTACACACACCGAGGTATAACTTAAATTGCATTTGTATATTAATTTTATTTGCAGTACTGTTATTTTTTTAATACTGTATACTGAATTAGAATTTATTCTTACATTTTCATTTTTCTATTATTTAAATTTTTTCTTTGTTAGGTTTATATATATATATATATA
>JAUMHG010000038.1:23941518-23951976 GCA_032359395.1 Enteromius anoplus
TTTGTGCTGCTGAAATGAGCAACGCTGAGAAACAGCCAATCAGAGCAGACCTCCTCATTAATATTCATGAACCTTCCTAATAAGGCAAAAACAGACTGTTTCATTCTAGGGTCAAATTCTAGGGTTGTAGATGGACCTGTAAAACCGTGTATGGGCATTTTTTCCCCCTTACCTAAGCTACATACCTTCTATGTACATATCAGAGAACAATTTAAAATTCTCTCAATGCATTCTATGGCACCTTTAATTATTTCACTAGAACTAAGCATCCACCATTTCTGCATCTAAAATTTTAACCAGTGAAGTCTGTTAACAATAAATGATCATTCATGTTTTGCTTTCTATTTACTAAACTGAGCTATTTTTCTCTCTATTGATGTGTTTTTATGAATCCATAGTTCAAACCCAGGCAGAACAAGAGAGCTCTAATGAAAAATAACGGTTTGAATTAATGGTGTCCAATTATATTTAACTTTTTACATCTCATCACTGAGCAACACATCACTCATGGCACAATTGTACACACCAAATAGAAACACTGCCTCGGTGGCTCTTGTACAGAGAGAACATTTTATTAAAATGCTAATTTAAATGCTGTCTGATGTAATATTTAGGTTCATATTCGTCATACGGCATGTGAACCAAAAGGTTAGCGAGCACACATCAGCTCACGCCAAAGAATGTGGCTCAGCATCAATTATTTAGAAGTACACAAAACTCCTGAAATGCCAGTTGGATTTCCTTTAAAACATCTCATTATGTTCAGCATACATGAGGTCAATATGCTTGTTGCTCATATTACTGATATGCATTTATAAAATGGATGGTGTTATTAGGTAAACTGTTTTCAAAGCCAATGTAAATTATGCACACCTCCAGCCACACATCAGCTGAATACTTTATATATATGGCAGCCACAGACAGCTACTGAACTGCTTGTCTGAATAAGTGTTTATTTCGATTTCATTTGCTTCTTATAGTGCTTAAAGCTATCTCAATGAAAGAATTACTCTACAGTGATTTTACCAAACTGCTCTCATAAAAATATGTACTACGATGTCCTTTTTGCGCAACACCGTTTTCCCTTTCAGGCAGTTACATGACGTTATTAACTGTGCTTCCGGATGCGAGAGTTTCCTCGCCTCTGCCCAGAAAGAATCAGGCGTCTGGCGGACGCTTTGTTCCTCCAGACCGCTGAAAGCACCGGGCTGGAGGGGGATTCCCCACCGTCCCCTGAGCGCTCAAGGTGGGACGATTGGCTCTGAACTCCTTGGTCAGGTGATGTCAGGTGAGATGGGCTGCCCAGAGATGAGCAAAATTGTTCTTCAGGGGACCTCAACATCTGCACCCCCAGCCTCGGGGAGGGATGATTGCTTTCTCTCTTGCTGTCGCTGCTGGCCCACTCACAAAAAGAGCAATTTTCCTAAATCTCTGGGCCTCAGTAGCATCTTCAGGTTGTGAGCGACGCTATGCTTAGTTGCTTACTTACTACGCCACTTGGCTTACTTCATATGAGACCGCTACAGCATTGGTTGCATGGCAGAGACCCGAGATGGGCTGATCAGGAGCAGGTTCTGCTGATTGCCCCATTTTGGCCCACCCAAACCTGGTTCTCGGGCCTCATGTTCCTGTCAACAGCCCCTCCCTGGAAGAGTCCTCTGAGGAAGGACCTTCTTTCTCAGGGGGATGTGCACAATCTGGGCACAATGAGCACCCGTGTCCTGATCTGTGGAACCTGCACATTTGGCTTCTAGATGGGACTCGGTAGACCTCGCTGGCCTTCCCCAGGTTGTGGTAGACACTATCACACTGTCCCCCGATGAGGCCGGCCTACGCCCTGAAATGGGGTCTGTTTGCTGACTGGTGTTTCTCTCACCAAGAGGACCCTCAGAAATGCTTGGTCGGTGTGGTGCTTTCCTTCCTTCAGGAAAAGTTGGAATGGATACTGTCCCCTTCCACTTTGAAGGTTTATGTTGCGGCCTACCATGATGCGGCTGACAGGCTTTTGTCGGAAAGACATCACCTGATCGTCAGGTTTCTCAGAGGGATGATAAGCTTTAATCAGACCTAATCCCTTCTTGGGACCTCTCCTTCGAACGAGCCTGACTACGACTACTCTCACGTTTTCCTGAGATCCAGACCTGGTTATGTGCCCAAAGTTCCCACCACGCCCTTTTGGGATCAGGCAGTGAACTTGCAAGCACTGCCTTTGGAGGAGGCAGACACGACCCTTGAGTTGCTGTGTCCCGTACACACCTTGCACCTTTACGTGGAATGCACCAGGAGTTTCAGGAACTCCGAGCAGCCCTTTGTCTGCTTTGGAGGTCAGCAGAAGGGGAATGTTTTCTCCAAACAGAGGTTGGCTCAGTGGGTGGTGGATGCCATGCCCTCTGGGGGTGAGAGCCCAATACACTCGGAGTGTGGCCTCCCCTTGGGGCTGTGAAGTTGGACGACACCCAACACCTTCACAGATTTTATCCTCTTCACGTGGTTCCCATGGCCTCCCGTGTTTTGGGTAACCTCAGGTTATTCCAGGAGGCCAGGGTTGGTGTCGGCTTGCAGCGCCATTCCTTCAGGATCCTAGCGCTATATTCCAGTGTTTCAAACAGGTTATATCTGGCTCCTCCACTGCCCCACAGTTCAAGCTAAGCAAAGTAGCTTGAACTGTGCCCGATGGAGGGCTTCCTTCACCCTCCTTGGGCCTGGCATTCTTCCTCCACAGTTCTTTCACTGTGTTCCCCTTACTCTAGTAAGATATTCTCGCACAGGCCTAAAAATCTGTGTGCTCCGTCCCCCAACATCTGTTTTTCTCATCCCTGGAGGGTCCCCTTACCTCACCCTCAGGGTGTTGGAAAGGTTGCGTGGGATCTCCACTTCGTCTGACACGCTGTCCCGGATGTAACCTCATAGTGACTGACTGAAAGGGAACGTATGTAACCCTTGTTAAATATGTGAATCCAAGCACATTTTTAATGAATTACGAATTCAAATATCTGCTGATTGCAGCTAAAAGTTAATGCTCTATCATGTTGGAAATATGCTCAACACTAAATGCAATCTTAAAGCATTTGTTGATGCAACCATTTCACTGGATTTATACCGCCGCTTTCCATTGCCAATATCAACGCCAAATCACAAGAGCTACCAAGTAAACCTTCTTTGAAAACCCATTGATATAAAGCTGGATATGTGTGATGTTAACATTTAAAACAATCAGTTTTCAAATCTCTCAGCATATTAATATTGTTGTAAGTCATAACATGATATACTTCTAGTAATTGTGCAAAAATTTGTGTAATTGTGCAGAGAATGTGGTGACTGCCCCTCCCACCCACAAACAGACGAAAACTAGAAACACGCACATTACAAACTATCCCCGCGGCATTTCCATCAGATTCGAACAGGGCAAAACAAACGATCAGTAACAGCGATCGGTACATTTATAGCCGCAGATTTTAAGGCGGGTTTTGAGAAAATGCTAAATGTTATTGAGCCCTCCTAGCAAAGAACAGATAGATTGTGACCTTCTTTAGCTGAAGCACAACAGTGGCCCATGTGTTGAAAAAACGATCTGTGCTGTCTGAAGAAAATGTGGACACTCTCATCTTTCTAAACTTAAAAAAAAAAAAAAAAAAAATATGTAAAAAGGTTCAATTTAAAAGCAAAATTGTTCTTTTCTTTTTGTTAGTTTATAAATACTACAATATTACATAAATTTTTTTATAAGAAGCATTTGGTTATAAAGGAGGTCTTGTTTTATTTGCTGCTAAGAAGAAACCCCAGAAGATATGTAAAGTATAGCTCCATTGTTGTTCAAAGTAAAATACAAAAAAAATAAAAAAAATAGAACCCACTTATGTTAGGTTTAATAAATAAAAACGTTTAAAAAAAAATAATCAAAAAAATCTTTTTTTTTTTTTTGCTGTCTCGAAAACATACTGAACCTTGACACCACTGGGTTGTATCGAACCGTGATTTTTGTGAACCATTAGTACCCTAGTACTGTAGTTATTGGTACATATTTCATGTCTCACTAAAAAGTGCGCTCAGGTCAGTTTATGCCATAAGAGCAGTCAAGATTTTACTAATGTTTAAGGTACTGGCTCTTTACCATTGTAAAATCACACCATTTAATAGTTTTTTTTGCTTTATTTATACATCCAAATCTGCTATTTCTGCAGTTCAATTGAGATTTTCATCAGGGTGAGATTATTTAATCATCATCTGCATTCAAAAGCAATCAGAAATGTTGCAAAGACACTGATTAGACATCAGTGAGTTTGTTGATGAGCACAATTGCATTCACTTGCTGATATTAATGCTATAAGAAAGATGAAATAGCAATTGTTATCAAACGCTACTGACATCAAGCAGAAAAACAAACCTTGAAGACAACAGATAAACAATGTTATTGGTTAAGCAATTTTCTCTTAAAATAATAACTAATAACGTCTTTGTAGGTACATCAGTACCATTAATCGTCTCCCCTGATCTTCCAGGTAAACGTTGTTTGTTAACTTTAAGGCGTGACAGAGAGATCAAAGACTGGAGAGGAAGATTCAAATGATGTTAAGTAAAATATTATACATCTAATACATATTTATGTAAAAGGAAGCTATAGAGAAAAACTATAGTATTTCTGTTTAGCAGGGGTTTGAACATATGTACCAGAAACACTCCTCAGATCGCTGCTGAATAGGTTGATGTTGTTTCTGTGTGAAGAGAGCACAGCAGCCGCAGATATTAATGTAAATATGATGAAACATTAATAGTAATGGTTTAAATGTTTGAAATGCAAACAGCTGCACTTGGGCCATTATGTTTGGTGTTTGGCTGGCTGGAAATCTGTGCAGATATATACTCCGTTAAGAATGTTTTAGGTCAGTAAAGCCTTGCTTGCACCTGGAATGAAAGTGAAATTGACACACATTCCTGTTTACACAAGTGTTTTACGCCATCTTTTTATCCACTGACCAGAGCCATTTCTGAATCAGCACAACACTACAACTTACTGAGTTTAACGTTTAGGAGAGGAAAGCAATCCTCTATATCAGTAATGACCTGGTCACAAAAAAAAAACAAAAAAAAAAACATACATAATGTGGAAATATGTTCTATAGTGTGCACGATCTTCAAATCACACCAATTCCATTTCACACAGCGTACAATAGCCATCATGAATAAAAGATGCACAAAGATTGAAGTAATCAGATTCCATGCACCAGCGTGTCTTTTGTGTGGCGATTTGTCGGAGTCTTTCTGCGTGAGGTGAATCCTCAGTGCGTAGTTTAACACTCGTTTTGTCAAGATAATGAGGCCATTTTACATCCAACACCCACATTATCTGCAGTCATTAAGCTAATAAAGTCTATACCATAGACAGTATTTTGGTAAGCGGCAATAAGATTTATATTCTGGAAATTTGATGATTAAATAATGTCAAAGAATCACAACTATTCAATCCTTTGGGGCAAATTTAACAATTTCAGTTATGCCCTTGTCATACAGCTCAAGTACATGTAAATTAGGGTTATATATATATATATATATATGTATGTATATGTATGCCCCCCCCCCCTTGTACTTTCAGGCTAGTAAGTGTAGTTTAGTTACACTGTAAAACCCAATAGTCTACCTTACTTATATATTCTTAGTTACCTTTAGTTAGTTGTTATACTGTCACGCCCCAGGCGTTCCATGTCTCGTTTATGTCTTTGTTTCATTCATTACTTATCTGTTAATTCATTGTTTACCTGCTCCCTCGTGTCCCTGCCCTTGTTTGTAACTCCGCCCTCTCATTAATGTTTTACCCTCTGCCAGCCGTGTTATGTTCCAGGTGTCTGTCATTAGTGTGTCTATTTAAACCACGTCCCATGTATAGTCTTTTGTCGGTTGTTAACGTTTCATGTGGCTGCCAGATCTGCGTAGCTCGCTGCGTTTTCCCCAGTTTCCTGATTTTGGTAAATAAATGTTCAAGTTTGCCTGCAGTCCTGCCTCCGTGTTCTCTCTGCCCGCGAGGAAGCGCGAGCGCGAGTCTGATCAGCCGCCCGTGTGACATATACTTACTAGGATTCATTAAGTAACAGTTACTTTTTGACGAGTAAAACGACTTACTTGCTACTATGAGTAAGCCTTAATAAGAATATTCAAGTAGCCACAACAAAACTAATGACATTAATAAAGCAGTGAGAGGCAGCTGTGCACTAATTTGTTGCTAACGCACAACACTACATCAGAGGAAGAAGGAAAATTTCACTTGTTTAACAAAGTTATCTTCAATGTTGAATTTTCAATACAACTGAACATCAAGATTTTCCTAAAATGTTTTATTTTTCCCCCTTTTTTTTTTTACTTACCATTATAGTGCTTACCGTTCCCTTTGGTTGGACACTTAGAACTTTGTTTAACCATTATACATTTCTTCCTATTTATGCAATGATGCAACATAGAATCAGACTCGTTTGGTTTCATAGGAAAAAAAAATAAATAAATAGGTTGCTTTTAGCAGGTGACCTATCACTTAATAAATACATTATGTAGTTATCATATTTTGTTCTTGTGTTTATTTTTAAGTGTTTCATAATCATTCTTTTATATTTTTGGTGTTTTTCATTAATCACTTGTAAATTGGATGATATAAAACTGAATTTACATGGTAATTACTGAAGTCACACACTGTCTACATCATTCAGCATGGGTATCACAACAATGGTAACAATTAAATTAAATTGACTTTCATTATTTTTGTAAGAATTTTATTTGCCCTTTTTATTGTGCTACTACTGACAGAAGACAACAAATTAAATTTGCAAACTAACACAACAACAACTGTAAAACAAAGCAATTGTGCATTTTTATCTGCCGCAATGCACTCTGGGAGTCAGTGAGTAGCTATACTAAGTCAGTGAGTAAACCTAAAGTAAAGGATCAAGTACACCCTACAGTTATTTTTTAGTAACTATAACTCTCATTTAAGTAAACTATACTAACTAAGCATTTGTCAGTACAACATACTTCTTCTATTTCACTTTACTTAGTTTTTTTAAGGCAATCGATTTGCATGATTTTTTCAAGTAAGCTCAACTAATTAGATTTTACAGTGTACGTACAGTTGAGGTCATTGTACAAAAAAGTTTGACTGTTTCCACGTAAGTGTTTACATTACGGCTTTTCAGTCTGATTGAGCCATTATTCAGGTCATAAACAGATTATTAGAGTGCATGTAAACGAAGCCATTTCCAAATTTAGGTGTAATATTTACCATATCCTTCAACACGGCCGCTTTTGAATTCTCCTTCAAACTTCATCCCGTCAAACCTGCTGAAGATTCCGACCCCTTGGAATTTTCCCTGGGCGAATTCACCCTCGTATCTGTTGATCAGAAATAGTGTTGTTAACCCCGTAAATAGTCTCACAATGTCACTGCCAACGTGTTCATCTCTGTTTAAGTAGGTAAGTATTTTGAATCTGATCCCATGCTCACTCACTTAGATCCATCGGGGAACACTAACACCCCTGATCCGTGGAACAGACCATTCTCAAAATGACCTTTATAACAGGTGCCATCAGCAAACTTCAGCTCGCCTTTACCGTGCCTCCGACCTGTGCAGAAAACACATGGACTCTTAAATGAACGCTGAGTGTTCAATGCAATAGACTAATTCTATAGACCGCTCTCTAGTGTGTTAATGGCTCTGATAATTAGTACTATAATTAGAATATCATTCCTACTTGAGATCACACCTGCATTTGTTACATAAGCAATTCGGATCATGAAGCAGTGCTCTACCACTGCCTTATGCCATCCTGACCACGGTTTCCACAGGAATCAGAAAAAAAACATGTCTTATCAACATGTTTAAGCATGAAATATACACTAGTGATAAAAGGGTGACAACTAGCGCCAGTCCCACTACATAGTGAATATTTCCCAGGCTAGGTTTTTTTTCTGAAGGATAAATATTTGGTTAAAAAACATAATCGCCTACTGTAAGATTTTCAATTAACATTCAATCAAGAAAATATGAATTAGATCAGTCACTGCCCCTAAAACAACCTGGCCTAAGATCATAAATAGAAGAAATCATATAAATTAATATATTTTATATATTTAAATATAATATATTTATTTTGACCTCTTTCAAAATGTTTCAATATTTAGATTCAGTACAACTGAACACAATTACACTGATATTTTCTGTAACAATCGTCAAATCTATTATCTAAATTATAAAAAACCTAATTTCTATTATTTTAAATCAGTCCTTTTGGTAGCTGTATATAGATATAGCCTATACAATAAACATATTTTGTTTTGTGTCTGGCAGTGTTGATTAATCCAAAGCAATTGCAAAATATATCATACAAAAACCTACTTATTTTGACAAATAAAAACGTCAATAATGAATAATAGCACAGAATCTAAAACACGTGTGTCAAAAGCGTACTGAAATCAAAGTAAAGTGTTTTTGAAGTGTCTTGCCTTCCTTCCATTCTCCGGTGTATTCTTCTCCGCTGGAATAAGTGAAGGAGCCCCTGGTTAATGTCATACCTCCACCAAGCTACAAACAAAACAAATCAACCGCAGATGAATTAACAACAGAATTAACAGAAGAATCAAACGATTCGAAACAGAAGAAAACCAACACATATATTCGTGTATAAAATAATATTGAATAGGACATCACCAGTGCCCACACACAAACCTTACTGGGCGCTGTACAGTGCTCAGTCAAATAAAGTGGGTCCCGCAGTGGGTAGATGACGTTCACCCAACACTATATAATTAATAGGGTAACGGGTCATTTACGCCGAACACGTTAAAACGTTTACGTTACGGACTGAAAGAAAGCAGCGGTGACGTCATCCCGCCTCTTCTTCACAGCCCGTGTAAAGCCGTTTGGACGCTATTTCACGGCAGCAGATGAACGTGTCATTTACCTGTGATGTTTTTGTGCGCTCTCAAGTGCATGAAAACCCTTCGCTTTGTCCAGCGGATCCGCAGAGGGAGAATCGGGTTCTGGCTCGCCGCCGGTGTTACGGTTCCTCTCGCTGAATCTCTCTCTCTCTCTCTCTCTCTCTCGCCTGAAGATCTCGCGTTGTTTCGCTGCGTGCTTCTCTCGACGCTGGATGTGTACTGAGCGCTGATTGGCTGAGCAATGACTACAATAGGTCTACTCTAGGAATGTGATACGGACTCGTTAGTGCAATTGTTTACTAAGGCAAGTGTGTCCGTTACTACTACTCCTACATTAGTGCTCAACCTAGTTTTGAATCGAGCCATTAAATAACCATACAGGACGCCCTAGCAACCGCTTAGCAACAACTTGTCAAACAGCCACAAAGCCGACACAATTACAAGCATCGTTGTTTGTGCCTAATGTTGGATTTTTATATACGTTTTGAATAAATGTACAGCTAACAGCAAGAGATATAAAATAGTTTTAAGAATACAATTGATAAAATAAACCTAAATGTATTTATATACCTTTAAATTAAATAGAAATTTTAATTTTTTTTTTAAATTTGAGCAGAATGTTTTGTGGTTTATTCTCACATTGCTGCCAGGCATTTATTTAATGGCTTTAGCTCGTTTAATTTAGCAGTCTGTGAGCTGTGTTTGCTGGGTGGGTAAGACATTCATTTATTAGTTTAGCAAACCATTTGAGTGAGAAATTGGCCTGGAAGTCCCATTTGTTAACAAGTGAGTCCTCCAACAGATTAATTACAGGTACAGCAGCTACCCTATGCTTTTTGTTATTTTAATTAGCCTACATAATTATTTGGGCCCATTCTTCAACCTTTTTTTTTCATTAATGAAAACTTAACAGATAGAACGTGATCCTCACAAATCTAAGTTGTCTTGCAGACTACACGATACTATGTCCACCGTTTTTGCTACAAAAGCTAATTTAGCAAACTATACTGCCCAGAAATCTGCATTATAGCAGGACATGTGTTCATAGTTCAGACTATATGGGGTAAGTTGTCACAGTTTGTACATCTGCCGTTTAGTGGCACAGATTCAAGACAGACGACAGATTCAAGACCAGGCAACAAGACTATTGATTTGGCCAAGATGAATTCAATTAATGATCTTTATTTAATGTAAAGTTCGGACATTTTTCTTTTCATTCCTTTCATTTTATTTATATGTTTATTATTTTTTTAAAGGAAAGAAAATAACCTGTCTGGAGGACACAATCTTTTCATCAAAACCTATTTATACTTGTTACATAAATAGAAAAATTACTAGCAATATTCTGTCAGGATATTATTAAATTACAGGTCAAAAGTTCGGACACATCTTCTCATTCAATGTGTTTTCTTTATTTTCATGACCATTTACATTGGTACATTCTCACTAAAGGCATTAAAACTATGAATGAACACATGTGGAGTTATGTACTTGACAAAAAAAGGTGAAATAACTGAAAACATCTTTTATATTCTAGTTTC
>JAUMHG010000038.1:23969200-23985267 GCA_032359395.1 Enteromius anoplus
CCAATACAGTCCCAACAGTGAAGCATGGTGGTGGCAGCATCATGCTGTGGAGGTGTTTTTCAGCTGCAGGGACAGGAAGACTGTTTGCAATCGAGGGAAAGATGTAAATATCCCAAATACAGGGATATACTGGATGAAAACCTTCTCCAGAGTGCTCAGGACCTCAGACTGGGCCAAAGGTTTACCTTCTAACAAGACAATATCCCTAAGCACACAGCTAAAATAATGAAGGAGTGGCTTTACAACAACTCTGTGACTGTTCTTGAATGGCTCAGCCAGAACCCTGACTTAAATCCAATTGAGCATCTCTGGAGAGACCTAAATGTGTCTGTCCACCAACGTTTACCATCCAACCTGACAGAACTGGAGAGGATCTGCAAGGAGGAATGGCAAATCCCAGTTTTATCTAAAAAAAAAAAGAAGAATATTTCTCATGGCAAAATGCAATTTTTCACTTATTAAAGAGCAATTAATTTGACTTTAAATTAAATACAAAAAAAGAAATAAGTGAAAAAAGTTGATAAGTAATAGTGACAGTAAGACTTGAAGGCAGAGAGACTATTATCACAGCTTTACTGAAGCTGCTCAGGTAAAAACGGTACCAACCTCCAAGGCTTACCACAATTCTCTGCAAATTGTTGTAGATGTCAGATTATATAGGGGCTTTAACCTTCTTTATTCCTCCCTCCAGCTGTTATTCGTAGTACAAGATTATATTATCACATGACAGCAGACTCTCCCAGAGGACCAGCCTGTTCTTATCAATGCTTTTGTATGAAAATTTATGCAAAAAAAAAATGTGTATAAGTAGCTTTAAAGATAGAGGTAATGATGCAGAAATTAGCATAATTGGAAAATGCATCTAAATATGGACATACATACTGAATACACAACTACTTTGGAACAGGGTAGAAGAAAAAAAACTCCATCGATTGTGACAAAGCAATATTAATGAATACAAATGTTATTAAAAATAAATAAAAATAAAAATAAATGTTAATGCTTAAAAGCAAATAAATAAATAAATGTTAACTCATTATAGCCTGGTTTCACAAATGGGACTTAGCTTAAGCCAGGACTAGGCGTTAGTTAAATTGATATTTAAGATATTTAAGCAACTTTTACAAAAATGCCTTAAGAGAAAATATTAAAGGTGTGCATCTTAACACAGAACAATGACACTGACATGTTTTAAGATATGTCAGAGCAAGATATTTTCATCTGAGACAGCTCAAACATGCAATTTAGTCTGGGACTAGCCTAAACCTTGTTTGTGAAACTGAGGGTAAGTTTCTTTATGTGTTGAAATTGTTGAACTGATTTAATGATTCATTTTCTGTTTTTAATTCATTTTAATCTTTTTTTAAGTAAAAAGTATCACATTTTAGTTTTTAAACAAATGAAAGAAATAACATTATTTGAAATTCAGTATGCAAATACAGTAATGCCATTGTTGTCATGTTTTGAATGTGTTTGATTAGTGTCACAGTAAATGGGACATTATTTTAACATTTAAAATAATATTTCAGCAAAATGAACACAGCTCTGCCTTACAAGCACTGTATTTAAACAAATCTGCAATGTGCCGAACGGTTCAGCTGACATGTAAAACCTGCCATGTTTATGTCAATTATGCATTTGAGCAGCACTCTAGCACTAATGTTAATTGCAGACTGGGCCAACATTTAAACAGCAGCACAGAGATGTTCACATCAATTTGAGCATAAGATAAGCATTTATCTCATAGTCAATTATCATTGAAATTGAGCCTCTGTGTCTTATTCTCCAGCTTGAACGTCCAGCTATGCAACCTGAGGAATTATACTGAAAACACACAAAGAGAGTGAATATAGAGTTATATCAAAAACAGTTTGGTTATACCAGTATGTTCACTTTCCACTTTTTAACATTATGTACGGGACCAAAAAGCAAGCTCTCCCAGTATAACTATAATGCAGTTGCCTGTGCCGAAGTTTCTGTGTGGAATACTCCATTGAATACTTCATTGGCTGGGCAGTCAATGGGCGGGTGGTTTTCTTTGTCCATTTCACTTACATCTTCATTCTCTGAGTCACTTGCTTCAGTGTCATCTGAGTTCGTTTCAAAATCGCTCTCTCCATTTTGGACTGCAGCAATCAGATCCTGCACACTGAATAGATTACCTTTCTGCACTGGTGGCATTCTGAAACTGAAAAAGTTTGGAAAAATGTAATTAATTATGTCAATAACACATATAGGCCTTATATTGTAGCAATACACAAAGAATAGACAGCGTAGTAGACCATGTATCAAGGGTAGAGATCTAAGTATTATCCATCCAAATGCTAATCAAAATTCCACTACATTCAAAAAATACTGTATGATTGGCCTATTATGCTCTCTACTTATCATACTAAAAGGGGCACATGCATCCACCCAGAGCACTTACTGTACAGGTTTACATTCAAGACCATTCACACCTGTCCCTAAACAACGCAACAGGCTATCACTCTGACCCAACATTGTAGAATTACAACATAGACATAATAAGCTCTAAATGTAATTATTGTTTTCTAAATTAACTAAATATGTATATGTTCTAGACATTGTAATAAACACACAAAAAAAATTTAAGGAATTTTACTTACAGTATTTAAATCTTGACAAATCCAGTCATGCAAAAAAAGGACACCAGCTCAATGCAAAGTTTGCAGGTAGAGTAAGTTCACAGCAAGATGACCAGACTCTTTTTTTCTATCCAACAGCATTGTGAGGACACACAATAGGACCCATTAATTATATAAATGAGGTTATGAGAAAAAAAAACAAATTTGCTGGCCTTTTTTTAGAATTGTTAAAAGTGATGGTGTAATTCTGCAACAGTGGGCTTTACAGGGTTATGGGCGAGTTAAGGTATAAGGAAAGGGCCAAAGGTGTAATTTTAAATGTACAGGTAATTACAGAAATTGCGTGCAGATCTGTGATCGAAACTCAGAAGACTGTGGATCCATTTGCAAACACTTTATTGATTTTGTAGTCAGACAGGCAATAATCAACACCGCAAACAACAGCCACAGAGACAAAGCAAAAACAGTACCAGGTTCAGGCAGAAGATCGGGGTAGACCCTTTGTGCCGCCTTACAACAGAGCCCCCCTCCTGCGAGCTGCTCCTGAAGCAAGAGGGGTGGCGCCGGGGTCTTCCTCGAGGTCTGGGAGCGGGCTTCTCGGGATGGTAACGATGGAAGGTTTCCGTGAGAGTAGGATATAGGATATCTCGGGCATTGACCCAGGACCTCTCCTCTGGCCCGTATCCCTCCCAGTCTATGATGTATTGGAGCAAGGAGCCCCGACGCAGAGAGTCCAGGATTTCTCAGACTCGGTAAGCCTCTTCTCCGTCGATAATGAGGGGGGGGGTGTCTCAGGGCCGGCGGCCTCGTCCTGGTTCCTCTGTCCTTCCGGAGCACCAGCGGGCTTCAACAGAGAAACATGAAAGGTGGGTGAGATCTTGTATCGTGCAGGTAAGTCTAACAGAAAAGAAACTGGTGTAATTTGTCTGATTAAGTTTCTGGCATGTTTGCTGAAGACGAAGGTTCTTGGGTAATAGCCAGAACCACTGTCCTTATTCGTAGGTGGGGTTAGGCCTCCGGTGGTGCTCGGCTTGGTCGGTGAGTCGTCGTACTGCCCATTGTAGATGCATATGAGCCTGGTTCCAGGTTTCTTCACTTCTTTGCGACCAATGATCCAGGGCTGGGAGGCTGGATGGTTCTCCGGTCCATGGAAACATGGGGGGTTGATAACCCAAAACGCATTTGAAGGGTGTCATACCTGTGGCGGGCTTCTGTAAAGAGTTCTGGGCGTATTCTGCCCACAGGAGACAATGGCTCCAGTCCTGTTGATGGGAGTAACAATATGATCTGAGAAATCAAGTGAGTTTCTGGTTGAGCCTTTCTGCCTGGCCGTTAGATTGTGGATGATAGCCTGAGGTTAGACTAACATTGATGTTCATCTGCATACAGAATGCTTGCCATAGGTGGGACGTGAACTGAGGACCTCTGTGTGGACCACCAGAACAGATTAGTAGCCAATTCTGTGGTAGCGGTTATACCTGGGTGTCCCGCGCTAGGTGAGTCGTGTAAGTGGTGGAGTAATCTGTTGCGTAGACTTGATCTGGAGGACACTCTGGGAGCATAGGGTCATTGCTCTGAGCTTCTGTGATTTCAGCCATGATGTCCCAACGTATAGGTGCTACAATACGTGGAGGTGGAATAATGTACTCGGGGGTTATCTGGGGATCGAACTGGCGTGAGTGGGGGTCGGCCTTGCCATTTTTGGAGCCTGGTCTGTAAGTAATTTTGAAGTCAAACCTGGTAAAGAATAGAGCACATCGTGCCTGGCGTGAGTTTAATCCTTTGGCACTGTGGATGTACTCCAAATTTATGTTGTCCGTGAGTACAAGAAATGGCTTTTTGGATCCCTCCAACCAGTGCCTCCATTCCTCTAGTGCCGATTTCATAGCCAACAACGATCCCCTACATCGTAGTTCTGTTCAGCTGACGAAAACGTGAAAAGAAGGCACATGGATACACCTTGCCTGGACTTCCATGACGTTATCTCCTTCGACAATAAATTCTTTCTCGGGATCAGGATGTCGAAGTATGGGTGCCGTGGTGAACCTGGTTTTGAGATCTTTGAAGGCCTGTTCCCCCTGCTGAGTCCACTTCAACACGGTGGGACCCTTCCTGGTCATGTCAGTTAGTGAAGCAGCAACTTGACTGAAGTTTCTTATAAATCTGTGGTAGAAGTTGGCGAATCCTAGAAACCTCTGTAAATCTTTGATGGTGCGTGGAAGAGGCCAGTGGAGGACTGAGTTAACTTTGCTTTCATCCATGGTAACTCCTTCCTGGCCGATGATTTATCCGAGGAAAGACACACTGGTCTGGTGAAACTTGCATTTATTTAGTTTAGTGTACAACTGGTGCTGAATCAGACGTTGCAGGACTCTACGGACATGGTGGACATGGTTTTTGAAGTTCTCGGAGTAGATGAGGATGTCATCTATATACACAATCACAGTACGGTTGAGTTCCTCATGGAATACCTCGTTAACAAGTGCCTGGAAAATGGATGGACTGTTTGAAAGACCAAAAGGCATCACTTGATATTCGTAGTGGCCTGTGGTCGTGGAGAAGGGGGTTTTCCATTCATCTCCCTTTTTGATTCTGATCAGATTATAGGCGCGGTTCTAGGAGGGCAAACAGGACAGTTAGCCCTAATGTGACCAGACTGTCCACAGTACAGACAAGTGTTATTCCTGTAGCGCCTGTCACGCTCCTCTTCTGTCAGTTGTGTCTTGCCGATCTGAGTGGGCTTAGGCATGTTGTAGCTGGGAGCTGAGACAAAGGCTGAAGCGCGTGCTTGAGGCAGTTGATGTGCTGGTCCACGACGAGAGCGTACTATGTTGTCTACTTGAATAGCTAGCTCCATGAACTGCTTATACGTTTTTTACTTGATCACGGCAGGCCAGCTCTGATTGTAGCTTTTGGTTCAGGCCCTTGCGGTATAGGGCCTTCAACGGTTCTGGTGGCCAACCTGTTTGAGCCGCCAGAGTGCGGAAGCGTAGAGTAAATTCAGCGGCCGTGGATGTGCCCTGCTTCAGGTAGAGGATCTCATCGCTCATTTCCCGGGGGCGCCATCATACTTTTCGGGGAGAGAGATACAAGCAGCGTGACTGGCAGCGGCAGGCATTGGTGGCGGAGTCGGAGCTGGATTAGCGACTGCAGGGCTGGCCGCTGGAGGTTGATGGAGCCTGGCAACGGAAGTGTTCAGAGCTTGCAGTGATTACACTAAGCGGGACAGTTTATCCAGCTGGTGCTGACGAGTCATTTCATGGGCTAGTTCATAAACAGCTGTTGGATCCGGTGGTGGCAAAGTTTTCTGTGATCGAAACTCAGAAGACTGTGGATCCATTTGCAAACAGTTTATTGATCCTGTAGTCAGACAGGCAATAATCAACACAGCAAACAACAGCCACAGAGACAGAGCAAAAACAGTACCAGGTTCAGGCAGAAGATCGGGGTATCAGGCTAGAGTCTTAAGTCGTTATATCCAAGCGAGGGTCAGGGCAACAGGCAAGATTCAGAAATGATAAACAGTCCAGGTAATAACAAAAAACAGTCCAGATAATCCACAAAGGGTAAACGCTCGGAATTGTCGGCAGAACAAAACTTCGCACCAAATGCCTCTCAGGCTCCCCTTTAAATAGGGAAGTAAACAAGCAACACCTGAAGTGGATATCCCCGAGGTGCGTGGGCAAAAGCATCCGGTTGGGAACTAATATTCCGAGGATGGTTCCCGCTGATGAAGGTTGGACAGAGCCACAGAGCGCCGCCTTACAACAAGATCTAATTACAGGAGGCATTTTTTTTAATATAAGTACAAAGTAATAACATTTAAGTATACAGTAAGTTCAATGTAAATAAGTTTAAATGTAAGTACAAACTGTAGTAGTTCAGGCTAGCCTAGTCTAACGGTATATTTTACGAGGTGACTAATTCATACAAATTCCTACAACCTCATTCATACTAATTTAAAATTTTTTTGTTAAACAGTACTTATTTTACGAGTTGCAAATTCGTATTAATTTGTACGAATTACCTACATCTAGTCTACCGTCATGGGGTTTTAGACAAATCGTACAAAATAGTACAAGTGAGGTTGTACGAATTTGTATAAATTAGCACGAATTAGCCACCTCGTACGAATACATACCGATTGTTTTTGAGACTGTGTTGGTTAAGGCCACTTAAAGGGGTAATTTAGAGGTTCAACCCCTTGTATAAGTTGTTTTAACTGAAATGTATGTTATCAATGTCTGTACAGAACCATACTATAATGATAAAAATCCAGCCAATGGTTTGTTTACAATCTCTGTATATCTTTTCCTCTTTCTCAATTGAGGCCCCTCTTACGATTGTTGATTGATAGCAGCGTTTTACACAGACTGGACTGGTGTCTTACCTCAGCCCCGCCCTGAGTGAGCCGTCTT
Source organism: Enteromius anoplus (assembly GCA_032359395.1). Classification (NCBI taxonomy): domain Eukaryota; kingdom Metazoa; phylum Chordata; class Actinopteri; order Cypriniformes; family Cyprinidae; genus Enteromius; species Enteromius anoplus. The sequence goes on from JAUMHG010000038.1 coordinate 23,976,225, forward strand.
CAGACCGATATGCAGAGACAAGCATGACTCCTAAGAGATTGAGGTGTTTTGTTGTTGAAAGTAATAAAGAATATAGCAGTAGTCATTTACTACCGACATCTGAGTGACTGAAGATGCAAAGGATTAATGTTAACTAACGTTTGGATCTGAAGGGAGAGCCCCCTTAATCTACCTAAATGCGTTTATGTCCGCGCATCATTCATGATCCAGCCTCCCCTACAGAAGCAGTGAGTATAATATATTTTAATTAATGCAAATTGCCTTTCCTAATAATGTGCTAATTAGCAAGTTGCACTATTAATACGGCAAAACAAAGATCCTCTGAGAGTGCCTCGGAAAAGAGGGGCAGGGTCTGCAGAGCTTGTGAAGATTTAAAGGGGAAGTAGACAGAACACGTTTTTACACTTCCACTGAGAAACCTTATGAGAAACAAACTAATCTACATCTTGGATGACCTGAGGGTGAGTACATTTTCAGCACACTATTTATTTGAATTTTTTTTATGTTGTGTGTGAAATAATTGCCATGTATTTTTATAGTCTTTCAATTTAAACTGACTGACCGTCTGGAATCTAAACTGCTACCTGCCTGATCTGCAAGTAGAAGAATCACAAAAACACAAATGACAAGCATCATTACTCCACTAAATGTGCAGGGCAGAATGCATCACTCAGCTCTGAAAGTGTCTGTTCATGCATCGATAGTCTTAAATGTGCCAATAACTGCATATAGATTAAAGTCAAGGTTGTAAAAACACCATTCATCTGGCCCCTGATAGAGAACAACACCTGCTATGCTAACGGCCCCCAGGACTGGGATCTGAGATCGAGACCTTTGAGATCTACAGGAACAGACGAAAGAGTCCTGCTTTGCTACAGATGTTTATTACAAACATTAATATGTTTGGTTGTGCCTCATGGATGCAAACAGCATTAAAAAGCCCATGGGGACGAGAGGCCGCCCCAGAATTCCACAGGTAATTGCCTGCCTAATCTATGTTACATTATTCTGAATGTGTTTATAAGATGTGACAGACAATTTAATTTAATTTGTTTTATTAATATTCATTAACTTGATGAAAGCAAAGCACTGACCTGATTAGTTGCCTTGTGTGGTCTTCAGTGGAGGTAAACTCACTGTACCTTTTTTCAAAGGAGTTTTTATAGGACAGTATTGGTGTCAGAAATTTGCATTTTAATTACAGACAATGTCGCCTCTGGCTTGGTTAGTTTGGGACCTAATTTCTAGTGGTTATCGTCATCTTGACTACAGAGACTGTCTCTGCATTTGATAAATAAATAGTTTAATTCTCGTCATAATACATTACCATCACTCTGTTCTACTTGATAAAGTTCAGTGCTTTGCTACAATCTGTATTGTTAAAAGCGCAATATAAATAAAAGTGACTTGATAATGTTTGCTACATGAAAATGATATCCTCACAAAAGCATATATTTTAAAGCTATACTAAACATGTTTGTTTATTTATTTATGTGTTCATATGTTATGTACTAAGTACTTCACATTAACTAATTATTTTGAACATTTTGAAATTATTTTAGAAGTGTTGTAAATGTACTTCACAATACCACCATCGTTTTGCTGATGATGGGGAAACATTTTAAGCAATGTTGCCAGGCAACTGACAACCAGGTGAGGCACAGGGCCCATGATTATGGAACAAAAACCCTGCCTAAAGTATTTGAAATAAAAAGCTTGTTGAATTCCACAAATCAAAAAAATAAATAAATTCATTCAATTAGCAGTGCATTTCTAGAGATGAATGCTTCTCTGAGCTGCTGAATACATGATTTTCTCCGCAATATTCATTAACTAGATAAAATTAACGTTGTTCGTTCTAGATATTAAGTTCACTCTTGATCATGCAAACAGGGTGACCGGCCTGGAAATATATATCCCATAAATAATGTTTTTCTTCTTGTGAATGTCTATTTCTGAGATCAGAAATAAAGTGTGCCCCCATATAAAAACTAAATGCCCCCCCATTGAAGATTTCCTGGTGACGTCACTGCGCACGGATCAAATTTATTGTTACACATGTCTTTTCAGTTTTTTTTTTTTTGTTAATTTATTACATAACTAATGAGGATTTATGTGAATAATCACTTATTATGCGTGCATTTGACCGTTACATGATTTTACTGATTTACATGTGAGAGTTGGCTTTTACGGAGGAGTGAAACACAGATAGAAAGGGGGCATAAAGTATTTCGATTAACAGCGCAGACCTAAAATAGCAACACGAGCCGTGAGCACCACCCACTGTTGAAGACGTTTAACAGCAGATGGCTTCTTGGATCGGTAATCTACCGCTTTTCCTGCAGTTCCCAGATGTGCGCTTTGTCGTATTTGAGCCACTGAATATTTGGAAGCAAATTTGTAAAGTGAAATAAAACTAACCGAAAGTTGCCTGATGAATATAATTCCTGGAATTATTAAACAAACTGAATATTTTGAAAATGAACTTTGTAAGGTGAATATTGATTACTGAATTTTAACCATGAAAATGTTTGTGAAATGTTTCCGTATGAAAATTCACAACGTAAATATACAACCATGTTAAAATGCAGTGCATAAAAATGCAAGCCATGGAAATACAATGCATTTAACTGCAAGCACTGTTAATTGCAATGTATTTTTTTTTTCCAATTTGTGGAATTCAAAAAGCTTTTTATTTCAAATACTTTAGGCAGGATTTTTGTTCCATACAAGACTGATCTAAAGTCGTCAGGTAGAGATTTATCAACATGTCCTCCAACTAATACGCCCGTATGGGTCGTTTCTACAATAGCTGTGAAATACGAGCCATCAGACCGTATACTACATAGCACCCCTATCTGCAACAGAACATTTGGATATTAAAGTTTTGTACTATTTTATCGGCCATGTGATTCAGGGTTGGTGTAGCTCAGTTTGTAGAGAGATGCATGATAAGATGAGATGTGATCATGCTATCATGGGTTTGAACCCTGAGAACACATTTTCACAAAACCCTATAAATCATGATTTTACACAATATTTGTAACGGGTAGGTTTAGGAGTGGGTTTGTGAGGTCATTCGTACAAATTAAACCTAGTAAAATATGTTTTAATCACCGTGAGATCGGTGTAACGACAGATGCAATATGACACTTTCGTTATTTTTACGCCCACTAGATGGCGCTTACCTTTTAAAAGTAAATTTATGTCATAATAAGGTACTTGCAGAAATGACTTATAGAGTCGTTTTTGTTGGAGGACAGGCTGAGATTTATTACCCATTCCCTATGGGAAACTGGTCAAGCAACACTGCTTAAAAAGTTGCCCCCTGTATCATTAGCCTTTCGGTTGAAACTAAAAACTTATCAATGATAATGAAACATAATGTTACATACCATTTAGAAATCCATTTAATGCTTACAGCTTGTTAGTTAGCAAAAAAAATTCTAGAGAGAAGCATATTTTTTATGTTATCATTAAATGCAGGGTAAGCGATTTCTGGAAGGCAGGGCCGGCCCGTGGCGTAGACAGTAAAGGCAAATGCTAAGGGTACCATACATCCAGGGGGCGCCAGAAATGGAAGAAGAAAAAAGTTGCAGAAGACTTGCATTTAAAAGTAGACACTTCAAGCTTTCTATAGATATACAGTACAGGCCAAAAGTTTGGACACACCTTCTCATTCAATGTGTTTTCTATATTTTCATGGCCATTTACATTGGTAGATTGGCATCAAAACTATGATTGAACACATGTGGAGTTATGTACTTAACAAAAAAAGCTAAACATTTTTTATATTCTACTTTCTTCAAAATAGCCACCTTTTGCTCTGAATACTGCTTAGCAAACTCTTGGCACTCTCTCGATGAGCTTCAAAAAGGTAGTCACCTGAAATGTGTTTCCAACAGTCTTGAAGGAGTTCCTAGAGTTGTCCAGAAGGTCCTCAGAGGAATCGGCCAAGGAGGGGCTGTCACAAGGCGCATGAGTTCTGAGAAACAGGTCCTGGTCGACCAATTGGGGCCACCTTAAGGACCTTCCCTGACTTTGCACAGAAGCTGTGCTAAAAGGCTCACTGGGGGGAACGCATATTTGTGTAGACACCGCGGCCAGCGGTGTGCCAGGGCACACCAGTAACTCTAGGCAGTTGATGTGCCACTGCGAATGAGAGCCCGAAGGGTAGGACCCTGTACTGATATGCTTGTCCTTCAAACAGGAATGGCCTGTGGCGTGGAAGAATTGAAACATGAAAGTACGCGTCCTTCAGGTCGATTGCTGCAAACTAATCCTGGGAACAAATGCACCCGAAAATGTCTGTTCAGCGTCAACATCTTGAATGGGAGCCTGTGACGTGCTTGGTTCAAAACTTGCAGATCTAGGATCAGCAGTAACCCACCGCCTTTCTTGGGCACTATGAAGTAAGGGAGAAGTAAGCTGAATTGCATAGCCGTGTTGAATGGTCCAGAAGAGCCAATGAGACGGCCTGGGAAACTCAATCCAAGCTTCCAGAGACCGAACTAGTAGCACCAGCGGGACCTCCGACGTGCCAGCTGGGGGAACGCAGGGACCCGGCTCGGCATCTCGTAGCCGGTCCGAAGCGGGGGCTGAGTGTGATAACTCTTACCAGCGTCCCGGCAAAAGTGAGGTGGGTAGTTCGTTGGTTCGTCCACCCAGTCTCCGCACTGCTGCCTGTAATGAGAGGAGAGTGAGTGTGATACAAACCTGGCCTGTCCACAACGCCTCGGGGGACCCAGGGATTTTTGGCGCCGCAAGGCCAGTGACATGATTCTCCGCCTGGCCCTCCTCCAGGGGAAGGAGAGGTGTGATTGTCCATGTCCTGAAGAGCAGTTCCCTTCATCCCTGCGTACGGCTTCCCAGTGCTGCCTAGATAGAGGCTGCTGCGTTGACTGCACAGGAGCGGGGGTGGCAGCACGGGGCACCCACGGCGACGAGCTGACTGAGGTGCTGCCATCGATTGCTGGGTGTAGACAGCAGCTGTACACCGAGGCAAAAGGGCTCCAGTCTGCTTCTGAGCAGCAGAGAACTCCTGGGGCGAAGTTCTTCACTGCATCACCGAAGAGGCCGGTCTGGGAGCATTCACAAAACTGTGTATCGTCTGCTTCGTGAATGTCCGCTAGACACAGCCACAGATAGTGCTCCTGGACCACCAGGAGGTGGTCATCGTACGACCCAGAGACCGCGCCTTAACCTTCGTCGCTCGGAGCACAAGTGCCTACAGGCCCGGGAGGGGAGCACAGGATCTCCCTGCCGAGCGGTAGCGGCACTAGCAACCGCTCCACTTGGGGGACCCCCATATACCCCCTAGCTCTGAGTCTTAAATGCGAAATATACATCGGATTGGTTTCTTCTTTAAATAAAAAGTAAAAATATGCATGGTATTACAATGCTACACTAAAACTGCAAACTCATAAAACAGCTACATCATCCAAACCAAAAGAACACAATACCACACAAACTCATACAAAAACAAACAGTACTTTCTCATGAGAGTGACTGGAACAGGACGCACGCCGCATCTTGAGATAAATCCATCTGTTATCTTCTTAGCTGAAGTGAGCGCTGTTGTTTACTTTGTTCTTCCGCGCTGTGCACATGAGCTGTGGTGGGCGTGTACATGTCGCGAGCGTCTTACGTGGAGTTTGAAATGACAAAGCGCAAGTAGCTTGTGGGCGTGGTCACATTAAAATAATGAGATCAGATTGAGAAACTCAGTATAGTGTTGGTTACTTACTCATTACTTTAACAAAGAATATTTGTTTTCAACGTGCACTTACTGCGTTTAAAAGCAGACACTTCAAGCTTTCTATAGATATATTTCTCATGTCTGTGTCTTGTGTGACCAAAATCAACAGAGTAATATTAGTGTCTTCTGCACTGAAAAAAAAAAGACCCAAATCAAGCGGGCGTGACGGCCCACTGCAGAGGGTTAACACAAAGCAAAAACTAAATGCAAAAAAAGTATACAAAATAAAATAAAACAATACAAAGCTAAGGCATCAGTAATTGTAATTGTGATTAGAAATATGATTAATTGTGTAGCCCTAATATAATACATTTTAAATAGCTAGTCTGATGTTTTTATGTTCCAGGATGAAAGCAGATACAGCAACGCTTTATGGATCTTTATGGATCAGTGCTTTGATTTCTTGATCCATTCATATTGAAACCTCTATTAAATAACAAAGAATTTTAGTCTACTTATAAATTATTTTTGCCAATATACAGAAAATTTCACAGAGGGATGAGGTATCTATATCAGAAACGCTGCTTTAAAGTTATCTCACATTGTCATGTCAAAACTTCTTTTTTTCTGTTGATATGTTCTTAGTCAGCCTTCAGAGAGGAAAGTAATTCAATCTTTGGTGCTTTCTTCCCAATAGAGCCTCATTCTGACAGCTGCTCTCTCCAACATAATGCGCTGCTGACACATACGATACGACAAACTAATTTGAAAGGGATAATTCATTTTCCCCCAACTTGGTATGGTGGTAACACAGGAATTGTTTCCTTTCTTTTTCCTCCCAACTTTTTTACACTGTCGTATTCTATTTCAGACGCCATACAAGAGGTCTCCCTAAATACAGAGTGGATGTAGGCATAAAAAGAAGACAACTGGGTTAAACCACAGCTATTTTTCTTAAAACGAGTCTTATAATTCATTTGTTAATATTATTTTTCCTTGTATACCTAGTAATGTTTTTTTTTTTGTATTTGTAATTTTTGCTCTAGGACAGTTGCAATTTTGTTTTTTAGACCTATTTCACATCCTTACTCTAATTAAACAAGCTCACTTCAGCGTTTGCTGCCAGAATTTTTTTTTCACCCCACGCTTCAATAACAGCCACTTTACAAAGCCACATTACATTTTGACAGGATCACAAAACAATCTGTGATTAAATGTGTTGTTCAAACTGTTAAGATCAAAGTGAAGTGATCACAGATCTTGTTAAAAATAAACTTCAGCCTCTCGTTTGTAATATCACCAAGGATATGAAGAGTGGCAGGTGCAACACAGCAAGGAAGGAACTTTACAAGGTCTGTCAAATTTCACTTTCTCAATGTTGTTGTTGGTTTTTCTAAAATAGGGATTGTATTGTGTGAAAAAAAAAATACATGTAGTCATCACTGACATTTATTTCTTAATTTCAAACGGAAAACATGCAAAATGGTAAATTAGTCAGCTGCCACGACAGTAAAGACCCCTACAATAAACTGACATGTTTTCAAACATTTCTCAACATTCCTCTTGTTGAGTGAGCTCAAAGCAGCTGGAACGCAACCTAAGTGATGGGAATAGTGGACGAAAACCATCTGTCTTGAAAGACTGCCATAAAAAAAAAAAAAAACTGTCATCATTTACGCTTGACCAAATGCATATAATTTTATTTTGTGGGGTAAACCAGTCAAAAATCTTTATATATAAATGTCTTAATCACATTCAGTATAAATTTGGAAATTTATGACGCACTGCATCAAGCTGTCAGATCTTCACAAACGCCCAATCCTGGATCAGTCCCTAACACCCCACAACCAGTCACTCCTGATCCTGAACTAATCACCCGATCTCAATCACCTGAGTTCTAGCACCTGTCCCCAATCACTCATTTACCATATAAGCCAGCTCAGTCCAACATGCGTTGGTTGAGCTCAAGGTCAATACCTGGAATCATTCTTTGGAATCGCTCTCTGTTCTGCCATCCTTTCAACTAGATCGCTAAGCCCTGCTACCTCAGTATTCTCTAAAGCCCTTTGTTTGAAAAGTTTGGTGTTGGACTATGCTGTTTTTGTTGATCTTTGAATACTTTCCTCAGTTATTCACCAGTTTCAACAAGTTTCTTACCTGTGATGTATTCCTGCAGTTTGTTTGCTAACGGAGCCTTTTATCTGAAAGACTTACCTGAGTGACTTACCTGCACCGCTCCTGTGTGTTTGCTCCCAGCCTGTTGCAAAATAAAAATACTTACCTGTGAAACTTTATCTTCCTGTGACTGAGCGTGACACATGCTTGACATATTTACTACTGTATCACAGTGACTTACGACTGGTTTTGTGATCTAGGGTCAAATATACTTTTGGTACATTAATGTTGCTCTCATGTTATTGTTGGCACAACACTAATCTGTAAATACTAAATAAATCATTGTGTTCAAATTACAAAATAAAAATTACAAGATTCAATTCTGAAACCATCAGGCTGCATATCATACTGCTTATGATCAGCATCTGTACTTTTAATACATTCTAATAGGGGTGTAACAGTTCACAAAAATCACGGTTCGATACGATACAGTAGTGTCACGTTTCGGTATGTTTTCAATACGGCAAAAATACAATAAAAAATATATATTTTTTAGATTTTTTTCACATTTTTATTTATTAAAACTAACATAATATGACCTTGTTTTTTCCCCCTTTTCTTTTACTTTGAACAACAATGGAGCTATACTTCACATAACCCCTGGGGTTTTTTCTTAGCAGCAAATAAAGAAGTGTTTTGGTAAAGTCAGCCTTGGATGGTATTTATTAATTAAATAAAACTTTTTAAAAAACGTACTTAAAAAAAGTAGATTTGAGCCATTTCAAATCGCGAAAGCTGAGTGTCCCGTGTTCATAGACCGTGCACGCCATCCACTGACATCTAGGGCACCGTTTCTTCCTGCGGGACAATCCGCGTGAGGGGAGACGACGGGGGAGAGATCCACAATTTAATTTCCTGGTGTATGTGTCACCAAAGGCTTAGGGGTCGTTAACATGCAGCACGTTTTGCGCACGCAAGCTCTTCATTTTCAACAGAGCCCCGCAGTTTAAAATCCAAAGCAGAAATGATTTTGTAACTGACAGCACTTTCATTGTTGCCAAGTTACAGCAGACCCTACAGATGTGCGAGCGTGAAACGCTTTGAAATTGGTTTGAGGAAGCGACGCGCCTCGTGTTTTCCACTCGTTTTAGATGCTTCGTGAATGTACCCTTATGTTACATTTAATGCTAAAGTATCGTTAACGCCAATACAAACATTATTTTAGTGTGT
>JAUMHG010000038.1:24041109-24051679 GCA_032359395.1 Enteromius anoplus
GCTTCATTGTTGCCACCCCTCATAATTTTAATGCCACCCCCTTGCCACCCCATGAATAATTTTCTAGATCCGCCCCTTCTTGTAGTTATTTTTTAGTGGATAAAAACCCTAAACCTTGCTCAATCCTGATTGTTACTTTAAAAAAATAACACATTAAACTTTAAAATTCTATAAAAAATATTTTTTTTGTCAGTCAAGCTACCAAATTGCGAATAAAATGTTTCAGTCCAAATGTTAGTTTGGTGAGCGCCTGAGCGGGTACGAAATTCCATTAAAAGGGCAGATTGCTTTACGGTAGCAACAAATGCGCATGTACAATTATCTACTGTGATTACGACAGTGAATTCCACTCACTTAACCGTAGGGGGCTCCAAAGATGCACAAATGCATATCTGACTAAATCAACATGACCTGATTCACACACCAAAGAGGAATTTTAAAGATTAGATCAGGTGGAATTTTCACTTTTTTTTAACTCTTTTTAGCCCATGTTCCAGTGAATGTTTGCCATCTGTGAGATGTTGTAGTTTTTTTGGCCCCCCCTTTTTTTTTTTCCTTTTTTTTTTTTTTACCATTAGCAAAAAAATATAATGCCCAAAATTGGGTGTTTGTGTAGTTAGGTTAATGAAGCTTAACACACAAGCTGACTGCTGTCACATGTGACACATCCGATTTACAAATAGGTGAAAAGGGATGTCACCGGAGACTCAGAGGCTATCACATAATGGCTGTTATCACTGCCAGGACCCACAGTTCACATCTTTCTTTGACACTGGATGAAAATGTCAGCTTAACAGCAAGCATTAACCCCTGGATTACAATGTGGACATAAAAACTAAAAGAAAAGGGCTATCAAAGGTACACATTTATATGACAAAAATTATCTGGATATTGTAGACAGAATATGCTAAATTGCTGTACGTTTTGGCAATTTGAAAAGGGCAGTGATTTGCATTTCATACTCAGAAGTAAGAAACTGGGCTATGGTAGTGGAGATTGTTTAATGAAATATCTTGCATGTTCCATTACTAATAATAGACTACACTTGTTCTAAGTCTGTGCAATTAGAAATATCTGTGCAGTCCTTCCATGGTTAATATATTGCTGATGTTTTCAAATTTAAAAACAGCAAAATATTGTCACTGTCAGTTGTTATTAAAATGCCCATATTATTATTATCTATTTATCTTTTTTTTTTTTATGTAGTGAAGAGGACCATAAAAATATGGCCTGTCAACTGCACAAATGAATAATCATAACTCAAATATTTTGTAGTAAAATTGTTTTCAACCTTACTGTAGAAAGCAGGATGAAACACTTTTAAATTTTTGTCTTTTATGCTAGTTTTTATTTGCGTTCTGTAGTTTGAAAACCACCTCTGTCTAAAAAGTAACTAATGCAACCAGTTCCAAAAAAAAAAAAATTAAATACATGTTTGTAATTATTGGGTTGGATCTGACCTCAGATCATGTGGGTTGTTGATGTTCTTTTGCTTTCCTTTAAAACAAAAGTAATACAGTATTGCTGCTTCTGAAATCGCAAACTGCTTCAGTAGGTACTACATTTAAAATTGAATGCACTACCCGACCGTCAAAAAGTACGTTCTGGAATCCGGATATACTACATCTGCCATATTGACGTTGTCACGTGTCACGCGTCGTCACAACAGAGCGACAATTTAAACTTTCAATAAGTCATCCGTTTATTTAGATTGTGTTAAACAAGTGTAATTTAATCACAATAAACAAAGTTTTTTCTACGTACACTTGAAATGAGCCGCGTCTCAACTTTCCGCCATTTTTCTAATATGACGCCTCCTCTCCCTGAGCCTCATGGGATACGAAAGTGTCCATGGTATGCCTACTATAGAATTCGGCCGGAAGCAGTAGGTCATCAGGGCACTTCTCGCCTACTGAATTTTGAATGCTATAAATTTGGACATACTACTCGCATACTGTTTTTCGCATACTATATAGTAGGAAAGTAAGCGATTTCGGACGCAGCACAGGTTACCTCCCCTGTGTCACAGACACACCAGGCTCCACCCTCACCCAATCACAACGCAAACAGTCACCAGAGTATTAGCACAATCACCTGTCACCTACACCTGGATACAATCAGCACGTCATTAAGGAACCACATAAAACCACACACCACGCCACAGTCAGTGTCCAGGCTCGTTTCAAGCTAGCGGACTCATCTCCTGATAAGACAAAGTTCTTTGACGAATATTTACCTTTCTACTAACCTTGTGTGATATCCCTGTGTTGCTCCTCAATTCTGCGTATCCTCTCCAGGCTCCTTGGAATCCCCTGAGTATCCCTTGTGTCTCCAAAGAGGTGGCGTGTGGTGTTGTGGTTCGTCTGTGTGTAGTCTCTGTCTTCAGTCTTTGCTCCAGCGATCTCCATTTCCTGCAAGAGAAAAAAACTCTAACGACAAGTTCATCCAGATTATTCTTTAAACTCCTATACTTACCAGTTTCTGTTGATCCATTGCTTCTGAACTCATCCTGTTGTAATAAAACTTATTATTATTCATCTTACCTCATGTGTGCAGTCCGCTTCGTTACACCTCACCAGTGGAAAGTTCTATTCAGTTTTATATGTATTACATACGTATTTACTGTTCCAGTTCTTCTTTGCCCTGGGAATCGAACCCATAACTTTGGCCTTGCATTATGTTTGCATTACAGAAAAGCCTAATTTTAAGCTTGCATCATGACCAACTGATTTATCTTACAAAACAGCAGTTTTTTCCCCTCCCATTTTTATTCATTTTTTTTTTCTCCATAGCAGACATTTAATAGCTCACTTCAAAACGAGCATGTCTTGGCAAATATGCTGTAGATTAGCAGCAAGGCAATCAATTTATTATGTGATAAACTGTCTGCACACAAAAGCAGTTTACTCAAGGTAATAAGTTATTTCCTCCACTGACTTCTAATCAGATAGAACAACCTCCAGTCTCCCTGTTAAGATCCCATCATGTTACATGGTTTTGACTAGAGATTTGTCTCCCCTGAGAAAGGTTCTCTGATATAATAAAGCACCATTTATACTCCACCTACAGAAATTACACCATTAACTCAGAACCTGACGTTTTGCACCAGGAAAAATATTCCTATCTCTAAAGGACTATTAGACCTTTACAACCTTTATAACACACATTATTTTTAAAGAATAGTTTACTTCTAGTACTTTAATAAAATTGCTAATATCTGCATATCTGCTTTTAAACCCTCTAGTCCCCTTGCCTACTTTGGTTCATTGTAAGTGCATTAGTTTAAATGTGTTTTTGTGGTTGTGAAACACATTGAGAAACCAGTGTGAGTTACTGTTTGTGATAATCAACTGCATGCCATAAAAGTGGCATATAAACATTTAATCAGCAAATAAACCCAGAATTATTTCTTTAAATATTGCAAAGCGCTGTACTGTGCTATATGTTCAATAATGTTTATACACCAGGGTTACTGAAATCTGTATTAATAAGATAACCCTATTTTTTCTGTTTTTTACTGAGGAATATTTCAGGAATATTTAATTCTTGTTCCCAATAGAACAAAAGCCCAATAGAACGTATCTACTGATTTTTGGATTATTGCAGAAGCTAAGATCTATCTGTTCTATCATAATAATCTTCACAACTAAACACAACTTGTATGCATTTTGAAGTCTAAATATCCATCAGCAGAAATAACTGGAGGCTATAAACAGACTACACAAGGATTGCATGACTGTGTCACCATCACTTGCTTTTTTTACATAATTGTTTTCCCCTGAAAGTTTGGGTTAGAATGGTTTGCAAGATTGCTAATGAAAATGTAAAAGCTAAATGAGTAGATGAGTTTATCCCATTTAGACACTTTCAGTATTAACTTTACAGTATGTTGGTTATGTTTTAAAACATGGCTAAGCTGGTTCTAAGTAATTAGTTCCAGTTCGGGACCATGCCTGAAAACAAAAACCTAACTAGCATAACTAGCATATGCTGGATTTTTCAGCAGGGAAGCTGAAAAATTGTTTTACTTGTTTTATTATGAAGACGTTAATTGATTGACAGGGGAGTTATGGTTTATTTTTGTGTAATTTTACCAGTTATTTGGATCCTCTTTTTGACGGGCCCCATTTACTGCAGTGGATCGATTTTTGAGCAAGTGATGCTACATTTCTCTAGATCTGTTTAAATGAAGAAACTAACTCATCTGTTGATATTGGATGACCTGAGAGTGCTTTTTTTTCTTTTGCGTAGTGAAATAAAATGTGAATATATATTGCACTTAATCAAAAATTGTTGTTTTAGCCAAAAAAAAAAAAAAAAAAAAAAATTGGCTTTAGTACACTGCAGCCTGAAGTGCTAAAATGGTCATTGATTTTCTATATTTTGGCCTACACAAATATGTTGTCCCTGCAGCACTCTCTCTCTCTCTCTCTCTATACAGTATATATACATGCATAGTGACCGACCCCATCAACTTTCCATGAACTTCTGTCCTTGTAGCTTGAAATAGTACTTAAAGTGATGACAGTGTATTCCCTTTCTGTTCTTCTCTGGCAAATTCAGTTACTCCCTCTCTACTCCTTTCCCCTCTGAAGATACAATATCTTGCCTCCAAGGACACTTCAGAATATGAATTATGTTTGAGCGAAAGTGTAAATATCCCCTGTTGACAACTTGTTGGTATTGTGTTCGTGTGGAATCTGATGCGATACACATTGGGGTAGGCCCTGTGCCCAGCAGGCTTTCTGTTGCCTTGTCACTACAGCTGAAACCTTGAGAGGGGAGCAGCTTTTAGCACAGGCCTTGGATACCCACTGGGTGAAATGAGATGTTGTGAGAGTTTGTCGATGTGCAGTGGTGAGTCATTATGAGATGTGGCGTTTTGTTGGAGAAAAATAAAAAACACTCAACATAAAATTACTTCTCTTTTATTTTGTCGCTGTGGGATGTACAAGATAAGTTGGATCAGCGATTCTCAACTGGTGGGTCATGACCCAAAAAGGGTTACAGATCTGGGGCCTGTTCCATAAAACAAGTTTACCAAATAAGCCAAGCTTATTTCAGTTAGTCCAACGTATTTTGTCACAAATCTACTGACAATAAGCCTGACTAACCAAAATAAGCCTGGCCTGTACTCTAATCTTGTTTTATGGAACAGCCCCCAGTTCTTACAGGACAGACTAAACAAGTATTAATGCAACAAACCATATATAGTAATAAGGCATAGTTTTTAGGCTTTAAAGCCAAATTCTCAGATTTATTAAATGAAATGAGCTTAAACTAAATGAGCAGCAGATTTGTACAGTAGTTCCCAACATGATTTGCATCAGGCTATGGAAAGTAAATAAAGTCTAAAAAATAAACCTTGAGACTAACTACATCTGAGTGTTTATGAATCCACTCGTTCTGTTTACATTGGCACATGCAATTGTGCTCAGGGTTTACAGAGTAATAAAATTGCACCTGAGCTACATTTAAATGAGGGATATTTAAACATACTGTAATATGGATTGTGCTGACCACATTGTGTTTTGTGCAGCAAATTTTTGGCTGCCAAGAAAATTCAAAAGACATTTTGAAACCAACGTAGTCCATTTTCCTATTCAGTCTATAATACCTCAGCACATTATTAGGCCCTTTATTCATCCTTTAATATTACATCAAGCATTGTCGAGTTGTCATGTGGTGTCAAAATGAGGTTTATGTGAAATCTAAATCATAATTGATGATTTGTTAAGTCTACTTACTTTTTTCCAACTTTATTCCTTCGTTAAACTCAGTCTTTTATACTTTTAAACAGCCCTTTTAGATCAATTAAGGATAAGGTGACTGTAGATCAGAAATGTTAAATATGTTATAATGACATTTGACTGGTAATGGTGTCTTTATTTATTTTATCCCCTGGTGTGATGGTTTTCACTTGATGGATAAAACAGATCCCGAAAGGGAAACCAGTTAAGAACCACCGAGTTGATAACGGTTAGGACCTTGATCAATATATTTGCTTTTTTGTTTTCCGCCGACTTTGTAAATGTCAAAATCTGCCTGATGTATGCAATCACCTTATTTGCTCCAATAGAGTTAGTGTGACCTTGAGCATCTCTAGAGCAGGCTATTTCTTCATTTTTTTGCAGTTAAGAGGTTTATTTTGGCTCCAATAGCTGTGGCTCCTATCACCTCCCTGCAGTAATTATTCTTCTATTTACATTGTCCTGAAAAGCCGTTAGTTATAATCTTGTCAGACGGCACATGCTATTTACTCAACATTAAGCAATCAAACCTAACCCCAGAGGTAATCAACAGTGAAATCACTAGTCCTCATTGCACCTGCAAGATGGATGAGTGATCAAAATGTTTGCAAAACGCTTTATAGAGGAAGCTCAAGAGAGAGACAGCCGCAGAGGCAAATGGCGCCTACTCATCCGCTACCATGAGATGGGCTGCTAATACACGGCCCTTATGTCCGCTGGATCATTTAGATATATGCGTGTCATGGGAATAGTATTAAAATTTCATGGATGTGTGGATGGAAGGAAGGATAAGTGGATAGAGCAAAGAAATATCCCTGGTGGTGAGATATTGATGTTACAGGATTTTTAGGAAATCCAATCCCCTCCACTGTGACCATTAATATAGCTTAACATATGCTTGTGAATAGTGCTGGTCTGGTATTACAGATACGCAGACATGTATTTGCTTGGTATAGTATAGGGCTGCTTGCACGTTTTCAATCTACAACCCAAAAACTTTACAACTTTAAAATAATAATAGTCTGCCAACCATCCCGCAATAAGTGTATTATACTGGTTTGTATTTTTTTCACATTTCCAAATCAAAACATTTACTTGAAAAGCAACATGACGTAAGACAAGAAGTCTTTTTTATGCTTGAAACAAGCTAAATATCTGTCAATAGCATAAAAAAGAAAACTAACTTTAAAGTAAATATGATTTTTATTATAATGGGTTCATGTGAAGATTGTTTTAAGGTTGCTTAAACTAGTTAATAAACTAGCTATTTTAAAATGTAAAACTGCTTGCTTTGTAATGTTGAATGGCCAATCATATGAAGTACTTGTGGATTATTGTAATGAAATGTTTTTAGGCTGTTTGGTCTCTCACTCTGACGGCATCAATTAAGCAAGTAATGTAATGCTAAATGTTTAAGATAATATGCCACTGTTATTTATTTACATTTATTTAAATTTTTTGTTTAGCCAGTAATTATGTTGCTCTAAATGACAGTTCATATTTAAAGTGCATATTTAAATCAGCTGCATATGAGGTTCCATTTCAGTTAGGATGATACATACAGGTATGTAAGGCAGCTCAGCAGGTTTGAGAAAATTGCGTGAGGATTTCATAGTTTCAAATGTGTTTCAAAGATTTAAGTGAGACAGGAGGCACTGCAAAGCTCCACCTGTCAAACTCAGAAGAAGAGCAGTCATGAAAAGGCAAAGACAGGTTTCGCAGATTTAGTAGCTTAGAAACTACAGCAAATGAAACAATTACCTCCATTGACTGAACCTCAGAGTGACAGTCAATTTGAAAACAAGTCACTCTATTTCAGCGGAGGAATGAGTTGGAGGGGATGAGCATGTTGTGGAGTGGGCCAACGTCCTTTTTTAAGGGGACAATTTAGTCATCTTTGGAGATCCAGAGTAAGTGGTGGAGGCTTTGGTGCCAAGCTTGCATAGGTGCGAGAAGGACCCAGAGGTAGTACACAAGCTTAAAGGAGTAATTCTAGTGCATTTGACAGCAAAAAGAAATAAACATGACAAACAAATCTCTAAACGGCTCCCGATCACTTTGGAAATGATGTTTGGAGAAATACGGGAAGCTGCCGTGATGCTGAACATTTCAGAGAAACAAACAGTGTTTGGATGGATGCCCAAAAGTTTACTTTTGAAACGGATGGAATTTAAAGTTTGAGTGCACATCTACAAAACAAGCAGAACATTTTGTGGCAATGTTACTTTGTTTGACATTTGGGTTTAAGAAGAGATTTTAGATTGGTCACTTTGATTGTGTGTTGTTTTGTAAATGTGACACTGAAACTAACACTAACAATGCTGAAAAACAAATTACATTTTGAAGGGTCCTTATTATGGGTTATGAAAGGTTAATAATAGGTTGACATGCATGCAAGGTCAAAAAACATTTTCATTTTCTTAAAATATGCATTCATTTCTACCAGGTCTCATGGCATAAACGTACCTAGGTGCACTTTTTAGTGAGATACAAAATAAAGGCAGTAAAACTGACACCTGTCTTTTCATACAAATTTACAGAGTTTTGATTAATAAAGCATAATTTTCACACAATTACTTGAAGAATATCATGTTATGACTTCAAAACAATATTAATATGCTCAAATTTTTGAAAAACTGAAGCTTTTGAACATTTGCATCGCACATATCCAGCTTCATAGCACAGATGATAGGTTTGTTCAGTAGCTCATGAAGTACAGAGATGTACTTGAGAGGCGAGAAGCTCCGGTTTGGTTTCCAAAGACAGATCTGTGTAAAAGGAAGTTGAAATAGCATGGTTGTATCAAAAAAAAGCTTTGCATTTGCTAACACTATCGGGTAGGTTTAGGATTGGATTTGGTGTAGAGTATAATTCCAACATGAAAGAGCAATAACTTTTAGCAACAGCCCACAGATATTTCAATTCTGAACCGCCGTAATACATATTAGCGTAATAAAAAATGTGTATTATAGCATCACTCAGTGGACATTTCTCTTTGAACCTGTGGCGAAATGTGCAGTAAGATACATAAAAACGGTGTTGCACAAAACGTGCACAGAGGTACATATTTTTATGAGACCAAGATTGACTTATTTGGTAAATGACTCCCAAATGATTCATTCAGTGATTCATTTTTCCAATCCCTTAGCATGACACTAATTTTACGATTTAATTTAAATCAGTGTTGGTGAGTTTTTAAAGCTCAAAAGTGGCACCTAGTTGCAAAGAGTAAATTAGTATTTTCATTCAGACCAAGGTGAAAATCAAGTTTTGCCACTTTTTGTGCAAATAGTGGACAGGCAATTTCCTAACATTTCATGTTGATGTCATTTTAGAGCTGTATTACACACTGCATGAAAGGTAACTTTCAAAAATCCAAATTAGAGGCATTTTAAAGATATATTTCAACAGAGCTCAGTTTTTGTAATTGTAATTATACTGCATTTCACCAATATTGATAAAATATTGTATCTGTTCAGTTGTAGTAGCCTATTATTGCTTTTACATTATTGTTGATAAAACAAATTGCAACCTCTATCAGCATAACCAAAAATAAAATAAATTTAAAAAAGCCTATACCTTCAATGGTAAGTATTTCTGAGAAATGGTAATAAGCTGTGAAGGTTGTATCATGTAATGTACAATCTGAGTAAGAAGGTTTTACGTTGTCTGCACAGAGGAAATCACTGTAATATCTTACATAATAGTTGCATTGAAAATAATTGCAGTATTCAGAATAATGATGGTCTTTTCATGAGCGAAATACAGAATACTTTCAGCCTCAGTTTGAGGTCGAAAAGACTGAAAACCTGATAATGCGCAGTCATTTCGAGGCTACCATTACTGAAGCAACAGTGCAATCAATCGCCGCGGGATTACTGCTTATTGAACATATATTTGACAGTATCATTATAGACATCTATTGCTTCACATCCTCTGTGTGACTCAATCAATTTCTTGTGCATGAGACCGATTTTCGGCAGCTTCTAGATATAGCCCCTTCTCTTTTCTTGAGCTAATAGCTTTCATTTTACATTCCTGTTATGTGCTGAAAAATCAAATGTATTATTAATGCGAGAGGACGACATACTATCTATGTGATAATGTGAAAAGTTCCATCAGAGATCATCTTTTGTTGTGTTCTTTGTAGTCTTTCGGCCTTTGCAAGAAAACCCTTGCCATTTAAAATTCAAATGTAATCACATTTATTGTTGTACAAACAGTTTGGTACATAACAGCTTGAATTACATATTCAAAAGGGTGGATTATGAATTCAGTTCACTTTATAAAAGAATAAAGAGCAATTACTGATGCACAATAGACCTCTGTATGAAACTGAAAATGTTCTTAATGGCTAATCTGAGTGTAATCTAAAGCCCGGTGTCACTGTATGTCCAGACAGGTGGGTAGACTGGAAAGGACATATGGTGGCACGGCTTTACCATCTGCGCTTCTCATCCGTCCTGAGCTAATGATGGAGGGCATGTATTCTTGGCAGATCTTCTAGAATGATCTGCGGGCAGCGTAGAATAAACTAGTTTCTCTCTCCTCTCTGTGTGTCCTTTGTTGTTGCAAATAACCTGCCATCCATCAAAATGATGCATCTTTAAGAGGGGCTGCAGTACCACCCTGCCAAGACAACAGTTGGAAACCTCACAGTTACTCAGTAACAGCCCTTTAACAGAAGACAAATGCTCTCCGTTCTCTGTTTTATCCCAAGGCACTGCAAAGATCAGTAACAAACCTTGGCTTGGTAATGTTTGCATTTGCCTTTCAAAAAATGTACTACACTGCAATAAGCAGAAAGCACAAAACAATAT
>JAUMHG010000038.1:24075461-24087836 GCA_032359395.1 Enteromius anoplus
CTCTGGCAGTAGCAACATGGCAGGCTCTGGCAGTGGCAGCGAAGCAGGCTCTGGCAGTGGCAGGGGCAGCGTGGCAGACTCTGGCAGTAGCAACATGGCAGGCTCTGGCAGTGGCAGCGAAGCAGGCTCTGGCAGTGGCAACGAAGCAGTTTAACTATTTATATTGTTAATAATTTGCATAGTTAATCTTGTTCTTTGGTGTTCAGTTTATGAAGAATTTTCAAATGTTTTTTAATAATTTTTTTTTTTTTGTAATCGTTTTTTTGTCCGACCCCCCACGGAAAATTAATCGTGATACGAACAGAATCGTGGGTCAAAAATCGTGATACGAACCGAATCGTGGGTTTGGTGTATCGTTACAGCCCTAGCATGTATATATTTAAATAAATAAAAATAATTCTAATATAACTAATATGAATCTAAATATATATAGATATATGCAAATAACTGAGAAAATATACTGTATGTGTGTGTATATACAATATATATATAATAACTAATGTAATAACTGACGGTTTGCATGGGTTCTGGTACTGGAGAACAAGCAGCCACCTGGGCAAAGTGAGGAGCGGTTGTAAAGGTGTTTACTGAGGGCTGGCAGGTGGCTAGTCGCTGGGAGACTCAAGTGGTTCTTTGCAGGAAAGATTACAGTCCAATACTGTCATCGTACAAAGCCATTGTGGCACGAATATCCAGGTTCAGTCCTTGTCTGTAGGCTCCCAGCAGCACGGTCTTATTCCAGCTGCTAGCGTGTGGAAAGGACAGTGTAATTAATTACAGAAGAAGTTACTTGCTGAAGACGGAGGAGCTAGTCGGAAGTGGTGAGTGTTCCAGTGGTCACGCAAAACACTTCGGAGAAATTATTCATAAACTGTGCATAGGAATGAACGATGGGATTGTCCGAGTTCCAAATAGCTTTCGCCATTGTAGAGCCTTAAGGAAGGCGATAAGAAGGAAACCGCTGCACTGTCGCCTCGCCTGATACAGATGGCGACACAGCTGAAGGTTAGGCTGCCACCTTCAAGGCTTTCACAAACTCTGTGAAAGGGTCTGGTGCAGTGGGGTTTTCGGTGCTCATCTTTTAGTTGTTCTTTAGCGGCTGGTCTTCTGTCACAAACACACAGACTGAGATGGAGGAGATGAGAGGTTAGTGGCAACCCAATCCAACGTTTTATTAAAAGGTCTAATTGCTGACAAGCAGGGTAAACAGTAGAAGCAAGAGTTCTTAACTAAATGGTTTTGTAGAGCTGAGATGAGTGTTGAGCCAAGCCAATCTCCAAAGCCCAAGAAAGCAGTCCACGTGAAAACAGCATACAGTAGATTCAATGAAGTAGCATGTGAACTGTAGACCAGACAATGAGTGAATGCATGAGTGTCTTTTGTACAGGGCGTGGCTCAACGAGGTCCAGGTGCAACCAATCAGAATTCGGGTGATGATGAACAAGTGGGAGGTGCTACCAGAGGTGTGGCAGATGGAGTGGGCTGTGGTGAATGCCTGACAGAACTGATATAAATTTGTCAGTTCTGGATAAATATTTCCTTTAAAGTGAATAGTTTTAATGAAAACACATTTGGTCTATTTATTCAGAATTCACCGACAAATAAAAAAATAAAATAAAATAAACCTCATGTCATTCCAAATCTGTATGGCTTTCTTCCATGGAACAAGATAAGTGACTCATTTCTCATTGAGAATAAATTACCAAAATGATTCAAATTGTGACCATATTGTCATATTTTGGGTATTTCTTTGACGAGAGTTCATCCAAGAAAGAAAAAAACCTCAACCTTTTGTCATACCAAACCCGACTGACTTCTAAAGAACAAAACAGTGGAATTGTAGAAATATTTTCATTGAGAATAAAGGATCGAATAGATTTAATAGATGACCAAATTGTCACTTTTAGTAACCCTTTCCCTAAAGACACTAATTGTAATGAAGAAATGTCACTCTTATAGAACTGTGTAAAAGAACTGTGGTAGCGAGGTTGCCGGCTGTCTTTGCTTGCTCAAGGCTTTCAGGCATTGATTTAGCACAAAAGCACAGATCCGAAGGTAGTTTAAGCCTCGGTGCATAAGCAAACGGAAGAGAATATTTAACTCTGAAGAATAGGCCATCTCATAAAGAGGGTGAAGGTCCGAGCACTTCTGCCATTTCAATGTGCTGTAGCGAAGCTGTCAGAAACGACACTGAGAAATCAATCACAGCCAAAGTCATGGCAACTGCGAAGGATACCATTCACAGTGAGTCAGTTTGACGAGCAGGTTATACAGCATTACACAACAGAGCGTCCAAAGCAGTCAGCCTAGGGGCCCAAGAGTAATGAAGCTAAATATGGGCACTTCAAGCCCACTTAAGTAAATTCTATGATCCTTAATAACTGTGTGAGGAGAGTAAGCCACTCTTTAATGGATCATTATTATAGCGTTTGCATGGTACATTATTCTTAAAATTTGACCTTTGAAGGGTTAGTTTATCCAAAAATTGTTTTTGTTGAATCACCCTCATGTTGTTCTAAATCTGTTTTCTTTCTTCTTTTGATGAAATGCAGTAAAGAGGCAGGTTTTTATGCTAGTAATTTTCCACATAAAGTAAGCAATAACTGACCATGAGCTGTCAAGCTTTAAACAGGATGATCATTATTAACTTGGTTACACTTTATCTTATGGTTCTCTGGTCACAATGTAATTACTGTATACTATGAATTAACTTTGTATATGTAACTACAGGTTAGGGTTTGGCTATTTGCATGTAATTATGCATAATTTACTGCTATTATAGTGCATGTGACATGTAACAAGGACACCTAAAAAAGTGTTACCATTAACTGAAACTAAGACTGTACAAAACTTTATAATTACAAGGAAAGGGCATACCTTACTGCACGTTTTGTCACAGTTCGCCAAAGTGAAATGTCCAGAGTGGCCCTAAATCACACATTTAATACATAACCGTGAAACGTTTGTATTAGGTTGGTAAAGGTACGTATTGCAGGGTTTTTATAATGCTGATGGTACACTTTGTGGCTGTTCAACTATCCAGTGAGTTTCACTAAAGATTAATGCTCTATCATGTTGAAAATATCCACCACACCAAACCCAATCCTAAACCTACCCGATAATGTTATCGAATGCAAAAGTAATTTGAAAACGTATTCGCTGATGCAGTCATGCTATTTTAAATTACTTATGATTTGAGCTGTTTTGTTGAACCGTTACACGGGATAAAAACTTTTCACCACTTACCACTTATCATGTGAGCTACCGAGTAAAACTACTGAACTTGAAAAGTGATAAAAGTTGTGGGAGTTACTGCCTCTAGTGTTTATTTGAACTGGAAATTGCAGTGATTCGTATGTATTGGTACATTTTTCAGTTTTGCAAAAATGTATGAGAAAGCAATGCAGTATTGCGTATTTCCAATAGTAACGCTGTAGGCGTTCCTTGTCTGTGTTTTGTTGTGTTTATGTGCCTGTGTTTATGTTTACCTTTTGTCTCCCATGTGCCCTCTCTCATTTGTAACCCCGCCTTCCTCATTAGTGTTCATTCATCCCCAGCCGTGTCTATCCATGTGTCAAATATTAGTCTCTGTATAAATTCACTCCCCATGTCTTGTAACGTTTGTCCGTTGTTAAAGTTACCCAGAGTGCTGTTGTGTGTTCGTCTGCATTGGTCGCTGCCTTGTCAGCTTTGTTTTTCATTTGTTTTTTATTTAATAAATGTCGAATTTTGAAGTTCCTGGTTTCCAAGCCTCTCTGTCCACGCTAAGAAGCGCGCAACAACCCCTCAGCGACATATCGTGACAGAACAACGGACCAGCAGAAAGAGATGGCGTTCGCTTCCCCAGAAGCGGCCGAGGCTGGTGTTAATTCCCCGCGCGCAATCAACCCCTGATGCGGATGTCGATCCGCCATTACGGCCCCACGCGCCATCGTTTCCTGATACAGACATGAACCCGCCATTACCTGACGCGGACATCGATCCACCATCACGGCCCTGTGCGCCGTCATCGCCTGTCGTGGACATCGAACCGCCATTACGGCCCTGTGAGTTACCATAGCCTGAATTTATTGAACCCATGAATGACTGTGAGTTATCATGGCCTGAGCCTTTTGAACCCGTGAATGACTGTGAGTTATCATGTTCGGAGTCGACAGAGTCTGTAAATGACTGTGAGTTACCAGAGACTGTTTGGCCCAGAAGGGCACTACTAGAGACTGTCCGGCCCAGGAGATCATTGTCGCTGCCTGCTCGGCCCAGGAGGGCTCTTCAGTCGTCAGCTCCACCCTGGAGGGGTTACGAACTGTCTGGTTGACCCAGGAGGGCTCTTCAGTCGTCAGATCCACCCTTTTCCGCCATCGGCTCCGCCCTGGAGGGTATCTGAACTGTTGGTCGGCACTGGAGAGCATGTACGTCGCCCAGTAAGCCCAGCTGGGCTGTCCTGCCGTCTGCACCACCCTGGGTGTCATTTGAACTGTCTAGCCGGCTTAGGAGAGCATGTACATCGCTCGGCAAGCCCAGGTGGGCTGTTCCACCGTCTGCTCCTCCCATGGGAAGTTTTTCTTGCGCCTGGAAGCTTCGCCTTGAGGAGGGGCTATGTAACACTGTAGGCGTTCCTTGTCTGTGTTTTGTTTGTTCATGTGCCTGTGTTTATGTTTACCTTTTTTCTCCCATGTGCTCGCTCTCATTTGTAACCCCGCCTTCTTCGTCAGTGTTCATTCATCCCCAGCCATGTCTGTCCAGGTGTCACGTATTAGTCTCTGTATAAATTCGCTCCCCATGTCTTGTAACGTTTGTCTTTTGTTAAAGTTACCCAGAGTGTTGTTGTGTGTTCTTCTGCGTTGGTCGCTGCCTCGTCAGCATTCGTGTTTGATTTAATAAATGTCAAATTCTGAAGTTCCTGATTTCCAAGACTCTCTGTCCACGCTGAGAAGCGCGGTGCGGCGCGACAACACCTCAGCAACACATTGTGACACCAATGAACCAAGGTTGCAATTTTTATAAACATGCCTTAGAAAAAGGCATTACTGGTGTGCATCTTTAGACAAACTGACATGTTTTAAGATTAGTCGCCATGTTTCTTTCTGTTGAAACAACTCAGATTTACATTTTAGTCTATGACTAGGTTTAAGACTTGTCTGTGAAACCGGGGGCATATGAAAATGAAATAAAATTTCACTGAATAAAATAAACATGAAACACTTAAACCTTTTTTAGCTTTATTTCAAATAATGAAATTTATTGTAATTATTTTAATGCACGAAAACAGCTGTTACAAACGTTTTTCTGTATAAACGGTCATATAAATGGTCATAAATTTTAAGAACAATGAATAAATAAATCTTCAAATTTAGCCTCAAGGTTTAAGATACAGTTTAACACTAAGAAGTTGAGATTTTGATCATTGGCAGGAAAGAGTAATTCAGTTAGGGTAATTTCCTTCATTATGTACATGAAATACAGATAACTCTTCCATTTAACAGTATGTAAAAAAAAATTAAAAAAAAAAAACTCAAATAAAGATCATTGAAAGACATCATCTCAAATCAGCAAATCAGGTAAAAAGTGATGTATCAATATATTTCCATAATATTGATCAGTTGTTCTATGCTAACTAGCTCACAGTTGAAACAATGTGTCTCAAAATGCCTGTTTTCTCATTGCATTGCTCCTCGTCATCCTGCTTTTGAACACAAGAATTCACCATGTTTGAACAAATGGCTTCTTACAAATGTGCATTCAGCATCATTAGCCTTAGGATAATTTTATTTCCCATCACCTGAACGTGGCTCGTGACTATTGTGAACATAAAAAGGTCACTGTTTTCTCTCTGATATCAGCAACACGTTCTGTTGAGACAGCATCTTACATGAACACCAGAACAATCTCTTCTCGTGCCGTCTTTCTTTCTTTAATATGAGTGCTGTAGGCTTGTGAATGTCCTACTTTTATTCTCACTTGTTCATTTTCCCCCTTCCTTGTCTGTTGCTGGTAAAGCGAGGCAGTGGCATGTTTAAATATAGTATGGCACAGATGTTTGATTTTCTCTTGGGCCTGTACGAGATATTAACAGATTCATGCTGAGCCATGTTTAATGTGACCACTGCAAAAATATACAGCCTGTGCAAACCGTGAGTGGAAGTCTGCAGCACCTGAAATTGTTCTGCTCTTGTGTGGGGATTGTGTGATATTGACAGCCGCAGCACTTCACTATATTAGCGACAGAGGGATTAAAACACAGAACGCTTATTTTAAGGCTGCTACAGTATAAGCTATGATTTTTACCACGCATAAAATGTCTCTGCTAGCTGACAGATATCAGTGAAATAGGTGCCCTGAGAATCATACCTGTCTGTGTGACAATCCTGGCACTTATGAATCTCACTGTGGCCTGCACATGTCAGTCAGAAAACTTGGAGGAGGCTTTCTGCCAACCCACGACAGGAATAGTTCACTGTGAGAAAAACAAACCTCAGTGGTAAAATGGAAAAGGTACTAGTTATTTTCTGCCAGTATATTCATGTTAAGTTTCCAGGCACTTCTTCCAAAGGTGATATGAGAAATCAAAAAAGCCTTGATCTTTTGGCACATACTGTAAGAGGTTTCCGCACCTCCTACACGTTTAGTAGCTAAAAATGTCCTTCTCATTATAAACAAATTTAATCAAGCTGCAAAAGCATTTGCTGACAACAGGACAAATGGAAGAGTACATTTGTTTCAATGCTCAATTTTTAAAATGTAATTTCTTACTGTGATGAAAAGTTTTTAGCAGCCATTACTCCAGTCATCAGTGTACAGGGTGTTAGTATATGATTTATGGTACAATAAACACACTTTTGTGCTTCTCTCATTGGTTAAATGAGCCGGTTATGTGCTAAACTCCTCGTAGACCGGGAAACTGCTTTACATAACAGAGGAATATTTTTTTTTTTAAAGGAAATTAAAACCATATATCACTTTTAATGCTAATGAGTATCTTCTTCAAAACTGCAGTGTGTGTTCACTTGTTTGTTTTGTTGGACAAATGCAATGGACTGAAGTCAAGAACACACGTCAGCTGACTTCAGCTCAGTTTGTGGAGTTGGAGACTTTTTGCATTGTTTTTTAACTAGAGACATGAACAAGACACATGCTTTTGCTTATGAAAAGAAGATTAAAAAAAAAATCTACTTACACCTAAGGATTTTGGATATGCAAATCTTTTTTTTTTTCATATTAAATTTGCAATCAACTGTTTAATTTGATACATTTACAATTTGAAATCTGATGATTAAAATAAACTGAAATGTAGTAGATTAAACAAATAATCACTGTAAAGAGGACTTAACAAGATGATGGAAGATCCAAGTGCTAGCTTTATTAAAACACAGCGTGGTCAAACAGGCAAGGTCCAAACAGAAAAGAAACGTCATTAATTACTCACCCTCGTTCCAAACCCAGAAGACCTTAGTTCATCTTAACAACACAAATTAAGATATTTTTAATGATATCAGAGAGCTCCTCCATAGACAGTAATTCAACTGAAAACATTAATAAAACGGTCATTGTGACATCAACTTCACTTGTACGATTCTGGTAGAATACGAGAATCTACGAGAATCTTTTGAACAAATAATATGAATTATATAATTTACTCTTCTTGCGTCCGCAACCCCTGACACACTGACACTTCTGACACTTCCGTCATGCCCTACAATACGTACACTTATGCAGTAATCTGGGATCTGGGATCACTTCGGTTGTATTGCTGTCTATGGAGGGTCAGATACCTCTCTGATATCATCGGAAATATCTTAATTTGTGGTCCAAAGATGAACGAAGGTCTTATGGGAAACGACTGTTTCAAACCCATACTGTTACACGAGTGTGAGTAATTATTGACAGAATTTTCATTCAGTTTCATCAATTTTATTTTTTTATTTTAATAGTTAGAAAAATTATTTAATAAGACATTAATTCATGCTGTATTATGTATTAAAACTACAGTTTTAAAAATAATGATAAAATAGTAAAGAAAAATAAATAAAATAAAATACAGAAAAAAATATTCTAAATATAACTAAATATTAGTTATCTGACATTTCACATCTGCCATTAAAAAAAATATATATATATTATAAAGATGTATTTCAAAAAGGTAAATATATTTCAATCACATATTATAATACCGTATGATGATTTGATCCTCAATAATCATTTATTAATAAAGCATAATAATAATAAAGCAACTGAATAACTTGTTTAATAAACCATGATAAAATAAATTGTATTATTTGTATCAATGGTTGTATAAAATGTTTTTGGTGTCTTTTTAATAAATTTCTTACCTTAGTATGTGGTTTGATTATAATTCAATAGTTGCTGCCATTCCACACTTGGCATAGGCAGCCCAATTTCAATAAGGTAAATATATTTCTAGTTCAAAGCACCTCTTCCTTTCCCGGCATTTCATTTGATATTTTCGAGGTGTTATATTATTCATTTCCACCAACACAGGTGACTGAAAGAATCTGATCTGTTCTCATCTAGCGTCTGCCATTTGTCTCTACGGTGGCACAGGTGTGGTAATGTGAGATCACATGCATGTAATAAGTTTGTTCAGGGTTGTATTTCCTCACATCATGACATCAATGACCCTGCCCTTCCCCGTCCTCCTCGTGTTATTCTCGTCTGCACTGATCTCTCTCTCTCTCTACTATATTCTGCTCTACCGCTACTTCCTGTTGTCCTCTTCATCCCTGTGCCAGATGTGGTGGCCACTGTTGCACCTGCAGCACCTTCCTGTTTGCCACTGCACCCCCCAGCATCACTTCCCTATCCCTCATCCCTCCTAACCTTTTGGCCCGTCACCTGCGGCACTCTTTCATCCTGACATCTCCTCTGAATTCCACTGTCTTTCGTGCTCACACCCCGGTGAGAGGCTGCCTCCAAAAATTGCAGCTGTTTTTCTTCCTAGGACTCAGGTTATAGGCCACATTCTTTTTTTGTTGTATCCCTCAGATCTTGTCTGTCGTTGATGTGCTTTTTCAGTCTGATGGAGTTTGCAGTAAATGTCTTTGTTCCAAAGATAAGGGCACTGGCCATTTAAAAATGCTGTTTCTTTGTAGGAATTTGTGAAATTTAATTAATTATCTGTATACATCTGTAATTAATTTATGTAATTAAATGTAGAATTACACTGTCAACTCATCCCTTACACCTTAAACCACCCTTAAATAAGTTTATTAATTCAATTCATTGATAGTCAGAAATTTTTAAGTGTATATAAATTGTCAATATTTTTGTTTGGGTCGCAAAACATGCAGCTTTTCACTAGTGTGGTTTACTTGTGGATTATTGTGATCTTTTCATCAGCTGTTTGCACTCTCATTCAGACGGCACCCATTGAAGATCCATTTGTGAGCAAGTGATGTAATATTACATTTCTCCAAATCTGTTCCAATGAAGAAACACACTCATTTTAATGTTTGAGTGAACTATTCCAAGAGCTTGCCAAAACTGTGCAAAACTGTCCAAAACATTTATCGACCAACAATCTCAAAATAGGGTGATGCAAACATAATTCTTCAAGAAGGATTTACACTACAGCTTTGGAAATATGCCCTGAAGTAATGAAGCAGAGAAGGTATCGATTTGTGCTTAAGGATTAACCGTGGTTTCTGTCCTACTGTAGCTCAACACCTGGGGTGCGTTTCCCAAAAGCATGGTTAGCGTACTATGGTCGCAAGTTCCGTAGTTACTAGCACAGTTCAATGATTCGGAGTTTCCCGAAATCATAGTTTAAACGAACATTCGCAGTCAACGTCACAAACGTACGTGGTTAGAACTTCAGCTTTGGACCTGTGGTTAGAAGCATAGTTTCTTGTTAGTAAGATATATGGACTTTAATGAATATGCTCTTAGGCACAAAAATCAAACTAACATGTATTACTATGTTAGATGCGACCATGTTCGGGAAACAGTGGTGTGTAGCTAGTTCATTTCCAAAAAATAATGCATCATACACCCCTGGACAGCATTTTCTTCAGTCTTCTGTAGGAATATGATTTGAGAACTCACTGGAGTGCCTGGCCATCTGATTACTTATGTAATGATTTGAAGACTGAGGCTGATGATCCATCCATAAAGTTGTCATGAGGAGCACATTTCATTTGTCCAGAATTGAAATTGTTACGCTGACACTGACTAAAATAATCAATTTGTTGAATATTATAATAGCATAATTTAAGTAGAAAACAAACTCCCTGAGTGGAAATCATTCTACTTTGTCTATCACAAAGCACTCTTGTTCATGAAAAAAATCCAGTGAAAGCTTGTTTCATGAGTGTGACACAACAACAGCTCGAAACTTTAGATTTAAAAAGCAGTTCTTCTATTTAAAAAGTAGATTTAACCATAATAATTTAATAATCGATTATTTTAAATTTACCTATTGGAACTGTGAAAGTATAATTTAATAGTAGTTAGAAAATATTGTTAAATTTCACTATTTATACTTACTTTACAATCAAAGGTTAAATAAGAAAAAAATATAATACTAACAAATTGTTGATATTGAATATAATATATTTCAAATTGTGTGTGTGTGTATATATGTTATATATGTATATATATATATATACTGTATACTGTATACTGTATGTGTGCGCACACACACACACACACACACACATCATCCTTAAAAAATGGCATATTGCTTATATTATGAATTCCTATTTATCTTATTCTTAATCATAAAGATTTTAAATATTATATAATGTAATATATTCCTGTGATTACTCCAGTCTTCAGTGTCACTTGATCTTTCAGAAATCCTTATAATATTCAGAATCATGATTTAATGATGAATAGAAATTTTCCCATCTGGTAATGTACTACTGTGCATGTACATTAGTGCACATGTAACTAATTTCAAGTCAATCGGACAGTATTTATTATTACCGATTCATCCAGATTATATTCAGTTACACTATAACCGTAATTTTAAGGCTCTCAGAAATGACAGGTATGCTATGTTTATTGCAATAAAATCTAAAGGCATTTTTTTCTCTTTTTTTTTTCTCTCAATTCTGTGTAATATTTATTTTTTCTGTTTTCTAGCTTGTTACAGCGAAGATGGAGGCTCCATTGGACCAAATTACACCATCTGAAGCCAATCATATCCAGTACAAGGTCAACAGCTTTCATCCTGGAAGACCTTGTCGTCTCATTTCAGATTATTTTTTTTTTTCATTCTCACCCCTCTTCATTATGGAAAGGTAGCGTGAGGAATGAGGACATGCTGTTGGGGACACCCATTTGTAATGCTGCCCATGTACAACATTGAAAATCCCCCTGAGTTGTTTGACCAAAGAAACAGTGTGATGAAATCCCATCATAGATGGTGGACTGCCTGTGTGTTATAATGATGCCCTTCTGCGCACCCATCGAGATCCAGGCAGGCGCTCTTGATTAAATATTGACTCGCAGTACCCTTTGTGCTTCTTTTTATCTGATCAATAATTAATAATAGGTAAAATGGAATGGTTTAAACTCCAGTTTGTATAACAACACATTTGCACAAGATGTGTTTTATTTCCAACAACGAATAACAAATTGCTACGGACCGTTATCTGTTAAGGCGCTGTGCTCCAGATTGTGCAGGACAGAGCGGTTTCTTTCTCATTACAACAAACCTAAGAGCTTCTCTGAACGCAATGATCTCTCATATTGCTCAGTCACACCGCGAGACCCAAGTGAAAAATCTAAGGTAACGCAGCCCTTATTTTAGTCATAAACCTGCAGGTTTGTTTCCACATGGTAAGACGGGGTGTTTAAATCCAGCACAGGCGGGATGTGTCTATTATTCAGTGATCCAGATGGCTATTCATCCTTGGAGTGCTTTCAAAGTATGTCCACAAAAACATCAGACTAAAAATAAAGTCTTAAGCTTCAGAGCCAGTTTGCTGGATGATAGATGTTTGTCGGATAGAAGATTGAAAGCTGAAGGACCTTAAAAAGTACTCAGAAGGGTCATTTTCTTTTTTTTTTGACCTTTTGAATAAAAATATGGTGTAATTCTCAGAACTCGAAACATCATTCCCAGTCAAAAATGTATGAAACTTATTTAGAAACAACTTTTTTTGTGAACTTGTCCTGAACAGCAACTAAAAAAAAAAAATTGGTAGATGAACGTATCGACACGTTAACATGTGTGTTAGAGAAAGTTGTACCTGCTCAACTGTGCTGATTTTTGCAAAAAAACGATATCTATGAAGAATTTCAGTCAGGTTTTAGGCCCCATCACAGCACAGAAACCGCGCTTGTTAAAATCACCAATGACTTGCTTCTTGCGTCAGACCAAGGCTGCATCTCATTGCTAGTTTTACTTGATCT
>JAUMHG010000038.1:24091255-24103171 GCA_032359395.1 Enteromius anoplus
CGGCTCGCCCCCCGGACAGTACGCCACATATGCTGAACTTTATCCTTTTTGATTATGAGGAAGCGCAAACTCTTGAACTTAGATCTGTGTTACACACTGCATGAAAGATTTTTTCCATAATAAAAATCCATAGGCGCACTTCAAGAAAGAAGTTATGAAATTTCCACTCTAGCGGGGGAAAAAAATAAAAAAATAAATTGTTGTAAAAGTGTCTTATTGGTTCTCATTAAGATAAAAAAGTGACATTGTGTTATTTGATTAGTGGTGATTTGTCAGAGACTCTTTGATCAACTTTTATTTGGAAAAAAAAAAACATTTAACACACTCCCCTTATGTCATAATTAGCATTCACACTATTTTAGTTGAGTTGGAGGTTAACAAGTTTATGTTGATTTTTAAGAACACTGTGTTCAGGAGTTCAGATTCTTCTTATCCTTTGTCTTTAGAACAATAAAAAAAGTCAAGAACATTCTTAAGAAATGCTTTAAGAACATGACTTTTATTCTTAAAGGAATAGCTCACCCCAAAATAAAACATTTCTTAAAATGCATACTCACCCTCGGGCCAGTTGAAAAATCAATGTTTCTTTATGGGAACACGTTTGGAGAAATGTAGCATTACTGTACATCACTTACTCACCATCCGATCCTCTGCAGTGAATAGGTGCCGTCAAAATGTCCACACAGCTGATAGAATCATTACAATAATCCACAAATATAAGCAAAAACATTAAAAAAATAAATATAATTCAACACATTTTTTGGTAATGTGTGAAGACTTTTTCACAGGAGGTAATGTTATTATATATCATGACCTTATATTTAGGACAGAAGTGACTTAGAAGCACCTTAATGATCGATTTGTTTATTGTTTATTAACTTTTTAAATAATATATTAATTGATCGATTGGTGTGGATTGCTTGTGGATTATTGTGATGTTTTTATCAGGTGTATGGAATCATTCTGACGGCATCCATTCACTGCAGAGCATCCATTTAAATGACTTAATGCAACATTTATCCAAATAAAAAAAAAAATAAAAAAAAAAACTGTTCTACGTCTTTTGGTTGTTGGGTGAGTAAACATTGAGCAAATTTTCATTCTAGGGTGAACGATTCCTTTACGTTAGAAAATAAGAAAATAGCAGAATTTTATGGTTGCTGAGTCTTACTTTTCTATTGACACAATTACATCTATTAGCAATGTCTAGCAGTGCATGACAACAGACACTCTTTCTATTTCATTTGTGACAAAGCACTATTCCTCTCAATACCCGTTTAGTATTCTGACCCATTCTGTTATTGTCAGCTCTGCAGTCTATTAGGGAGCGCGGTCCTGTGCAACTGTCACTTAGCCTGAGAAAACTTTAAGCATGCCACTGCACAAGCATCTATTTGTCTCTACCTCAAACACTTCCTGTGGAGCAGAATACACAATGTCTCATCTTTTGCAATAGGAACAGGGGCCGTGAAAGATGAATTATTTACTTTGCTGACTTGTGCAGCGCCTAGGGAAAGAGACTACAGTCACTGAACGACAGGGGCACAAAAACCTCCTACCTGAAGCGACTCCAGCAACACTACACCTGCAGCCATCTGAACACAGCTACCCTTTACATCTGTGCTCTGCATATATACATTTGCCAATCGTATTGCTCTGCTCACTCTTGGGAGGTTAAAGAAAGTTCTGAGCAGCTGTTTCTGTAATGTTCACGTGCTTTGAATACAATATAAATATTGAATCACAAGAGAAAGGCCTCATGCAGTGCTTGTATTCAATACTTTTCATTCGCTTGTTTGTTTGTCGAAAGTTTTTTGGCAAAAGTTAAATCAACTGCTGAATATAAAATCTAAGACAATCAGTAATCCATACATGGAAATGAATGCAGTTTTGAATTAGTAGTTTAACTGTTATGCTTTTAATTTAATTCTAAGGTTGATCATTCATAGCACATGAAACTTAAAAGGTTAGTTCACCCAAAAATGAAAATTCTGTCATTAATTACTCACCTGCATGTCATTTTAAACCCGTAAGACCTTTTTTTTTCATCTTAAGAAAACAAATTAAGATATTTTTGATAATGTCAGAGAGCCATCTGTCCCTTCATAGACAGCAATACAACTGAAGTGATCCCAGATCCAGAAACGTGGTAAAAACATTGGTAAAACAGTCCATGTGACATCAGTGGCTCAACTTCAGTTGCGTTACATTCAAATACGTTTCACAAAATACAAAGCATGTTTGGCGTGCTGTCTGGGGAGAGGGCTCAGAGCTTGGCGGACTCCCAAGCCCTGGGGTTATTAACCCTACTGGGCACAAGGAGCGAAATGGCTCACTGCCTGGCCCAAACCCTGCATGCTGCCCCCAGAGGAAAGATGAACGAATGGCGGAGTAGGGGTGGAGGAGAGATGCTAAGAAAGATATGCCTAGGGAAGGGGGGCTTGTACTATTTATACAGTAGGAAGTATCTTTCGCTCTGATAGGATGACAAGATGATGGGATGATTAGAAGGATGAGGAGCCATGTGTGATTAATTACCTGTGCATGTTCCTCCCGAAAATTTGTTTGCAAACATCATTTCACAAGTTTGTGCTCACTGCTAATTAATAAAATACAAAGAGTGTTTGGCGTGCTGTCCGGGGAAACGGCTCAGAGCTCAGCGGACTGCCAAGCCTTAGCATTATTAACCCTACTTTCACGAGAAGAGAAATGGCTCACCGCCTGGCCCAATCCCCGCATGCTCCCCAAAAAAGCGAATTGGAGGACAGCAGCCAAATTAAGTGAACCTCCAAAAAATGCGGTGGTGGGTTAGATAGAGGTGATGCTGCAGAGGCTAATGTTGCAGATGCTGCGGGGGGCCGAGGGCAAGGCTAAGGTTTGAAGCGTTGTGCTGTTGTGACAAGCTTTTCTCTGCTGCAGTTGTGACTGCTCCAATTCTGAAAGAATGTGAAGAAGAGTTTCCTGTTGGAATGCTGAACTGGAGGAGGAATGATTCGAGGTTTTTTTGAAACCGGAAAAAACAGAAATGTGACCCTGGCCGGATGGAGTCGTCAGTAAACAAAGGATCGGAGGGTCCGTTTTGCTTTGTTGGATGAAAAAGGAGATGGTTTCATTGTCTAGGATAGGTAAATCGGAAATTTTGGGGTGGATGTCGGTCAAATTTAGAATTAACCATGAACTCTGAACATCTAAGTAACCTGAAAAAGTCCCTGCGGTGGTTGGGATAGACAGGGTAGACACTGCAGTAAACTATGGTAGTCACTGCGGTGACTGGGAAAGACGGGGGAACCACTGCTGTGGCTGGGAATAACGGGGGAGCCGCTGCGGTGGGTGGGGAAAACGGAGAAGCCACCACCGTGGCCCTTTAAGAGAGCTTGTGAGCGGTACACACTTTGTACACACTGGCGGATGCAATGCTCTGGCTCTAGCGTTTACTGGGGTGGCAATTTTGTACTGAAATTGGCTTTGGCGGGAGCGGCCGACATGGTGACTCTGGTGGGTGCAATACTTCGGCTCAAGTGAGCCTTGGTGGAGATAATGGGTGGAGATAAAGGCGCAACCTATGCAAAGCCTTCCTGCCACTATAATATCGCCTGACTGAAAGAAGTCCCATAGGATACAGCAACCAACAGCTGGTGGATTTTGGTTTATAATCTCTCCCTTGGTTTGATCTATGCTCGGTATCAGCCGTCTGCCTGCGAGTTTAAAATGAACAATAAAGCAGGCAAAGATTTAGTCGTGCCGGTGACCTGAGATTCAGGCGAGGATTTTGTAAACAAAATTACTTGCTGTTCCTGAAGGGCACACGGTTCAATTTTTGAAATAATTTTGTGTGTACTCCTACTTTGAATACATTTCCTGGGAGTGGAAGGATTCACTCCCTGACAAATATGACCCAATTTATGCTGACTTTGAAGTGGTGCAGAGGCTGAAAGACATTCAAAGATCAAGTCAGGATTTAAAATTGGGGTCTATTGAGAAGCAATTATGTCTTCATAGCAAAGCTGCATTTTCTGCATCAAATCAATGTTCCAAATCAAAAAGTGTCTTGATGTTGGTTGAAATATTTTCCGTCCACTTAATTACATGCTTCTAATATCATAAGATGCTGAACGTGTAATGTGTAATCTCCCGCAGGACTGCCGCACTTTCAAGAGAGCAAACCACTAGCCAATTAACTCTCCATACATCTTAAATCATTGCCATATGGCAATTTCGCTCAGTCTGCTCCTTATTCTTAAGAGTAAAAAAAGACTATTCCCTAAAAGATTGATTATAGAAAATCAGAAGCCATACCTGGTTTTACAAAAAGCATGCCACAAACATGCGCAGGCTTTTTTCACCACAAAATCAAAAATAACTTTTTTGTGCATTAGGCTACTTGTATTGTGACATGTTTCAATTAAGAGCTTTATTTAATTTCTATTATGTCGTTCCCTATTACTTTTTACTTTTTTAGTTTTTCAGCATTTTTCTATCTCAGCAGTTACTCTGCTATAGTCGCTTTTCTGTATTACTAAAAATATTTTAAAAATAATTTAGTTTGCACTTTCTTTCGAGATGCACTTTTTTCAACAAAAAAAAAAAAGATACAATAATTTTTTTAATTATATAATGGTACATTTAAATTATTATTGGTGTTTTATTAATATTATTATTTATTTTATTTATTATTAGTATTAGTATTATTTATTTATTTTTCAATTGCGATCTGGACATATTCTTGACAGGTTCTCATGAAATTCACCTAAAGACACCCACGAGATGCTATTATATCCTCATCTTGGTGTAAATCAGCATCACTCATTTAATAAGCTTATGCAATATGAAACGTGATAATTAAAAAAAATTTACCACTTGTAGTCTCAGTGCACACACAAGTGAGGCACAGTTTCTAAAAGTGATATGAGGAAACTTATTAACAGAACCCAGTAGGATATTGTTTGATACATGCAGACATATTAATGACCCCAGAGGGGCAATTTAATATTGCACATTCCCTCACTAGAAATCAAACTCAGGCCATGCTCATGAGAGCCCAAAACCCACACCACCAGGAAGGCCATGTGTGTATGTAATCTATGAATGAGAAACACATC
This sequence comes from Enteromius anoplus, assembly GCA_032359395.1. NCBI lineage: Eukaryota > Metazoa > Chordata > Actinopteri > Cypriniformes > Cyprinidae > Enteromius > Enteromius anoplus. The sequence goes on from JAUMHG010000038.1 coordinate 24,096,355, forward strand.
TATTGTTGAAATTAAATAAATAAATAAACTGATGCACAGGTCATACAAGTCATCTCAACATGTGGCATGCAGTCTAATTAATACACATCCTCTGCACTATTTACTCTCTACAATGTATGCTGTGAGCTTGAAGCTGTTTCCATATTTAGACTATTTGATCGCAATAGAATTGGATAGAGCTTATTTTATTTTCACAACTTATGATTCAGAAATGATTTCCATCTTATCTAAATCACACTGGCCTTGCACATTTCCACATGCTTTCATACTGCAATAGTCAGTCTGGCACCTACAAATGTTCTCTCTAGTCTGACTACATACCAGACAAACAAACAGTCTGAGGTGAAGAACATCAGCTTACATAATGCATTCCTTCAGTGGCCTACAAAAGAGCAGCGTTGCATAAGTAAAAAATCCTGATCTCAAACATTACTCTTGAATACGCTTTGAAGGCTTGTATTCCTCAGCGTTCCATCTCCACGTCTGCAGTCTGTCCTGTTTCCAAATGCCGGAAAGGCTAAAAGGTGAAAAAAGTGAGCAAATGTCTCCATTTAGGGGCACAATTGACATGTGTATAATGCATTTTGAAAGTCACTATGAATAATTGGTAAAGCACAGGCTGGAGGAGAAACAACAGGCAAAGGTGATGTGAGGTAAGTTTAAGAAAGTCCCTTGGCTTCCTTGAGCACTTAAGTTCTTTTCTAATGAGTTAAGTTGAAAAGGGAAAAAGACACAGTTCATTTTCTTTCAAGTGGCCTTCATTAATCAGGTCACTGTTCTCCAAATTACAAGATACCACATCTTTAAAATATAGTTGAATATGAAATGTGATCTTGACTTATTCTCAACAGGTTTTGTGAAATGCATCAAAAAAAACAAAAAACAAAAAAAAAACCTGAAATGGTATTAAAGCCTATATTGGCTTTATATGTAGTTTTCCTTTTTTATTACTTATTATATTACTAGTTAGTTTGTTAATTATGTTATCTGGACATATTCTTGGCAGGTTTCATGAAATTGAGTCATCCCTATGATATTATTAGCACACCTCAGTTTGTATTAGTTTGCGTAATGTTATTTTATAAATCATTGCATGATTATTTAATTATTTTAATTTTTTTTTTTAGATTATTTGTAATATGCATTATATTTAATGTACAGTTATTATTATTATTATCAGTGAAATGTGCTCTACATTTGACAGGTTTTATGAAAGTCACCAAAAGATGACCCTTTATTCCCAATGAAATTAATTGTGATTAATCATTTGACAGCACTAATATATATATATATATATATATTTATATTGAGAGAGAGAGAGAGAAAGAAAGAGAGTCTCATTTTGATAACAATCACAATAGCTTATACAAGTTTATAAAAGAAATGAGCAAAAGTGATGTAAGGTCAAGTTTCTAGAGCACTTGCGGTGCAAGCATTTTTATTAGTAAAATGGAAAAAGTCCCCCCCAAAAAACTATTAAAAGTGCACAGTTTTACATGGCACAGTGATTTTTTTTACAATTGACATGCTTCATGAATCAGGTCAGTGTTCTTCTCCCAATTACAAGATAAGCAGTGGTAGCATGTCTTTGATAAAGGACCCTTCATTACCGGTTCCAGCGCCCTCTGTTCGGTGTTGTATTAAAACTCCAGTTGTCAGCGTTAGACCCCTGATGCTTAAAGCAGCGCAGCGGTGTTCACACAGGAATATAAATGATGAGAATCTGGGCTGAATGGAGATCCAGGTCACACCGTCTGAATTTAGGCACATCAAGGCCATGGTCTGTCTCTTTTTCACCATTCACTCTGAATATATTAGGTTAATGAAAGATAGAGAGAGGCAGTGAAATGATGGCTCTGTATAAAACACTGAGCTGCCTATCAATATATAATACTTTAGATGCACTCCAATCGATCCCAAATTGCATTGTGACATCCATCTTTTAACCCAGATTTCAGACTGTACAAGACCTGTACCTGGTCTTAAGGAACAAACATACCTTGGTACACTTTTTAGCTGATTACTTGAAAAATATTCTTTTATTTCATCAAAACAATATTAATATGCAGGAAGATTTGAAAACTGATGCTTTGGAACGTTAGCATCACACAAATACTGCTTCAAATCCAGGGGTGTGGCACCAAATTCTGGGCCCTATGCACAAGCAGTGGCCATGGGCTCCCGTAAGCTTGAGGTTCACAACTACCTACGACAATTAATACATCAATCAACTAATGCATTTACCCAAAATATTTGCATTTACATTAGTTAACAACCTTTTTTGTGATCTTAAAATTATATTTAAAGGAAAATAAAATGTCACTTCTTACTTGGGGCCCTGGTAATTTAGTCCCACTTTTCACCCAACTACGACGCCCCTGTTCATGTCTATGTGTTTTCATAGACGGTAAGTTTGTTCAGTAGCTCAGAAGAGTACAGAGATGTACCTGAGAGGCAAGGAGCTCCAGTTCAAATCCGGTGTAACTACGGTTCAACAAAACAGTTCAAATTTGTGGAAAAGGAAGTTGAAATGGCACAGTTGCATCAACAAATGCTTTTTAATATTGTATGTTTTGCTTTCGTTAACACTATCGGTATAGGTTTAGGGTTGGATTTGGTTTGGTTTAGGGCATATTTCCAACATCATAGAGCATTAAGTTTTATTGTCAATCCCAGGATATTTAACGTAATAAAAACACAACAATAGAAGTACATATTTTTATGAGACCAAGTTGGTTATTAATGGTAGCACAAAGTTTAATTTGTTAATATTATATTTAAACGTGTTTTTGGTGATTTAAAAAAGGAACGAAAGCCCATCATAGACCTTGGACCGAGGAATTCGTTTAGACCAACTTAGACTTAGCTTAGTGATCGCTCTGAGGATGTGAAGATACTTTAACCAGCATAACAAGCACTGTTCTTCAACCAATCACTCACCCTGACTTACATACTGTAGTTCACATGAGCTAGCCATTATTATAAAGTGACCTTATTATAAAATGTTAACCTTAATATTATCAACTACTCCACAACAATATAAACAATTTTTGACATTACGCTAAAATAAAAATGCAGAAATTGTACTAAACAATTTAGTAAAAATAAAGAACAAAACAACTCCATAGATCATCAAAACTGATGACATCTACTGCATTCTAAGCTTTCTATGATAGCTTTGTTTGAAGAACAGACCAAAATTTAAGTGTTTTTTATTTTTTGCTAACAGCAGTTCACAGTATATCTCTTTATGTAGGCCATGTGCTGCAGTAAAGGACCAGAAAAAGCTTATGAAGAAACTTTAAATGGACGCCCTAATTATGTCATACATTCAAAATTCATGTACTATATTTTGTTGGTGTGTAAATTAATATAAAGATACAGCTTAATATAAGTTACTTATATACAACAAGCACATTCTGAAATAGGCTCAGGTCATTTCATTCCAGCGATTAGATATGAAATACCACCGCATACAGAGCATATTAAAATACAGATACAATGTCCTCTCAACAGTTGGTCTGCATCATCATCAATTTTGCGGTTACCTTTTTTTCTTTTGTACATCAAAGGTGACGGCGAACCGTGAAAGAAATATACAGCCCACTTTACATACAAATAAAAAGCCAATGACAACAAATAGGGCATGAGAAAGTAATACTGAAAAGAATGGACAAACAGCGACAGAGCAAAAGATAACAAAAATAGGCTGCTCAGTTGGCTTTGGCTGCATTATGCATGTGTGTAATGAAGAGATGCATGCTAAAGTACAGCAGTGAAAACCATTCACTTTCACAAAAAAAAAAAAGCATGTCTAAATCGTACATATTTTACGAGTTGCCAATTTGTATGAATTTGTACAAATGACCTACACCTAACCCCTCCCTAAACTTACTTGTCACTGGGGTTTAGTACACATTTTACAAACTTACGAATACGTACAAGGGATTGTTTTGACAGATATGCCTTACAATGCAAAAGAAAAATCTTTCTGTTTTAAATGCATCATTGATACACGTGAATGTACCCTAAGAGTGTAAAAGAAAGCAGAAACACTCACACAACAGATAAAAAAAAAAAAAAAATTATTTACTTTTTATTTAGTGATTTGAAGATTAACTTGAACATCACAGAAAGTAGCTCTATTTCTAATTAGGCCTATGAGCCCTTATATATTCAGTCCAGCTCCTGACTTATGAAAGCAGCAGGTGGCTATGAACACAACTGCTAAAATGAAAACTACTGCCAACTCGTAATGACGCACGTCTGTATGCAAGACCAATTGGTTCCTAAAAACGAGGTATGGAGTGACATATGAGATGATGACCGTCTGGTCTCACACCACTGGACCTTCTGCTGCTGACTGACAATCATGCTGTTTCAGTGTCTCAGATGTATGCTTTCTGTGTTAAAATCCCTCTACTGTACTTCTATTTTCTTGACCAAACTCTTCTGTCATCATCTTTGATGATTTGTCTATACCCAAATTAACTGATGCTGTACAGTTCCTGACTCATTTCAGCCTATCAATAAATAAGCAACCATAATTTACTTGTTCTGGTCTGTACAGTGTCAATTAATTTCTGTAATGAGTTGGTAATTAGAATTGGCCTCTCTAATTATCCCGATTGTCTGGAGGGGATTATCTCCATATGCAATAACCAGCATACGGGTCCTAGAGCCTTCATTAAGAGCTGGATCTAGGCGCCAAAATAAAAAGAATTAGAATAAAAAGTTCCCTTAATTAAGCCACAAAGCAACAGACTTGTTTTCTCAATTAACAAAATACCACAAAGCCACAAGAATAGAATAGATTTACGCGATGCCAATTTCAAGAGAAAAAAAAAGTTGCCACCTGAAAGAAGCTGTCAAAAAAAACGTTCTTAAAGATGCGGGAAAAACATCTAAATTGTTAAATGTGCAATCCTTTTCCTTATAAAATGTTTTTTAACAGTATAAAGTTGAAAAGGTTTGTTTAAAAAGCATTCACAGTAGGCTTAATGTTTTTCTTTTCTTTCTTTCTATTTTTGTAATCAAACATTATTAGCTTTGTATTTGTCATTTAAGTGTCATGTTCAGCTGGAGAGGCCAGTCTGCTGATGGCACTCCAGCTCCAGCAAACTGTTTTATGTCTGTTTTCTCCCGTTGGACTAATTATCAATGAACTCATGTCTCCGCCCTCTTGTTTGTTGTCAAGGTGTTTCATTGTTTCTCCGTCTATTGTCACATGTATAAATACCTCAGATATAATTTTGTTAGTCGCTCGTCAATGTTGGATGTACGTCTGTTTTCCCCGTTGTCAAGCCATCCGTGTTTTTCTGTGTTTCTCTGCCTGCCTGGATCTGGACCTAAGCCTGCTCTCGGACTCTCGCTCTTGCCTCGCCCCTCTGTACTCTGTTCGCTTCATCGCCTGACCCTTTGCCACGTACTCTGATTACTGTCTTGGCTTTGACTCTGATATCCCTGTTTGCCGTTGATTACTCTGCCTGTGACTTTACTCTGTGTGTGTGTGTTGCCATTAAACGTTTGCAAATGGATCTGCACGTTTCCCGTTGTCTCAACCGTGACATTAAGGCTGTTACAATAAAGAGATTTAAATAATTTTACATTTTATGTAAGATGTCGGTGTGTATTTGCAGTCTCCTACATGTGATTTAATAAAAAGGACATGCATCCTGAAATAATGGCAAGAATCTTCAGCTTAGGAGCTGCACATTAACATACATCATCTACAGTGTGACCAAAATGGTCTGATTCACCAACAAATTACTTTTATGAGTCAGCCCTCTTTTAGTGAAACTAGAACATATTGCGACCAGTTTGGTCTGAATCACAAACAACTGACTCTTATTTGTTTTAGTGAATCAAATAGATACAATGGCCATTGTGGTCCAAATCCCAAAACAAGTTACTTCTATGACCAGTTTGTTTAAGTGAATCTAAAAATGTACAGCGTGACCAGTGTGGGTGGGAACGAATGAATGACTCTTATGAACAGGGTCTTTTTAGTGCATCAAAAACCGCATGACCAGTATAGTCAGAATCAAAAAAATTACTGGTTTATTTTAGTGAATAAATAATCCCTATTATTTGATATTGTGTACGTTGCCATCACTTATACAGTACAGCTTTAGATTTCATTTAGTAGGTTTACTCAGGAGCTCACGTGATGTGGTTTTGCACTTTGTTGTCGAATCCCGTGTAAAACGGTTGAACACAACACTCAAATCAGTGTAAGGAAGTTAAAATAGCATGCCTAGATCAATGAATCCGTTTTAAACTCGGTAGGTTATCGGGTAGGTTTGGTGTAGGGGATATTTCCAACACTCACTTGACATTCTGAACGGCCACAAAACGTATGTTGAACAGCACTATAAAAACAATAAGTACATGTAATACAAACGTGCCACAGTTACGTATTAAACGTGTGTTTTAGGGCCACTCTGTGGACATTTCACTGCAGCGAAACGTGCAGTAAGGTACATAATTTATGTAGAGGCCCTATTTCCAATGAGCATGGGTTGCAGTAATGGTAAATGTATTGATTTTAATCAAAACTCTAAGGTTTTTATGTTTTTTTTTTTTGACAACTGTGACAACTGTGAGTGAATTCACGAACAAATGACTCTTACAAACTTGTTCTATTAAAGTAAATATTTCATGCTACCAGTTTTGATAGTCTAAACAATTCACTTAATTAATGTTTAATCACTTAAAAGGCACATGCCATGCTATAAAGTTCCAGTCCTGTGGGTATGCAAATTAGCATGCTCGAGAACAAAGAGTCGTAAAAACTTCCCTCCGAAGTACCGTCAAA
>JAUMHG010000038.1:24117912-24134617 GCA_032359395.1 Enteromius anoplus
GCTGGCCTGGGAACGCCTCGGTGTTCCCCCGGAAGAGCTGGAGGAAGTGTCTGGGGAGAGGGAAGTCTGGGTGTCCCCGCTTAGACTGCTGCCCCCGCGACCCGGATAAGCAGTAGAAGATGGATGGATGGATGGATGGATGGATGGATGGATGGAAGCTGTAATTATGGAACAAGAAATTACAGTTTGTTTAAGGTTTTATTTTTTTTACTGTTTTTAACAGACATTTTCTGGCACTCCTGCTGCCAGAAAATTACTGTTCTTTTTCAGGAACTCGAACTTCGTCGAAACGCTATGGGAACGCCTCCAACGTGACCGCACTCTGTAAGGGCGAGACGTCATAGGCGGGTGACGTCAGAGACCAAGAAGCTTAAAAACACGCGTGGAAATGCCAAAACCAGCCTCATTCATTCTGCAAACACTCTCTTTGTCTCTGGTCAGAGGTTGTCTGGTGGAGGATTCCTTTGTCTAGAGGCTCTGATGACTGTATTGTCAGGAATCACATGTTCAGAGGATGGAGGAGAGATTCTCAGTGTCTCATCCAACTTTTCCACAGGAACAGAGTCTGTTATTGCTGAAAGACGTCCTGCATTTCAGTTTCTGCCATCTTCCAGCAGGTAAGTATTTGGTCCCGTCTTTTTCATCACTCTCTGTGGTTTGGTGTACCTTTGCTCTCCTCTCTTAATCATCCAGGGTTTCTTTACCCTCACCTTACTGCCTGGTTGGAAGTTAGTCTGCAAAGCACTCCTGCGTTTATCCATATATTCCTTCATCTTAGCTTGCTTCATTGTTACTTTTTCACGCAAGGCTTTTTCACATTCGTCAGACTCAGGTAGATTCGTTATGTGAAGCTTTGTTCTCATTTGTCTCCCATGAAGTAATTTATATGAAGAAATTCCAGTCATGGCATGTGGAGTGGACCTGTAATATGCAAGGAACTGTAGGGTGAAGGACTTCCATGCCTGTCCCTGGAGCGTAGCTGTTTGTAAGCAATCTTTCTACTTCACCATTTGATCTAGCATAGTAGACTGAGGACTTGATGTGTCGTATTCCCCTTTTCAGTAAGAATGTTGAGAATTCACTTGAAACAAACTGGCTCCCATTGTCTGACACAAGTTCACAAGGGTTTCCTTCTCGACTGAAATTTGAGGTGAGCAATGTGATGACAGCGTTTGTATCTGCTTTGGCACAGAAAGCAACTTCCAGGCACTTACTGTAGCAGTCTACTAAGGTGATTGCATATCTGCAGTCATGTGGAGCAACGTGAAAGGCTCCCACAATATCCACGCAGCTTCTGGAAGTGGAACCGGAGTGAGTGGGGCCGTGTGAGTAACTGAAATCTTGTCATGTTGTTAGCAGATAGAACAGTGCTTGATGTAAGCTTCAGCCTGAAGGACCATTTTGGGCCACCAGTATATCTCTTCAAGGCGTTGTTTTGTCCAAACAATGTCTTGGTGACTTTCATGGGCAAGTTCTATCATCGTTTTCCTCAGCACTTGCGGAACTATTAAGCGGTGGGTGCCTCTGACAACCAAGTCAACCATCACCGTTAGTTCATCTCGGTGGGTTACCTGAATTCCATGAGGACCATCATGCCTGCAGCTGTGTACGGAGTTCTTTAAGTTCTGGACAGGATCGGCATGCCGCTTTGAAGTCATCCTTTGAAACTGTACTGAGGTCAGTCAATATTGCAGCCATAGATTCCACTGTATTATCACTGTTGTCAGCTGCATTGGAGAGCAGTAGTCTTGTGAGACAATCACCAACCTGGTTCAGAGTTCCTTTTCTGTACTGGACATCATAATTAAATTCAAGCAATTGGGCTGACCATCTGACCACCCGGAGGCCAGCTCTGTTATTAGCTTTTGTAGACAAGAGTGTTGTGAGAGCTTGATGGTCTGTTCAAAGTATGAACATTCTGCCCCACAGCCAGGTTCTCCACGTCTCTGCAGCCAAGACACACGCTGAAGCCTCCTTTTCTACAATTGAGTATTTCCTTTCAGCTTCTGACAGGCGTCACAATGCGAATGCAATAGTCTGTTCTGTCCCTTGCTCTGTCATCTGTGTGAGGACTGCTCCCAAGCCGTAGTGTTAAGCATCTGTAGAAAGAATAGCAGGCAATCTGGGGTCAAACAGGGCCAAAGCAGAACTGTTTACGATCATGTGCTTTACTTTTTCAAAGCTAGCTTGGGCACTGGAGGGCCACAAAAATGCATTGTCTTTGCACAGCAGTGTTCTGAGTGGCTCAACCACTGTTGCATAGTTTGCCACAAATTAAAAGGTACCATTCGGTGAAGCCCAGGAAAGACTGCAGACTGGGTGCATCACTTGGTGCTGGAGCCTTCAGGATTGCTTTGATGTGAGTGTTATCAGGAAAAAGACCTTCTGGTCTGGTCTGACCTCTGATCGGATTTTCACTTGATGGACGAATCTTTTTTCACATCCAAAGTCTGTAGATGGTTCAACTGGAGCATCGCACAGGCAGGATGATTCACTGCCAAAAGCTCATCACCAGAGATCTGCAAATTCAATGCTGTCTCTAGGTCCATTCCCAGAATAGTTGTTCCTGTTTCAACAATGTACATCTCTGATGATGCGGTTGTGCTCTGAAAAGAAACATCCACTTTGAGACATCCAATGACTGTCAGTTTCTCTTTTGAATACGTAACCAACTGCAGTCTGGGTTTAGTGAGAGGGCATTTGCAGAACTTTGTCTTATAGACACACTCAGGAAGAATAGATACTGCTGAACCTGTATCAACAAGTAGGTTTAGAGCCCAGCTTTGATTATTTTGTGCAGTAATTGGAACAGTGCACATAAGTTTTGCTTGTTCTTCTGTAGTATGTTGTAGACTAAGTACAGCTACTTCTGGCACAGCAAGTTCATTAACTGTCTTTTCTTTGGATTTTGCATACTTTAGCAAAATTGCCAGTCTTTGCACAATATTTACATTTAGAATTTTTGGCAGGACAAGATGCATTATTTGCCATGTGACTGGCAGACCCAACGAAAGCACTGGTGATTTTTTTTTTCCTTTGACCTCCTCGGTTTTGAATTGTGCTGCACTCACGGCTTTGGATTCACCTTCCAACATCGTCTTTGCCTCAGTGCTGGCAGTTTTGATTTGCCTTGCGATGTCTAAAGCTTTATCAAGAGCCAATTCAGATTCCAGCAGCAACCTCTCTCTAATACGTGGTACAGATGTCTTCTCGATTAGCTGATCACGCAGCATCTCCTTTTCGAATGTACCAAATGCACAAGTTGCAACAAGCTCACGCAGGGCCGCTATCTAACGATCTGTAAACTCACCCAGATGTTGAGTTAGCTGTCTGAACCGGTACCTTTCCGCTACCACATTAACCTTGGGTTGAAAAAAAAGTTGTTAATGCAGACAAAGTCCCGTCGTATTCGTCATGTGCAAGTGGCAATGTATTGTACAGTCGCTGTCCTTCCGTGCTTAAGCAGTGGATCAGCAAAGCTTTTTTCCTTTCATCCGGAAACTCGTCACCACCGATAACCAGTTAGTTATCAAATTGGATTTTTATTTTATTTACTTATTATCCTTTTTGCCATAAAAGGTGAAAAAAGACCACAGTACACACTATAGTTCTTTGAATTGTCTGAAGAAACTAGATGTGTCCACTCAACTAGAAAACACTACAGAGAACAAAATGTTGGGAAAATGTTGTAATTCAAAGAGGAGCTGTTAAAGTATGTTAATAAAAAAAAAGCAGTAGAGTGTGTGTGTGTGTGTGTGTGTGTGTGTGCCAAACCCAGGCCAAGCACAAGGAAGCTGATTCTCAGTTGTCTTGGAGTGCTTTGTTGGCAGTGTGATGTACAGCTGCACATAAGAGTTCATCAGAAGGTGATGTTCTTTAGTTGAGACATCTGAAATTTCTCATAAAGAATCAAATTCAAATTTTATTTGTCACATACAAAGTCATACACAGTACGATATGCAGTGAAATGCTTAGACAACTGCCCAGACCTTAAAATAAAAGACTATGAATAGGAAATAAATATGAAAAATAAAGTAGAGGGTAAATTTAACTAAGAAAGAATAAAAATAAATAACTATGTAGTACAAAATACACAACATAAGAAATATATGAAGAATACAAAACAATAAAAAGAACTTTACAAAACAAAAAAATACGAACTAGATAAATAAATAAAAATGGTAATGTCCAGGGGCTGTGCAATCCACATATTTAAAAGTGTCTTGTGCATGCAAATATGCTTGGAAGTGATTTATTTAAAGTGGCTTGTGATAGAGTGATATAACTAACTCATGACCACGAAAGTGCTGTTGTACATGTGAACACTGAGGTATTTGAAGCTGTTCACTCTCTCCACTGGGCTCTCGTTGATTGCGGGGGTCTGGTTGCTCCTCTCCTGCTTAGTGCTAAAGTCCACTATCAGCTCCTTTGTTTTGCTGACGTTTAGAAGGGCGTTGTTTCTCTGGCACCAGTTCTCCAGATTCTTAATTTTCTTCAGCTAGGACGTCTCGTTATCAGAGATCAGGCCCACCATGACGGTTTTGTCAGCAAACTTAATGATGGTGGTGGCCACACAGTCATACGTGTACAAAGAGTACAGCAGGAGGCTCAGATAACAAACCTGGGGTGCTCCAGTGCTGAGAATGAGGGAGGTTGAGACAAGTCCACCCATCTTTACTGTCTGTGGTCTGCCAGTTAGGAAATTATAGATCCACTGGCACAGAGATGAGCTGAGTCCCAGTTGCTCCAGCTTGGTGCTGAGTGTGAAGGGAATTATATTATTAAATGCTGAGCTGTAGTCGATGAAGAGCATTTTAACATTATCCCCCTTCTAGTGTCCAAGTGAGTGAGTGATGTGTGGAAGAGGTGAGAGATGGAGGTGAGACAATCGAGATGTTCACCCTGGTGTTCTGGCCAGTAGTTCTTGTTGGCCTTCCTCCACCAACTTAATTGCATCATTTGTTTAGTCCAGGAATTGTGTTCCTAAGATATGCAGAGACAACAGGGTGTCTAGACTGTTCGGTTACAATGATGAATATGCTCTGTTAAATACAGATTTCTCATGAAACACATCACTCTTATTCACACCTTCAAATGATTGTATGTTACTATTACTCTGCGTAATAAAGTGGTTTACAGCTAATATAGACTGTTCCTAGTATTATTTATGAGAAAATCAGCATTCAAAATTTGTCAGGTATATAAAATAAAGTTTTCAATATTTCATCTTTTAATCTTTTTAAAATTTTAAAGTGTTTTCTCTACAAACAAAAATTATTAGATTAACATAAAATCAAAACTTTCTCAACAGTGACATTATTGTATAAAATACTGTTAGAGTTATAGTTAGCATTCTGAATTAAACTGTATTATTATTTTTTGCCTGTTTTCACTTTACAATTTAAAAGTTTGTTTTGTTATTTTATTAGTTTCATGTGTATTTATTCGTTTTTAATTAATTTATTAATATATATTTATTAGTTTAGTTTTTACATTAATAATGTAATTTTATTTTTTATTTTTTTATTTGATTAGTTTTTCATTTTGTCATTCAACATTTTGATGTTTTGTTGTTTTTTAATATATCAACATTTGTATTATTTTATTATTCGTTATTGTATGTTTTGTTTAAAAATGTGGACAAAAATGTGGACAAATAATACTATGTAAAAGAAATAAATATAATAAATAAAAATGAGTATAATAAATATCCATACGTTTTTCATATTTGATTTCTTTTATGTATTTCAAGTATTTTATTATTATTATTATTATTATTATTATTAATAATAATAATAATAATAATTCACTTAATTTATTTATTGTGATTTTAATTTTACAATAATAACCCTGTTTTGCAATACTAATAGTCAGTGATTTCTTCATTATATGAAAAATGTTCTTAGAATATTCCATCATAACTTGATCTGAATTTTTATTTTTGAAAGATCTAGCCAGACTGCTTGTCTATTTCCCCAATCCAATCAGTTCCTGGTGCATAAAAACAAGAAGCTAAAACCTTATTTCTCACCCAGCTAGAAAAAAACTAAATCTCTCACATTGCGAATTTGCTTCTAAAATCATAATCTGCTCACCAAAAATCAAGAACACTTGGCGACCCCCAGGTTAGGGAAGACAGCGCCATCCTCGCCCTCCTGTAAACATTTCCTGATCCAATTTGTTGTCTCCGTTATTGATAGAAGCTGTGCAATACTTTAATTCTGCCCCCATTTTAGCGTATTAGCGCCTCCAAGCACAGCAGCTCATTAATCAGCGTGTGCAGATGCTCCTAGCAGCCCGCAGTACTACTCTTCTTACAGGGCCAAGTCAATGGATCTCTCTGTAGGAGGCAGAGAGAGCGAGTGCGAGCTGTGAGGGCTCACTGTGAGAGAGAAGAGAAGGGGCATTGAAAATGAACTAGAGTGAGGAGCTAGCAGAATGATAAGAGGGCAAGGGCCTTCACATCGCCAAAGGAGACCGAGAGGGAACTCAGCTGCCCTGCACAGAAAGCTGAAGTCAGGAGAGAACTGACAGTCCAGCACAGTTCAGCTCAGGGCACAGAGACAGAGAGAGAGAGGGAAGAAGACAGAGAAAGAGAGAGAAAGGGTGATCCCTGCTCTTGATGCCATCTGGCCTATCTCACTGATCCAGAACGTTATACTGACAGCTGGAGGAGAAATGAGAAAGAAACAAGGGATGAGCAGAGAGGTGAAGAGAGAAGAGAATCAGGAAGCATTTACATTTTGTCAGATGTTTAAGCTCCTTTTCTTTAGACGGTTGAGGACGTGAGGAATGTCCTTTGTTCAGCCAGTGTTTGGACAAGGCTTTTACTTGAAAAATAAAGTGGCTCTTTTTACACTGTGAAAATAGTTGTGTCATATTCCATAAATTAACTGTTTAACAACAAATCTTACATTCTAAATCCATATGGCTTTATTCTGTGAAAGACAAAATTAGAATGTGTATGTTGCACGTAATTGTCATAATATGTTATTTAGACATTACAATAAAAAAAGTAATATATATATATATATATATATATATATATATATATAGTGTATCCTGGCGCAACAACATTGTAGAGAGAACACAAAACCCCGGAGGGTGGATTTATTGACAATTGAGGTAAGTAAGACAATACGATGCTGTTGATGTGGGTGGCGGAGCTCAGCGTAAGTGTAATCCTCTTCTTTCTTTCCCAGGTGACGGTGAATGGTGCTCTTTCGGTCCTCTCTGGCCCGGGCTGCTCGTTCACGGCGTGTCGTCTGTAAGCAAAGAAAGGTAAGTCACTCATCAGCATAGCGAGGAGACATTACTCGTTACTTCCTTGTTTGGGTGTTGCATTTATACTGATCCTGCCATGAACGATTGGCCCGGGCAGATGAGTTCCAGGTGGGGATCCTTTGTTGCCAGGACGACGCTGATTGGTTCCTGCCAAATATATAAATATATAGTAGGACCTCATAGTGAACAGACAAAGACTCATGAGAACAACATTCCAAAGAGAATATTGAGGTTTCCTCCTAAACAGTTTATGAGTCGTAAAACTGATCAATGACCATCCTCGGACGCCTGAATGTCTGGACTAGTATCTGGTTTCTCCCTTGTGGAATGTTGAACTGCTGGGAATCAGAACAAAACATGAAAAGAACAAATTTCATTTTAGGAACGAGTGTTCGATATTTTAGATTAGACAAAAGTTATATAGTTCTATACCAATTTTCCTTTCGCAAACCTTGGGTTAATGCATGTTAAATTATGCACAACAAGGAACCACTCAGGGAAAGACCCACCCTGCAGCACTGAACTGATTGGAAGAACGCCCTCGTGGGGCGGAACAAATTCCACAGGTTAAAACATGCAACCCAGGAACTTTAAACAGTGCATGTGAGGAAAGTTGTGAGAAAACTTCTTGGGGTTATGTATATAACCCTTGTACCTTGTAGGAAGGAGACACTGCGTCAAAACCCTATAGGACCACGCCCTGAAATTGCTGTGCAAACTGTCCAATGGAAGGGCTGGACATCATAGGCGGGTGACGTCATAGACCAGGAAGCATAAGAGCATGTGCAGAGAAACGCACGCCAGTCCTCAGGCATGAAGCAAGCACCCAAAGGGACGCTTGGGGTGTGGCAAGAGACCCAGTGTCTCGTTCCTTTAAGGAGCTAGGGTTATATACATAACCCGGCGCAATTCCTTTTCAGGAACTCACACTGCATCAAAACGCTATGGGAACGAGATGCCCAGTGTGAACACAGCACACCTAAGGCAAGAGGACAACCGAGCCTGGGGTAGCCAGGAGGTCTATACCATAGAACTTAACAAAGGTCAAAGGGGAAGACCAACCCGCTGCTTTGCAGATGTCCAGAACCGGGACACCTGCTAAGAAGGCCTTTGAGGCCGCCACACCTCTAGTCGAATGAGCTCTAACCCCCATCTGCGAGGGAAGACCAGAAGACTCATAAGACATGGAGATAGCTTCCACAATCCACCTGCTCAGGGAGTGCCTGGACGCAGGCAAACCACGACGAGGAGGACCAAAGCACACCAGCATTTTGGTTAATTACCTCTACCCACTGAGCGACCATCAACAAGAGAGTGGAAAGCTGAAATTGCCGCCACATACACCTTGAGTGTGGAGTGAGTAAACCTAGCATGTAAGAACTCTAGAACTGTACCATTCGGGCAGTTGCTGGGTCCCACTGGTGGCTAGTACACCAAGAAGTGAAAAACTTCCACTTTAAAGCATATAGTTTCCTCGTAAAAGGAGCTCTGGATTGTAAGATAGTCTGAACAACCTCGGCTGACAGACCAGAAGCTATGGTGTGCGCCCCCTCGGAGGCCACACACAGTTTCAATGCCTCCGGATGAGGGTGCAAAACCGAGCCCCCTGCCTGAGACAGATGATCCCTCCCGATCAGAATCTCCCACAGAGAGCCGCAGAGGAGGGAAATCAGGTCCGCAAACCATACTCGCCCTGGCCAGAATGGTGCAACCAGAAGTAGGCTGACTGAATCATGGCGGATTTTTTCCAGAACCCCCAGGAGCAGAGTTATTGGTGGAAAGGGATACAGACGAAGCCTCGGCCACTGTCCAGATTCGCCGCACAACATCCGGATGAATCTTCCATTCCCCGGGTCTCGACAGGAAATCTGCCCCCGTATTTAAGCGTCCCGGAACATAGACCGCTCTCAATGAGAGGACTCTGGTGCGCCAGCTTGTACAATAGGTGCGAACGCAGACCCGCCTGGTGGTTAATATAAGCGACCGTCGCCATGTTGTCGGTGCGGACCAACACGTGACCGCCTCTTGGGGAAAACCCATTGACTATGAGCCACCACTGCAAGGGTCTCATGCACAACAGGCCGAATGGAATCACTCTCGAAGCCGCTGCCATGAGACCCAACAGTCTCTGAAAAAACTTCACTGTTAGTGAAAGGCCCTCTCGCACCCTCCTGGCCATCCTGAGAATCGATTTGACCCGAACGGAAGATAACCGTGCCGGCATTGTGAATGAATGCTAGATAAGTGGTTCTCTCAACCGGAGAAAGCACACTTTCCTTTGCATTTAGTCTTAACCCCAACCGTTCCATTTGAGCTAGGACAGCATCTCGATGCCTGCCCGTCTTGATCTGTGACTCAGCTGTGAATTAGCTGCTAGAAAACGTACGGGGTGAGAGTGTCAAACCGAAGGGAAGGACCCAATAATGGTAAGCTTCGCCCCGAAAGCAAACCTCAGGAACTTCCTGTGTGAAGGATGGATTGATACATGGAAATATGCATCTTTAAGATCTATCGTGATGAACCAGTCCTTGGGCCTGATTTGCTAAACAACTTGTTTTAATGTAAGCATTCTGAACGTCAGCTGACTGACTGAGAAGTTTAGTTGCCTGAGATCTAAAATGGGCCTCAGCCCTCCATCCTTCTTTGAAACAACGAAGTACCGGCTGTAAAAACCCGACTCATTTAACAAAGGCGGAAACACCTCGATGGCTCTACTAATCTACTAAAGGAACCAGTCTCTTAAGACTGGCCTCTGGTTTGAAAGAGTAGCGGCCACCCCACTACCGGTAGAGGGTGGGATAGACCACTGAAACAACTCGTTTGGGGAAAGCACACACCCCAGCCCCGCTGAGACGCATCCCAGAGATGACTAAGGAGCGCAAGGATGGTGCGGCATGAACCACTGTTCTTCTAGGGGGCCTACCCTCAAAGAATCATGGGCACAATGATCAGGACTTCCTAGAGGTCTGCGATTTCTTAGCCATAAGCACCTCTCTCAGATCCTGCTTTGGCTTAGAAACAGAGCCCGAGCGCCACTTTACCCCAGCACCCAGGTCTCGCTGTTTCTGACTATTTCGGTAAGAGGCAGTACTCCTAACAGGCTGCACTACAGACCTCTGAGTCAGCAAACGACGGGGAAGAACGCTCTGCAGCACCGCCACATGCTTGCGTGCCTCTTGGTGTCTCTCTACCACAGTATTTCACTACCTCTCCAAACAGACCAGAGGGTTCTAGTGGAGCATCCAGCAGACAAACCCTGTCCTGTGATTTTACTTCAGACAGGGAAAGCCACAAATGTCTTTCCGCCACCACCAATTGCACGAGCGGCCTTTTTAGTAGTGCGAAGAGACAGGTCTGCAGTTCTTCCCAACTCAATGATATCCTCCACATCCACCTGTTCACGATTACTGAGTTCTCTTAATAAGTCAGCCTGATTTGCCTGTAACACCGCTAGGGTGTGCAGACAAGCACCAACCTGACTCGCCGAAGCCTAACCCTTCCCCACGAACGCTGAAGTCACATGCAGCGGTTTAGAGGGTAGGGAGGGAGCCTTCAAAGAAGATGCTTCTCCTGGCGACAGATGGCTCGCGAGCGTCTGTTCGACTGGAGGCATTACTTTGCATCCTTTTTCTGCCAGGCCCGCCGCAAAGAGAGACCTTCTAGAGCAGAGAGTGCCCAGAGAGAGTTGAATGCAATGCGGGCAGTCCCCTCCCTCGAGAGCGGCTACCGCATGCTCCTCTCCCAAACACATAACACACAACTGATGAGAGTCTTTAGGCCTTCCTCCCTTAGAGCGGTAACATAAATACTTTCTTTTGTTGCTGATGGTGCCCTGAAACTGAAATTAAGATTCTAAAACCTCTGCTTGGTGAATTCTCTTGTAGCAAGTACTTTGGACTTTAGTGAACCTTTACTCTTCATCCTCAGAGCCTTGTGTGAATGTATGTGTGTGTTTGTGTGTGTTTACTTAAGTAAGGTTAGTCGTGCATTGTAGAAAAGTTCAATAATAAATTTTGTTTCATTATTAAGGATCGTTGTATTGTGTCCAGCTACCCTGGTTTTAAAAAGAAAGAAACACTATAGTTTGTATTCATTTGTTTGCCCCAAATTAAGACAAACTATTTAAAATACACTAATTGTGCTAAACGCTGGACGAAATGGGCTCAATAGAGTGTATTCCATATTTCAATTCAGGATAACTATATCCGTGCGAATCTTATGATTGATTTACATAGATCAACCAAAAGTTGATTAAAGGAAGTAAATTAAATGTAAGAAAATATTCCCCAGGTTTCTTTTTTTTTTATTCTAACAATATATATATATATATGTATATATATATATATATATATTTTTTTTTTTTTTGTAGTTTTATGCAAATACATTTATTCTGTGAGGACAATTAAAATAAAAAATATCACATATTAAATATTTAAAAAACATTTATAATGTTACAAAATATGTTTGAAATAAATGCTGTACTTTTTAAAATTTTATTACATGCTCAACATTATTTAACAACACAACAACAAAAGAAAAATTAACATCACAACATTTTCAAGGTTTTTATCCAAAAAACTATCCATCTAAAAAAACAAAAAGGGACAATAATAGACAACAGATGACAAAGTGCACCAAATGCTTCGGAACCTTTTTCCAGATGGCAGGAGGGTGAAGAGTGAGTGTGAGGGGTGTGTCATGGCCAGCCTCAATGCTGGTGGCTTTGCAAATGCAGCGTGTGGTGTAGATGTCTTCGATAGAGGGAAGACCACGATGTTCTTCTCAGCTGTCTCCACTATTTGCCCTGGGGTCTTGCGGTTTGATATAGCACAATTCCCAAACCAAACAGTGATGAAGCTACTCAGGAGGCACTCAATAGTTCCTCTATAAAAGGAGGTGAGGATTGGTGGTGGAAGCTGGGCCTTCCTCAGCCTTCTCATCAAGAAAAGACATTGTTGGGCTTTCTTGTGCAGAGAGCTGGTGTTGAGGGACAAGGTGAGGTTCTCTTTTAGGTGGACTCCCAGGAATGTAGTGCTTTTGATGATCTCCACAGAAGAGCCGTCGATGCCGAAGGTGAGTGATCGCTCTGTGTCCTCCTGAAGTCAACAACCATCTCTTTTTTCTTGTCAATGTTCAGAGACAGGCAGTTGTCTTTACACCAATCCGTTGGCCTCTGCACTTCCTATCTGTACGCTGACTCGTCGTTCTTGCTGATGAGACCCACCACGGTCATGTCATCAGCAAACTTGATGATATGATTGGAGCTGTGTTTCGCTGCACAATCATGAGTTAGAAGGGGACTGAGCACACAGCCCTGGGGGGCCCCAGTGCTCAGTGTGGTGGTGCTGGAGGTATAGTTCCCAATCCAGACTGCCTGAGGTCTTTCGGTCAGAAAGTCCAGGATCCAGTTACAGAGGCAGGTATTCAGGCCCAATAGGCTCAGCTTCCCGGTCAGGTGCTGTGTCAGTGCCAGGTGGAGTGTGGTGGAGATGGCGTCATCTGTTGAACGGTTGGAACGATACGCAAACTTCAGTGGGTCTAGTGAGGGGGGCAGTAGGATCTTGATGTGTCTCATGACAAGCTGCTCGAGGTACTTCATGATGACAGGTGTGAGTGCAACAGGGTGGTAGACATTGAGACAGGACACAGAAGACTTCCGCTGCTCAGAAAGATGTTAAAATAAGATATTAAAAATACGATTACTAAAGCAAATTATCCTGCCTTCTTCTGTGTCAGAACAGGACATTCTGCCTTCAAATGGTGCTTCATAGTGACTTACACACCTTATTGAACTGGTCTTTGAGACTTTAAAAAATTTTAATTGGTTGCAATCATATGTATATATATATTAAAAAAAAAAAAAAAACATTTACTGAACATGGGGCATAGGAAAACTTTTACGTTGCCTGAGGGTAACACTATGCAGTAAAGGGATAAAACAGAAATGTGTAGTAGTCATATTAATCTGGAACTAAGATAATATCATCAGCACACACAGCACCTCAACATGGCAACGTGAGAGCTGTCAGAGCAACGCGAAAGCTGATTCAGATTCAGATGGACATAAATATGGCAAGCATCTAATATTAGGTTATTTAAAATGTGACACAACAGTTTGACTGATTACGTGACACACACCTGTTCAGACAACACACGACTGCAAATATCAGTCATTTTCAATCTGGATGGACACAAATAGCAGAAAAACAACAGAAAAGGTGAGGAGAGTATCTTACAACTGACCTGAAAAACTATTTGGGACAAAGGGCCAATTATCATTGGTGGCCTTTTGAGCCGAGTAAATTACTTACTACACCTGAGGTGGTTGGAGTCGCATTTTATGATCGATTTTAAACACATTTGACGTGTAACCTTTAATAATGCTGTTGTGTATTCTGTATTAGTTCATGCTAATTGGATTTTTGGCATTTGTAGCTGCTAAATGGTTCACTTACAGGGACCTCAGCAAGCATTCTCATGCTGATGGTAATGTAATAGTTTCTGCCTGCTGAAATTCACCTCATGAACCGCAATTGTGTCATGTTGAGCCAGCAATCCTCTGGTACCAAATCTCTCTCGCTCTCATTTAAAGGGACACATCACCAGCTGTCTGAAAAATATAGCAGTGCAAATAGCTTTTTTAATTCTGAGTCACTGAGAGGGTTTGGCTAGCAGTCTAAAAGAAGCATGTTTATGTCATAAGATGGAGAAAAAAAAAGAAAAAAAAAAACTTTTTTGTTCAAACTTTTTTCCAGATGTATATAGCAAGATATGTTCTCAAACTTGGGATTCTGTGAAGAAAAGTTCATATTGTGAGATAATGGGGGTTGGGTGAGATAAACAATCACAAATATCTTTTTTCATTTTTATTTATTCCATTATGGACAAAAATACTATATCAACATATACAGTGCCCTAAGTATTTAATAACTCTTCAAGGATCACAGCTCGAGAATTTAAAAAAAGATTTTTGAGTCTCGGGGTCAAAAAAAAAAAAAAAAAAAAAAAAGTCAAACATCCCCTACATCAGCACCTGGTGTTTGGGAGGGTTTAAGAAAAATTCTCCACACTCATCCAAAAACAGCATGTTCAGTTGTCAGACAGGACTGTAACTACAAATGGGACTGGCTTCTATTATCAGATTAAACTAAAAAATTTGCTTTTTAGCAGCAATCACTCAAGATGGGTTTGGTGAACACAAGGATAAATTGTACTCCATGTTTACAATGAAGTATACTGCTGTGCTTTTGATGTTATGGGTCTATTTTTTCGTCTGGAGGTCCTGGACATCTTTTTTAGACACATGGCATCATGGATTTAACAAATACCAACAGATAACAAATCTCATACTGACTGACTGAAGTCTTATAATGCAGAGTTCAGACTGTGATTTTCAAAGTAATCGCGTCACATGTCTTTTCACACTGCATGACTATTAGGGGTTGCATTCAGTAGCTGATGTGTTCACACTACATGATAGATTGGCGAAAAGGGGTTTCAGCAGGAAGAATCGCTGTCAACTCTGTCTTACTGCCAAACCCACGTGAGAAGTGACACGGAAACAACATGAGGACACGTGTGCACACGTACATACAAATTGCACGTGCACTCATTTGCAACGAAAAGAATATTATGGAGGAGGATAATTACCCTCCATACCAGGGTTCCTCAAATCTTACCCTGGAGGTCCGATGCATTTCAGAGTTTAGCTCCAACCCTGATAAAACTCACCTACCTGTGTTTTCTATTGATCCTTAAGACACTGATTAGCATGCTCAGGTGTGTTTGATTAGATCCAAACTCTGTAAGATTTGAGGAACCCTGCTCTATACCTTCGTAACTCCCCCCCCAAACGTTCCGATGCCCTGGATGTTGCTCTCTCATTGCCTGTAGGTAATCGCCAATGTCCGCAACACGTTGCGGATTCTCTCAAATTGCGTCTTTGATAGTTCACACTGTGTGATTGTCACTCGTGTGAAAGAGCACCGATTTGCCTGTGATTTCGGCATTTGTCAGCGATTTCTCAAAACCTGTCGGCGAGTCAAAATCGAGGCTAAAATCATGCAGTCTGAACTTGGCATTATGGGCCATGGTTGGGTCTTACACTGGGACAATAATCCAAAACAAACATCAAAATAAACACATAATAATCACTGAGCACAAAATGAAGCTTTTGCCATGGTTCTCCCAGTCCTGTGATCTGAACCCTGCAGGAAATGAGTGAGGTGAACTAAAGAGGAGAACCATCATGGAGCTGGTATTTTAAAGGATTTGGAGAGATTCTACATGAAGGAGTGGTCTCGTTTATAAGGTGTATCAGGTGTTCTTCAAACTCTTCAGGCATTACAGGAGAAAACTCAGAGATTGTTATCTTGGGAAAAGGACATTGGAATAATTGGGTGCCAATAATTCTGTACTAAGTATTGGAGAAAAACATTTATTTCATCATGAGTTTTTGCTCCTCATTTTCAATTGTTCTACTTCAATGATAGGTTAGAATTTAGTGAAATTTTAAATGAAAGATGAAAAGGATAGACAATGCAGATTTATTTTCACAGTCACCATCTTAGAAGAAATTAAAATAAAAAACTCTGAAACAAATTTCAAAGAAAAACAAAAATAATTTGAAATTGTTAGTACAATCATTGTAAACTGGCCTAAAGTTTAAAATATAAGAAAATTTAATATCTCAGCATCTGTCTGTTGTTGTTTAGTTCATTTGAGTGACTCGAAATCTATTCTGGCAAATGAAACATCCCCTCCTGTCTTAGTTTTTAAATCTGAAGACTAATTAAGATAGTAAATATCAGGGGTCTGTTTATACATCAGGTACACCTAGAGCGCTTGCGGCTCCGTCTTCATGATGCAATCCAGGTCTGACAGCATCAAAGCATATAGCACTGCTTATTTCTGCAACGTGCATCAGCGAGAGAAGCTCAGTGCTGAATGCTTATGATTGCCAATTATAGTCATTCAGGAACAATATGCAATCGTTTACACTACACTTCTCAAAAGGAGATGCGAAATGTGAGATGTTTGAAGCGCCTATTACGATTGAAAGCCACTTATTGTTACTACTGTAAACGTACTGCATGAGCTGCTGAATGCATTTACACACAAAAGAATAGAATGGTTCAGAATGTAGCGGAACAGTAACTGACCACTTTTCCACATTGTTGGTTTTTTCACATTCGCTTTCTCCAAAGACGTAAGTATTACAAAAAAATAAATTGACTATATACACAATTTAAATATATGAATGTATATACACATAAATACTTACAGAATAATAAACACACATATTATATGAACAAAAACATTTATTTGTATGCAATTATATATATATATATATATATATATATATATATATATCTTTCTAAATTTTTCTTACATATTGTGTGCACAAAGAAATGTGGAAAAA
>JAUMHG010000038.1:24161185-24181647 GCA_032359395.1 Enteromius anoplus
CCCTGCATCATTTCTGAGCGTTTTTTCCCTGTGTACTATTTTGGTTTGATTTGGATTGTTCTCTGGTTTTTCTGATTTTCGCTGCCTGCCCTGACTATTCTGCCTGTTCACCGACTCTGATTACTGCCTGTCCCTTATATTTCTGTTATACCTTGTACCGACTTCTGCCTGCCTGACTACCCATTAAAATAGCTGCAAATAGATCCGACTGTCTCTGGGGATTTATCACAGAAATACATACCAACAAGAGCATATCATTGCAGTTACCAGTAAAACTCTGACACCTTTTATTCCTTTTCATAAAAATTTAATTATAGGTCAACTCAATTTGATCAAATTTAGTTGAAATGAAATTGATACAATTTATGCTTATTGAACTCAAACTAAAACATTTTACTGATAGGAAGACATCCTTCTGCACAAAAAAAAAAGATACGTTTGATTTACTTAACTTTAGGTTTTAGCCTTCTGTTTAAGCATAACCTAAGATGGTTTTGATACATTCATGGCATGCTTAAAGTATTTTCATTATTATTATTATTTAAACAACTTTGTTCATGTTAGCAGGTCCTCAAGCACATGCTCTACACTTTACCACAATGGTAAACCCCAAAAGCACTAACATGGCAGAAGGTCTTTTAAATACAAACATAAAAGAGCATTAAACATTAACAAGTCCCCCAATTTTATCATCTTTATAATAAATGCCTAAAATAAAATTTTATTTCAAAATTTACTATCCTTAACCAGCAATGTATAAATGTGCTGATGCTTTCCTGAGCTGACCAGACAGTTCATTTGCCCTCCAGGGCGGTGCAGATGGCGGCAACTACCATCGGGGCAGACCAGATGGCGGGAACGTCCTCTGTGACGTCGGGGTCTTCCACCAGGGCGGAGCAAGCGGTGACTGCACCCTCCGGGGCCAAGCAGGCGGTGAATGCGCCCACCGGGGCAGAGCAGGCGGTGACAGCGCCCTTCGGGGCAGAGCAGGTGATGATTGTGCCCTCCGGGGCCTTTCAAACAGAGACTCAGCACCTGGTAACTGAAACACAACAAAGGGCTCACAAGGCACAGGCCATGGCAAATCACAGTCGACTGTAGGCTCAAACAGCTCTGGCCAGGGAATGTCACAGTCAAACATCACAGGTTCAAACGTTTCAGGCCATGGAACCTCATAATCAGAATAAACTTCAGGCTCAGGGAAATCACAGTCAAACATCACAGGTTCAAACGTTTCAGGCCATGGAACCTCATAATCAGAATAAGCTTCAGGCTCAGGGAAATCACAGTCAAACATCACAGGTTCAAACGTTTAAGGCCATGGAACCTAATAATCTGAATAAGCTTCAGGCTCAGGGAAATCACAGTCAAACATCACAGGTTCAAACGTTTAAGGCCATGGAACCTCATAATCAGAATAAACTTCAGGTTCAGACAAATCCCCATCCTTTCCTGATTTAAAAAGTTCAAGAAATGGGGACTCAGAGATACGTTGAAAAGACTCAGAGCATGACAGATTACCGTCGTTAACTGATTCGGGAATTTTTTAACATGGTGACTCAACAGTATGTTTAACAGACTCAGACCATGACAAATTATTGTCATTAACAAGTTCAAGAAGCTCCAAACATGAAACAGTCAACTCACTGTATTCAACAGATCCTATCAACTTGAGACGTGGAAACTCACAGGAACGGGATGGCGGTTCAATGTCCGCGTTAGGAGAAAACGGCACACTGGGCCGTAAGGGCGGTTCGACGTCCACATCCAGGGAAGATGGCGCACAGGGCCGTAATGACGGGTTGAAATCCGCACCGGGGCTTGGCGGCGTGCAGGGCCGCAATGGCGGGTCGATATCCGCATCAGTAGTTGGCGACACGCGGGGCCGTAATGGTGGATAGAGATCCGCATCGAGGGTTGGCAGTGCGTGGGGCC
The DNA here is from genome assembly GCA_032359395.1 of Enteromius anoplus. Classification (NCBI taxonomy): domain Eukaryota; kingdom Metazoa; phylum Chordata; class Actinopteri; order Cypriniformes; family Cyprinidae; genus Enteromius; species Enteromius anoplus. Next base: position 24,163,121 of record JAUMHG010000038.1, read on the forward strand.
ACAATGGCGGAGAGATCTCCATAGAGATGAACGCAGTTTGCTGCCATTTCTCAAGTTCTCGGCTCGGCTCCCGCTTACCTCCACTTACTGCTTCCACTCTACACTCCCTCCAGAACTCTGAGATACACCAGTGAGCGACGCCTCATTGTACCATTACAAAGAGGCACAAAATCTCCTTCCAGAACATTCTCTTACATCGTTCCTGGCTGGTGGAATGATCTTCCCATTGCTATCCGAAATGTCAACTCCCTTACAACCTTCAAACGACTGCTGAAAATCCATCTCTTTCAACACTACTTGACATCTTAAAAAAAAAATTCTCTTTAACTCTATCCCTTCTCTCACTTTCTGGCCTGCACTTATCTAAACATTGCCTGTTATACGGTATAATGAGCACTGCCTAAGTTGTTGTTTGCCCCTTTAGGACAAATTGCTGCTATTTTCCCCACCTGTAAGTCGCTTTGGACAAAAGCATCTGCTAAATGCAAATGTATGTGAGGCGTGCAATGATGGTGGCGAGGCCGTACTCTGTGCTTGTGTGGTTTCCAGAGGTAGCCCTCCCGCATGTGCTTTGACAGTCAGCCTAGTAGTATCCGGGAAGTCTACCGGACTGAGATCCCGAGCCACATTTTTAAAAAGCAAGAGGATAACCTTGTCATTGAATTTCACTTCCTCGGCGAGGAGGCAAAACTCCGTCACAAACTCCTCAAAGGAAAGCCCGCGGCAGATCAGGGCAACGAGCTCTCCAGCAAACGCCACTTCAGTTTTTTTTTTTGTCCGGGATTAAGGTTCATTTGTGTGCATGGCTACCCTGTTTCTTTGTGGATTATTAAAAGGATTACTATTGTCGCACTCCTGAGTCTGCCTCAATGCTTCACCACACGCAAGCGTGACATAATACCGTACCGGACCCATAAACTGTTGAAGTGTGCGGCGTGTCTTTCCTTGGACCTTTTTTTTGTTGTTATTATTTTCCTTTTTTTTCCCTCATGGACAACCTGTTCTGCCCTGCTGGAGCAGGAAGAGAAATTGCTCGAGGACCATACCAGACAGTTTCTACATATAGCAGTTTACACCCGCTATCCGGACAGCATGTTGTGTACAGAGCACCGCTGTCCGAAGATGATCCTCGAGCGGACTTTGCAGCCTTCATGGAGTACCACTCCTGACCCAGAGGCCAGCCCACCATCTCCCCGCTGCGCTGAAAGGAGTGACAGAGCTAGGGATTGCCTCTGAGCCTGAACCCACAACGTTAGACCAGGTGCGAGAGCTGGAAAGTGAGCTCGCCATGGTGGAGAAAGCAAACATCTGGGGCAAGCAGAGAAGGACTTGATAGACCGGGGAACACCAGTCCTCACTCACCAGGTGCTCCCTCCAGTGCCTGCACCCCGCATGGAATACAAAGACCTGCCCTCCCACCCATTCCTGCTCACATCACCGCTGTCAACTGCCTGCCCTGTTGCTCACACTCAGCCCACCACCTGTGTGCTGGATTCGTCACGGGTCTGCCAGTTGCCATCGGCGTTTTTCCTGGAGGATCCCTCAGCTCCGCCTCCAGCCATAGAATCCCGGACTCCGCCTCGGCCCTCCGACCTGCCGGCTCCACCATGGCCCCTAGCTCCCTCCTTTCCACAGTGGCCCATAAGTCCACCAGCTTCGCCAGGCTACATCGCTTTGGTCTGTTGTCGACCATCCGCCGCCTCTGGATTCCACTTCTCTGGCTAGTCCCTCCATCCCTCTGGCTCTGTCAGGCTCCTCCCTCCCTCCAGCTCCACCTCAGTCCTCTTTCGCTCCGGCACCATCTGCTCCGCCTCTGCCTTTGTTTGTCTGGTAGTAAGGTTTATTTGTGCGTGTCTACAATGTTTCTTTGTGGATTATTAAAAGGATTATGATTGTCACACTTCTGAGTCTGCCTCCGTGCTTCGCCACAAGCAAGCGTGACAGTTATTGTGTTAGCAATAAAAATTCAACAGTAGTCTGATTGTCAAATGTATAAGCTAAAACATAGGCTAATTACAAGTCCTTAATTTTTGTAATCCTATTACGTAATCCAGATAACATGCAATCAGTTACTTCCCAGCATTGCAAAGTTAACTGTAGTAAACGGAGCTTTACGAACTGTCTTTGGCATTATTGGGACAGGACTTCCTCAGCCATATTGTATGCTGCAGTTTCATAGCATTATTAGTGAGCCATCTTTGGCTATAAGTCTAAAAACTCGCAACACAGCAGTTTTAATTTGGATTACTGAAACCTTTACTGAAACCGTCTTTTAAAAAAGTTCCCTTTTGATTTGTTTATAGAAATCGAGTAGTTTTGTATAACTGGCATGTTTTCAAAGTCAACCCTCCTACTCCTCCTCCTGTTCATCAGAAGAAAACTTTGTTGAATGTGAAGCCAGTTCAAATGTTTAGCTGTTAGGCTAGAAAAACCAAATCCTGCCCTACAGTTATTTCATTTATTCATTTTTTGTCATAGCTTGAGGTCTGTATATTAAGAATATAGTTGGCTTTGTGACGAATTGCTTTTGTTTCTCTACTATAAGTTGCTTTGGATAAAAGTGCCTGCTAAATGCATAAATGTTAAATAATGTTATTTTCTGATCCCATTTATCTCTTTCCGCTAGTGATACTCATGCTTATCAAGTAAGCATCCAAAAATAAATATATAATAAGTTAAATCTTTTTAACATCAACCACAAAGGAATTCTGCTTTAAAGATTAGTAAGACTAATAAACCAACTTTTAGATTACAGACTAGTAAACTAAAAAGTGGAATAACACAAATTAATCATTCAAAATATTCATCTTGATTTCAGTAGATATCAGATATTCAGTATTTTGCTGAATCAGCACTGAAATGAATATTTTTTCATTAAAAAAAAAAAAATGAAAGCACATATGAAAGAAAAAAAGATTTGCATGTATAGAAAATTGAGTGCCATGTCTGGTGGGTTGAACTTTTAAACTGTGTGATATTTGTAAGATTTTAATAAGAAGGAGATGATGGTGGCTGAAAATGAAGGAATGTAATAAGACGGCCAGACCAAGCGGATCAGAATCAAATGTCTTCAACATGTGACATAGTGAAGGAACATGGCATCTCTCCTTCCAGATTTTCTTAAATCCCCACTTGAATGAATCTGGCTAAAGAAAGATTATGAGTGGGGAGTAAAGCAATCAATGTGAAGAAAAAAAAACTTTAAGGGAACTTAAGTGAACATTGCGATAAGCTCCTTACACTGCTTTGGTTAAAAGCTTAAAAGCTTTTGGGACAGAAATATTTCTGAAATTAAGCATGAAGAATACACAATAAAAAATATCTGATTATTAGGCTTTTTTTTTTTTTTTTTTTGCTTTTTTTTAAGTGATTAATTTAGGTTTATGGACAAAAAAAAAAAAAAAGTAAATTGCATTAAGTAAAGCAGATGTTCCAAGAATTGTAATTATAAAAGATTTAAATCCAAACAGCCGGGTTATAAACTTATTTACTTTTGTGCTAGTATGAGCAGAATCTTAAATTATGACAAAATTATTCCTGAGGAATTATTCACAGTCTTCTTGGCACAACATGCTTATGGCCCGCCACATACAATATGTGCCTCTGTAGGCAGTTTTTGCTGTGTGTTATTCACTCAACCCAGTCTCACGGCAGTTAGTAATTTAATTTAATCTATTTATTCGTGGCAGGGACATGTTTATTTCGTTATTTTCGGAAGTCCAGCACATTTTTTAAACTGATGCATTTCAATTGGATGCATCTTAGTTGCTGGACTTGTGAACTTATGTTTCCCTGCCACAAATAAATACCGTGAGAAAACAAATTGCATGCGCTGTTTGTATTGATTACTAGCTGTTCACAAAAGAAACAATGCAAATCATTTAAAGCAATAGTTCACTTAAAAATGTATATTTGATAAAAGTTTCCCAAGGAACCCATTCACTGCAGAGGATCTTTTGGTGAGTAAGTGATGTAATGATAAATTTCTCCAAATCTTCCCCAGCAATAAAATAATATTCAATGGTAATAGTGTGACGTTAATTAAGTTAGGTGCAATCTATAGTGAGTCTAATTTGAAAAGGAAGTAGTCACGTATGCGCTGAACTAACAATTAACTCATATTGCTGTTTTAATTCATTTAGCGCCTGGATTAACTAGAAATACTGTTTAGTGAATCTGCTCATGAGTGACAGTGCATTCAATGTTAAAGAAGACAGTGCTAAAGTATGCTTATGTTGTTTTGAACAACAGCAAGAGGGGTGCATGTACTCATTTTAATTCAAACGCAATTACTGTATGAATTAGTTCTGCTACATGTATCATAATCAACCAACTGTCAGTGTAATTGTGCTGATGCACTTGCTTTTGATATCATTAATTTGCCATCTGTTGAACAGAAAACAAGAACAGAGATATATGAACATGTTACATAAAATATACTCACCATTATCCAGAGGAATGACTTTCAAAGAGTAATCAATAGTCAGTGAATGAGCTAGGCTATCAATTGCATGCTGATCATTGGATGGGAATGTGTATTGCTTGGCTGTAAAAACTGATTCTTCTACATTGAGAAGAAAACACAAAATGAGATGCAGTTCTGCAGTGCCTTTTCACATCTAAAACTTTTTTATAAAATAAATATGCTTGTGGTGGCATTTAAAGTAGCATTTATTCAAAAAGGTATGGCAGACTTTTACAAAGTTTACCATTTTTTCTTCTTGGAAGAAAGTTAGTCAAATGGCTTACAAAAAAATGCTAAATTGTTAATATTTTATTGAACAAAATGAATAATAATGTTAGAATAAAGACATTAAGTGAAAACTTAGCATTAATGGTTTTATAAACTGTCTAGAAGATCAGACCAGCACCTAAATTCAATAGAATATTAAAATAGAAAGGGGTGTGCTAGCTTACTCAATCTGAGCAACTCACAATTAAGAAACAACATTAATGTGAAAACGTTGACATTTAGCTCCCCATTGGACCCGTAAACTGGTAGAAAACATTTAGCACAGGCACTCTTGTCTATGACAAATCCCCATCTCTTTAATGAGATGTATTAGCAGCATATTGGGCTTATCAGTGTGACCTAGAAAGATGAAATGGAGGAGTTGGGAGCTTGCTCTCCCATAATCCCTTGAGAGGAAAACATCCGTCTCTCTGTGGCCTTCATCCTCTGGGATGAAATTACTGGGGGAAATTTCCAGAATCCCACACCGCAATCTCTACATAAACAATGCTGCATTTTCAAGGCTCTGGATTCTTTAAGGCACGAGCAGAATATATAGGAGTAAAACAAATTACACAAAAGTGCATAAGAAAGGCTGATGCCAAAATCAGAAAAAAGAGTGTGCCAAATGATAATGGGGGGGACTGGTAAAACATTTATAATATAATGAAATATTAGCAATTTATATGGTGCTTGCATACAAAATATATTTAGTTAGACATTGCCTTATACCGAACGGCCGTCAATGAAGAAAGATTATTTTTGTACAAGCAGGGGCTGACAAGGCCATGTTAACCAGTCAAACCGTCATCTATCTCACTTGCAGTAGTCATAAAATAAATTTAAATTAATCATTAACACATTTTTTAATGTCATGCATCTAATCAATTCATATAAACAGCTACATATATACAGATATTATAATAATTTAATCTTTTGAAGGCATTAATTAAAATAAATTATAATAAAAATGTATGTGATGTATAAAATAAACTATATAAAAATGATGTTTTTATTAAAATCATTAACATAATGTTAAACTAATAAATTAAAGTACACATATGTATAAATAACCAATATAATGCACTTCATTGTATGTATACAGAAATTACAATTCAACAAACTAAACTTTTAATGATAAGCCATGATCCATGCAGTCTCAAATCCATCAACATTGTACAGAGCAAATTTTAAGTGCCCTCTGAGGCACATAAAAGTTTTCAAAATGAAGAATGACGGCAATTTAAAATTACAGTCACCTGCTACATATTTTCAGTGACCCTTTTAACAACATATTATACAAGTAAACGTAACCTAATTAAACAAAGAAAGTGAAAGAAGGCGTATATTCATCCTATCCTGCTTACAGCTCTCGTTCATTTACTGTATTTACATAAGGACGAGTAGGGCTCTGTCCACCTCCAGATAACAAGAGACAAGTGAGGGAGATGCAGCACATCAATTCTCCAAATGAAACCCATGCAACTCCTTGAAACTGATGACTCATCAGGAGCAAAAACGGCCTGGTTTAGCAAGAAGTACGTTTTGTTAGCCATCATTCTGGCCGTCTATCTGCCACCTACATTTCTGTAGCAGTTTCTTCCTGAAGTTCACTTATAATGTTAGTCATGCACCAAAAACAGTCAGAATTTAACTATAAACTCTAATCATTTTGCTACAGAATTTTTTTTAGGTGAACTAACACTTTAAGAAATATTTTTTAGGCATTAAATAACGGCACAAACACTAGTAATTTGATGAGCACAAACTCCAACAAATCCATATTTAATAAAGACAGGTGCATAATTCCTCAGCCATAATTCAGTACTATTTTAACAACAAAACATGGTTTGCACTGACACATCTGTAAATCTGGTGATATATTCAAATATGTTATCAGATACAGTATATATATATATATATATATACACACACACAGTTATTTTTTATTTCACATATTTTTTTGTATAAACTGAATATTACATATCAGTGCTATTTATTATAGAGTTTATACAAGAAAAAGTTGAGAAAACTCAATAATCTATAAGTTTTCTCCACTTTTAATTTTTTACAGTGCAGTGTGCAACATAATATATATGGGAACATGATATCCTGTGGCATTATGCAATTTTTTCCAACAATATCAATTGCTGGTTTGAAAGCAGCAGGCTTCACAACCAAAGCAATTTTTTTTTTTTTTTTTTCACACCAGAAGCAGCATTTCTGCAGTGGATATGACTTCAGATTGGGCACCTGCACCCTGATGGTGGAAAGGGGGCTTTGGTTAAATATTGCGTCCCTCTTTAAATTGTTTTTTTTTTTTTTTTTTTTTTTTTTTTTTGTGAAATGCAGGCACAAGTACCAGCACACATCTCTTCGACAAGCAGCATGACTTGGGGTTTCATTCATGTCCATAGAAGAAATGGTGAACAACAAGCTACAAGTTTGGTACTCAGGGTTAGTGATTCGAACAAATCTATAATCCTAAGTCTGAGCAGTGCTAACAGCGATGCTTGACTTAGTAAGCGCAACTAATTATTACACAAATCTCCAGATATTACAGGAACAGTATTTCACTTTAGCTGTGATCTAGTTTGGTGTCAGGACGTCTCTGGAGTATAAGCTATTAACAGAAGACAGATTTGCACTTTTTTTTTTCCCATACTCGATGCAGCATGTAATTACTACCCTCTAAAGGTGTGAGAGCACAAATTCCATACTGCAGGAAAACTGGCATCTCTCTTGCACACATTTAGTCACAAGAGAATGAATTTAAGATGGAAAACCATCTCAGTTTGTAATGATGTGAGAATGGAGTGATAGTTCTCTCTCTCTCTAGAGAAGGACACTTGAAAAAAGGCTTCCTGCCCAACACCTCTCTCATTCTCAGTTTATTTTTACTCTGTATACAAAGACAACAAGAGCAGCAATCACTGTCTAATGATGCAATGCAAACTCATTAGCATGTGTAGGAATGTGCACATAAAGTGTTGTCCTAACACATTGTTCTGTATATAAAAAAAAGTTTGCAAAAATTTAAGAAAACATCATCTATTTAGGCATGTATTTTTAAATCAATAAATATATTTTTGTAAAATGTTACACTTATGTAATGCTATTTACACATTGGCTGGCTTCATAAGCTTGCTATTTTGTTCTATGTGATTTCTTAGACTAGACCCAATAGTCAGAACTGTTAAAAACACACATTGGTCCATAAATGAGAGAAACAAGTTGCTAAAGATAATGACTGCAACAGAAAACATGTTTCTCACTTGTATATTTTCTACTTGTATTATTTTTATGTATGCGAATTATAATTTCATTCATTGGTTTTGCATTTGGACTGAGAATTCACATTGACAATCCAAAACCTGCACACCCTATTCAACGCAACTGAACCATTTAAATCAAGCTTCTTCATATAAACAATGACACTAAATGAACATTTCAAATGGACAGCTTCAATGACAGCATTGCACGTTCAGTAATAATACTGTGTTAACTCTTTCACTTTAATATCTGACAGGTTAAACCTACTGCAGTTTAAACCATTAAATTGAATTTCCACTATAACGACATGAGATTCATCCACCTCTCTCCCATTTCACCTTGCTGTGAAGGCACCTAATGCATCATGTATGAGAGCAAAGAACGCCGGCATATGCATAACCCCAGCGGGAGAGACTAGCTAAAGGCGAGGTTATCTTGAGTCAAGTGAAATATTAAGCTTCACCTCTTTAAACAATATTAAGGTTATGATAATGTGTAGATTCATGTTGGTTCCCAAGCACGATGGGTGCCAACTGAAGCGGCCTGAAGTTAAAGCAAGGAGAATAAACATGAGCCCAAAGGATAGAAGCATCTTGCGTTTTGTTTTGTTCGGAGCCCGTTTTCATGGGCTGCCAAAAGATGCTGTGTGTTTTGACTGTGTGACTGAAAATGAGCTGTAATCATCATGCTAATGTGTTAAGCACAAAGAGGAAATGAATAATGTCTTTCCTCGCACTCTCCCCAGGCTTTCAATTGGATGATGACCAAAGTCGGAACACCAAGAACAAAATAAGAGAGAGAGGTGCCAAACGCAATCATATTCATTCATAACATTCATTTTCAGTGTGCCAGAACAAAGCGGAAAGCAGAGGCATTTGTCTTTGTTTATGTGTGCATTGGGGGTTTTGTATGACATGTTCACATGTTTTGCCATGTCTCTATGCATTATACATTTGGAGCTGTGCGCCGATATGATTTCTTGAAAAGGACAATAAGGCTAAATAAGAGATAATGTGCCATCAGCAAGTCATTATCGCAAAATAAACCGACAGGGTGATGAGGACCCTGAAGTGAAGAAAACCATAACCCTGAAAAGGTTTATTTTGCAATAATGACCAACTGACTGCACATTATCCTACTTAATACACAGCTACTTAGCACATAAATAAATAAATGGGCATTAAATATTGATTTGAGTTGAAATTACTCTATTATGTGAGAATAAAGACTTTGAAGTGATAGCAGATTACAAATGAACAGCGCTATGCAGGAAATCAGTTGGCAGAGACGGTGATTATATATAATTTTATTAAATTATGTTCCTTGCAGCTGACCTATCGGAATCAAATATTCCAAAGAGCCATTTAATATAAGTACAAAAATATAATTTTTAAAAAATGTAATTTTCTTCACTGATCAAGATTATTGATCTGACTGCATATAATGCAATTTAACTACACTGTTTACTTAATGTTATTTATTTTTATTGTTTTTAAAGAAGCAAGTCTGACCAATCAGAATCCTGAATTCCATAGAACTCAACACTCAGTCTCACGACCAACAGATGCATGACCAATCTGTACGTATTTTATGAGGTGGATAATTTGTACGAATTCATATGACCTCACTTGCATGATTTGTCTAAAAACAACAGTGATGGGTAGGTTTAGGGGCGGAGTGGGGTGTAGGTCATTTGGCCAAATTTATACGAATTGGCAATTCGTAAAATACATACAATTTAGCAAAAAAAAAAAAATTGAGGTTGTAAGAATTAGCCACCTGGTAAAATATGTACAAATAATAATAATTATATTTGTGTATATTTTTTATATTTAAATAATTAAAATTCTGGATAAATTCTGGAACATTATCCCTTTTGTATATTGTTTTCTTAAAGAAATGTTATTGGCGAATGTGCCAAAAAATAAACAAATACATAAAATACAAATACATAAAAATGCATAATGCAGACAGACCTGGCAAATGTGTGAATATACTGTATATGATATAAAAGCCCCATCCTGGAAATTTCCCATCATGCATTATGGCAATGACAACAAACCTAGCAGGAAGTGATGTCATCTGCTGTATTTGTCACCTGATCAATAAAGTAATCCACTTCCAGAACATTGCTACAGGACACTTGCGATGGGATATAGGAGGTATGCGCAGGTTAAGTATCCATTCAGGGCAAATGAGGTTGAAATCAGAGATGAGGGAAGAATGAAGGGAAAAGGTGAATTACAGCCTGCAGCAGTACATAAGCGTAATGAAAGACTAAAGACTACAGCATAGGTTAAAAAGATGGCTTAGAATAAAGATGACACAAGTTCTCATCTTTGATTATAATCATAATACAGATGAGATTTCCCTCAAGAGCTTCAATCTAATGAGAACTTGTTAATTGAAATCTTACTGAAACTTCATGGACAACACAAACAGACTTTGTCCTTCTAAAAATAACTAGTTATAAAATAAATTTAAAAAAAAATGTCACCTGATATAAGATGTAAGACATTACAGGACCAATTTGTTTATAAAATCAAGGTTTAAATATTCTTAAATAATTTACTTATGAAGATAAGAAGTCTTCAAGTGACTTCATAAAAAAACTAGAACATACAGATGGGTTCTGAGCCCACTGCATTTTGCTAAATTTTTTTGAAAACATCTGACACTTATTTGTACTGGAAAAACAAATTAAAGTGAAATGGAAGAACATCACTTTTGTGCAGTTTGACCAGAAAGTCTTTTTTTTAATAATTTTTAATAAATTAGATGTTTACATGAGAACATATTAATGAATTGTGTTCTCTACAATTTGCTCCTTGACTTTTCTTAAACTGGTCTTTAAGAATTCTTAAATTTAGCGGAAACCCTAATGCAAGAACAATTCATTCTAATCATGCATAAAAACACCTCTTACCAATCAATTGTAAATGTTTTATAGAAAATGTATTAAATGCAAATAACGGATATCTACTACTTTTTTTTTCAAAAGCACCCAGAACAGCACACACAAGTGGCTCTTTTATTCAAACATATACAGTATGTGAAAGACAGCCATCCTGTCCCATTTGTTTCAAACAGCAGGGGTTTAATGCCTTGAGTAAGGTTGTGAGTCCTAACATATAGTAATATGTATGTGCTCCTCACTCCCATAAATAAATGTGGATTAAATTCTGTTGCTGTTTGAACCTAGCCTAGTACAGACACATCCAGTGAAACTTGGAGTTAAACCAAGCCAAACTGTGAGTGAAAAAAAAAAAAAACTGAGAGGTGTAAATATCGAAACCGATTTCTAAAGCTTTTGAGCTTTTTGCTTTGACATCGATTTGCCGGCATGTTTACTTGTTTTGCCTTTCTCAATTAGTGCTAAACCTCAGTGCTCTTGTTTTTCTCAACACGTTGTGTTTTCGCTGTCCCAGTGTTTACACGGCACACACTCTGAATACAAAAGGCTCAAATGCAGACACCAGGCGGCTCTATACCTGTGCCTACTTTGCTCCAACAGACTGATGGGAAGGTCAAGGAGGACATGGGCAGGGACTGTTTGTGGAGTCCCGGTGAGAACTGAATCAGATCAGCAGCACGTCTGCAGCACAGCACAAATTAAGCTCCCCTGTTGCGCTGCTGAAGTATTTGTGAGTAAATTGATAAATGCCTTTCAAAGCAACCAAATTTTCCTCCAAACACACAGACACACTGCTGAATTATGCAAAGTGTCTCCTTTGTTGTGGTGTGTGTTTTGTTTCTGCTTTACATGAAATCTGATTTAGGAACAGACGAAATGTCATCTTTGGCCAAGTCTGCAAGCGGGGGGATTGTTCTTATTTTGCGCGCCACAAAGACATCTTCTGCAGGAAGATCAGATGGAAAAAGCTTTTCTGTAAACGAAATGCATGCAAATGCATCAGCGTAGTATTTGCATCACATTTATTCAGCTGTGTATCAGTCAAGCATGTGCTTGTGTGGTTTTAAAGAAAGAAGAAAAAAATACTATCTACCTCTTTCGCTCAATAAAGAAACACAGTGAGCTTAATTAAATAAAATAAAGAATAAAATTGAAAATCTGTCATTTACACACTAATGTTGTTCCAAAACTGTTTGACTTTCTAAGATATTAGAGGTATTAATATTAAGACCATCAGAATTAAAACAAAAAAAACTTTAAATATTTAAATATTAGAATATAAGAATGTTTTATTATTATTATTAAATATTAAAGAAATAAAGAATTTTTCCATGATTTTCCGTTTTTTTAGATGCATATATATGCATTTTTTATATTATTGACAGGAGGATTTATTGGAAACCCATGAATAGCATTTACCATTTTTTATAAGTCTATAGTTAGGAAGAAAAACGCTTTTACCAAAATGTTATCCAGTAATGCCTGAAGCGTTGTCACTGATCCTTCTGAGAGGAGATTGACATGTTATGGAGACTACTGTAAATCAGGAATTTATGCAGAACAATCTCCATACAACACAGAGAATTCTTGTCAGCTGTGGATATGATGCAATAACCAGAAAGCTCCTCATGCCTTGTGTATATATGGCACGGCTGTTTTCAAAAGAATGCTTTAGTACAAGGTTGAGGAAGCTATGCAGGTAAACAAAGCAATCATGCTTTGTTTTTTAATAAAATATGAAGAATCCTGAAACACAGACAACTTTGTACAGCTTTATCATCAGCGTGCTGCTGAGCGGGGTCAAAGCAAACCCAGATCGAGAGCCTATAGACAGAACAGAACTAACGTGGAGAGGGAAAAAACGTCGAGAGGGATCCTTAAACTGTTGCAAAATGCTGTAATCAATTATTAACGCACTTATCTCCTTGAAATGATAATTTGCTGAAGAAAGCAGTACCCTTTGTGAGCCTAAGCTGGAGGATTTTGGCGCTACCGAAAATGCTGTTAGCAGAAAATATGATGGTCTGTCTGATATTTCAAAAGGTTATAACAAGTCTTGCTCAGCGGTTGTCCTCTTGGCTGTATCAATAAAAGGTTGTGCTTGTCAGTGTTAACAAATCTACTGACAAATGGCAGGGCAGTGTGCCATTTAATTTCCAACTGTCCATGCTGTAAAGATAAAGCTCTGGTCAAAACACGTTTCTGGTCTTTGGGTTAAATTGCTGTTGCAGTGTGTCTGTTAAAGGACAGCTCAGCTCAACTGTCCATCTTAACAGTGTCGTTTATTATTTTCAGGAATACATAAGCGTTTGAGAACACTTCTGTTACAGTATGTTATTTTGCTTCAGGCTTTAACATGACCTTAACAGAGAGTAGCAGGAAATTATTTAAAAGTACAGTAAGAATGTAAATGAATTAGGTATTGGCTGTTTGCACTTTGCAGATTAATAATTGCATCACTTTCATTGTTCTCTGTTAACCCCTCCAGAAAATTTTAGCAACCACCCACAACACCTCAACAACACCTCAGCAACTACTTGCAACATCACAGAATACCTTAGCAAACACGTGAAGTATCCCTTCGGATGGCGACAATCATTGTCTCTTGTGTCTGGGCTGAGACCACGTTGCGGCAGCTTTCGTGGATGGTTCATGCATTCACTGCGAGTGAATGACCATGACTACGTTGAGGTCCCGTTTCTCATTCGTGAGACAGCTCCCCTTTCCTCCTTCCCGCGGCGGTTCGTCAAGCTCTAAGGGCTTTACAGCCGCTACGGCGAGGCGCTTGGGGGACCTTACAGTGGCGGTTTCGAATGTTCCATTGTACAGAAAGGCCCCGCAGACTTCGGCCCTAACGTGTAGTCTCGTGGTGTTACCGAGTGGGCCGAGCGTCTCCTTTTGTGCACCCCAGGAGGTTGAGATGTCTTCGGCAGCATCAGAGGGAGAGTCAGTTGGTGAGACTGACGCTGATCCGGGACAGCGCCACTCCGCGGTCACTGCCCTGTCCGAAGCCGATGTTGAGCTATCGGCTATGCTCCTCTGAGCCGCAGAGAGGATCCCTCTCTGCTGGATGATTGGTTTCTGGGGACTCACGGTGCGTGCTCTTGGCTAGGTGATATCCACTATGCTGCTTCTGTAGAAGCATCTCCCACATCTTGCCCCACAGGGAAACTACCAGCAAGCCCCCGGTTGCTCAGCCTCCGTCTGTCCATTGATCACAGAAAGAGCAATTTCTATCACCTCCGGGGCCAGTATAGAGGCCAGTTTCCTCACTGGAAAATCACTCTGAGGAAGGACCTTCTTTCTGCAGGAGAAGTTGGAGCTGTCCCCTTCGACTCTCAAGGTGTACGTTGCTGCCAACGCAGAGTACCATGATGCAGTAGATGGTACATTTTTGGGTAAGCACCAACTGGTCGTGAGGTTCCTCAGGGGTGCGAGACAGGTTAATGTCCCTAGACCACATCTCGTACCCTCTTGGGACATTGCCACCGCCCTACGTGGCATGCGGCAGGTCCCATTTGAGCCACTCACGTCAGTAGAGTTAAAATACCTGTCCCTTAAGACTGTACTCCTGACCGCGCTGGCCTCCATCAAGAGGGTGGGGGACCTACAAGCTTTCTCTGTTGACGAAGTGTGCCTAGAGTTTGGCTAGGTGCCTAAGGTCCCTACCACGGCTTTCTACGATCAGGTAGTGAACCTGCAAGCTCTGCTGTGGAACTGCTGTGTCCTGTTCGCACTTTGCGCATGTATGTGGATCGCACCCAGAGTTTTTGGAACTCCGAGTAGCTTTTTTTTGTCTGCTATGGAGGTCAGCAGAAAAGGGAATGCTGTCTCCAAACAGAGGTTGGCCCATTGGGTGGTAGAGGCCATCTCCCTGGCTTTTCACAATTCCGCATGTAGAAATGAAAACATGTACTCCGCCCCCTCAACCCCTCCTTCAGTAACTAATGGCATCCATGAGGGGCCCCTTTAATTTGGCCCCCAGGGCGTTGGGAAGGTTACGTGCAGATCCTTCTGCTGACACGCTCGTCCTGCGAGCACGAGGGTCTCTGCGTAACGCGACCTTAGGGTCGATGCCTTTTCCACGGGTCTGTTCCCATATGTAACGTCGAAGTGACTCGACTTAAAAGGGAAACGTCTAGGAGATGTTACATTCCCTTGCCACGACCCTAGGTTGCGCTGACGCCGGGCTGAAATCTGATTTCTAAGTCAAAAAAAAAATATCCTTACTGTTTTTCTACTGCTTACACACACTGCTTTCACTTTTCACACAGTTTCTGAATGCTGGCACTCAAACAGCAGAAGCATACACCAAATCTGCCAAATTATACACTTATTCTCTGCCTTTGACTTCATTTTCAATTTCCCAAGACACTTTTTGCAAAACACAACGCCCCATTCTATGTAACACACAAAAATGTAACAGGGATTGATATTATGGCAAAGGTGTTAGCAAATGTTTGCTTTTGAGATGTGTTTGTGACATTGAATCCAGTGCTTCATTTTGTAGGAGATGTGAGACATTTTTCATTTTGTATGTGCAGTTCTGGATTTATGTGTGAAGTTTAAAAAAAAAAATATTTGGGAATTTATTTGAAAATGGATGTAAGTGGTTGAAAAAAACAGTAACGTAATTGTGATTAATGAATTATTTACATATTAGTTGTAATCATTGATTATTGTTTTGAGAAAAAATACAAATGAGTGCATTTCATTTGTTGTGCCAGGAGCGTCTTATCCAAAGCAAATGACACATTAAAGGAGCAGTGCCCTGGAGCAGTTGTCAGGTTAAGTGCCCTGCTCAAGAGCACAGTGCAAATAAGGGAAGTGTGCAGCTCTCAAGGGCTCAAACTCGAGACCTGTGGGTTATCAGATCAGAGCCAGTACTACTCCACCTGCTTAAGAAAGAAGTAACAAAGTAAAACTGAGTGTACATATGTATATATATAAATATATATATATATATCTATGTATATATATATAGAACTGTCAAATGTCTTAGGCTACTAGTATTTTCACCAAAAAAAAAGCTTTTAAGTCGGTTATATCCATTTACATTTCCAAACATTATTTTTGTCATTAATTGTAATAATGCAGTGAGATTATTGTCTCCACAAGGAGTTTGACAACATCCAGTGCTCCACACAGAGATCTGATCTGATCATCATCCAGTCTGTCTGGAATAACATGAAGAAACAGAACAAACTGAGACAGACTTAATCCAGAAGAACTGTGGCAACCCTAACCCTAACCCTAACCTACCACGAAAGCTACCTGAAAAACCTCTTCGGCATTCTATGGCTGAACCAGCCTCACATTCGGATGCAAAAGCAGTCCCAAAATTTTCGACATGCTCACCGAAGCGATCTGTTGGATCCTGTCTAACAACTACCAGATCCACCAACTCATTCACCTCCTCGATGACTTCCTAGTAATCTCCCCTTCCCACGCCCCTCCTGCTGCAGATCTCACAAAAGTCCTCAAAAAACCTAGGGAATACCATTGCCCAAGAAAAAGTCCTGGGTCCCAGCACATGCATTGAATTTCTCGGTATTAATCTTCAGTGTTGGGGGTAACGTATTACAAGTAACGCGAATTACGTAATAATAGTACTTTTTCCAAGTAACTAGTAAAGTAACGTGTTACTTTTTAATTTTAGAGTAATATCTGAGTTACTTTTTCTTATTTATTCACTGACAAGTCTCCTGACTCCAGGCATGTTGGAAAAAAATCAGAAATACAGAGCATTGTGTGCGGTGTGTGAATACAGTTTAGTTCTAGACTAAATGTGAACGTGCATTAATTCATCTCACTCTGAAAAAACAGATTTAGTATTTGTCAAAATTAATTAAAAAAAACTCAAAATATGACGCAAACCTGCAATAATTAAATAACACAAATTTATCTAATCTCATTTTATTAACCAATGTCTTTGCTGCTGACCTTTGATGATCCAGTTCAACCAGACTTGCAAGAAGAAATGACTTAAAGAAATAACTGTTGTGCTTCATTGATTTTTATCCCTGGGAAAGAAACCAGTCTCTTTCTCGTTTTCTGATAGGGATGCACCGATCCAGATCGGCCGACATGTTTGCGCGTTTTGTCAGTAAAGCCGGTCCTGTAATCAGCAGTAAATGCCATCAGGTGCGTGATTTCACATTGAGCCGTATATACTACACACAGCCGTTGTTCACTGACGAGCTGTGCAAAACCATGTTCATTATCAGCGTGGATTTGCGCAGCTCGTCAGTGAACAAAGGCTGTGTAGTATGTACGGCTCAATGTGAAATCACACACCTGATGGCATTTACAAACATATCGGCCAATCTGGATCGGTGCATCCCTATTTTCTGATTCAGAAATTCAGGATGCTGGCCCCAGAAGCGGATCCTCTGCCGACAACAGTTCCTCCCTACTGCCATCAGGTGCTCATTTTCCGAAAAACCATCCGATCAGACCTCTCCATGAAACCTCCTTGAATTCAATGCTCCAAGCTGTCGCACCAAGAACCCTCCAGTCCTACCTTACAACGTGGAAACCATTCAAAGTTTCCACCTTAGCTATAACCACCATTTCCTGTATTTTTCCGTCCTAACCATCACTTCATTAATCTCTTATCTTAATTCCCTGAAATTACCCCAAGCCAACTCCATAAAAGGGGTACCTACGTGGAATCCAATTTTTTCATAAATTGTTATATGGTTCCGTGTCCCCAGCCATCACCAACGCCCAAACAAACTTATTTATTAAGGGTATCCAAAGAGAAACCTCCCCGCCCTGACCAAAGACTACTCATCACCTTGGAAATCATAAATCTCTGTATTTCCACTCTCCACAAAGGTTATAGCACCCCCTTAGTCACCCATAACCTGGACGCTATGTTTACCCTAGCGTTCTTTGGTTTCCTAAGATTCTCCGAATTCACTATTAACTCCATGACATTCTCCATTAAACAAATGGAGAATGATCAACTCAAGAAAGGCCACTTTATCTATATTTTTTAGTTACAGTCCCCTACCCAACTCTACCAAACACTAAAAGCATTTATGGCTTATAGAAGCTCACTCGCCTTCTCCCCTTCCGAACCACTATTCACAGACAAATTTAATGGTCCCACTTCAAGATTTTGGTTCCAAAAATACCTCAAAGCCGTCCTTTTCAGCTCAGGGGTTTCCCAGACAGATTTTCCTCCCACTCCTTCAGGATCGGAGCAGCCACCTCAGCAGCCGAAAGAGGTTCCTCCCCAAACCAGATTCAGACACTCGGCGGCTGGTCCTCCGAAGCCTACAAGAATTACATCCGCACAGACCCAACTTCAATCCTCCAATTTTTTTTATCTATCCCTCTTCCACAGAGGTCTCTACCCTCCCTGCCTCTGCAGAGGTCTTTCTCTTATGCTATCCCACCTCCGCAGAGGCTCCCCTCCCCTACCTCCGCAGAGGTTTTTTCTCAAGCTATCCCTCCTCAGCAGAGGTTCCCTACCCCCGCAGAGGTTCTTCCCTCCCCACCTCTGCAGAGGTAGCCGAAGAAACAACCACCCTACCTCCGCAGAGGTCCAAATTCCCGCCCATCGATGCTCATCCAATCTCCTATAGATAGTCGCCCAAT
>JAUMHG010000038.1:24186606-24196726 GCA_032359395.1 Enteromius anoplus
TGGTGTAAAGCTGCTTTGCAATGATATGTATCATGAAAAGCGCTATACAAATAAATTTGAATTGAATTGAATTTAATCTTTTGTACCTTTTTATAATCTTAAAAACCCTCTTTTGCCACGAAGAACCTTTGGTGAATCAAAAAGGTTCTTCAGATTTTAAACGTTCGTTGTGGAACCATTCAGACAAAAAGGTTCTATGGCATCGTGAATCAACCTTTTTTTTAAGAGTGTTTTGCATGCCCACAAGAATTTGCATTTGCACAAGAACCTTTTTGCAAGCTAACGTGTTACAGTTTCCAAGAGTGTGCATCAATTACGCTTATCGATATCTACGAAGACGTTGTCTGTGTTGTTGCATTCCGACACAGATAAATTATAACTGAGCAGCGTAAGAACTTTTTTTTTCCTCTGGCTATATTCCATATGTACTATCAACACAGTCTCGCGGCCAATTCCTACGTATTCGTATGAGGTGGCATATTCATGCAAATTGGTACGATTTTGTACGATTTGTCTAAACCCCCAGTGATGGGTAGGTTTAGGGCCAGAATTCATACGAATTGCCAACTCGTAAAATATGTACGATTTAGCAATTTTGTATCGATAAATATATTAATCTAATGCATCCCAATTCTCGCTGGAATCGGGTTTGAAGATTAGTTTTAACAGCAGATGGCACTGCATGCTTAAGAAACAGCTTGAATTTAGTTCCTTATACACACACACCACTTGAACCTAAAATAATCATTCAAAAAGTTTAAAATAATTTGAAGCAAATTGCAAGAGTGTTCACAGTGGGTTGTGTTCACATAATTCTTGCATCATAAAAGCATAAACGCTGCAAGTACATTTAACCACTGAGTTGAACGCACAAGCTGGCAGCATTTGAGCGGAGATTTAAAAACTAGCCTAGAGCGCCATCTGCTATTGAAAACAGTTCGGAACGATTCAAGAGTGAATCACAATGCTTTAGAAAAATCAGAGACTCAATCCATTCATCGATTTATCGTTACACCCCTACAAGCTGATTGTCAGTTTCCTGTCAGAGTAAGTTGGCGAGTAGACCAGACTTATTGTCGATAGTCAAAAGTCTGTATTTGTTAGAGAAGGAGCACAAGCACTTCATATACCAGAAAAAAAACAGTTATTCGTTCGTACCATTTGCCACCCAGCAGACCAGGCCGAGGGTTTCTATAAAGTTCTTTGTGGTTATAGATATTAATAAATCAGCAGCTCTGTGATGCAGCAGCAAGTAGAAGTTAGAAGGGTAAAAATAAAACCATTAATGAGAAAGCACAGAGAAACAGAAGAGCGTATAATGGTTACAACACTCCCAGTTCAAAAAGAACCTCTCATGTGTTCAATTGTACAAGCGCACAGAACGTTTGAGAAGAGTTCAGAGCGCTATATGCCGCTTAGTGTTTCAAAAGCTGGACTGTTACAGCCTGCTGTAAAACGCTTCATGAGTCTAACATGAGCTGTTAGGGCTTCTGCTGGTAAAACTAGCCATCTGTGACATTGAAATATTAAATGAAATGAAGCAATCTTTATGACTCTTAGTAAAAAAGAGTGACTAGCCCACTAAAAACACATTGTCTGAGAAAACATGAACAAGGAAATGCTCTCGAGACCAGTGAGAAAATGTATGTTTGTCTTGTTTTGTGCGTTACTGCAAGCCAGCAGACTGAATTAGATTTTTGCAAAATGTGAGGGCTACTTGTCGGTTCAGAACTCACCCCCGTGCTAGCATATTGCTATTGTATGTGTTTTTAGCAGCTGTTATTGTAAGATGTTGGTTAGGGATGTCCCAATCGCGATCAGCCGATATGCTTGCATGTTTTGTCAGTAAACCCGGTCCATTAGGTGCGTGATTTCACATTGAGCTATATATACTACACACAGCCATTGGCACATATCTAACTCAACTTCAAAATCCATAATCACAATGACTTATTATTTAACAATTAGTTAATAGTTCTGTGCCCCAACAAGTAAAACCATAACATAATGAAACCTTTGCAAATCATTAGCTAATGATTAATTAAAGCAGCCAACTGAAGGTTGATTTGAAATCAGTTAAATCAGTTTGGAGGAAGATGATGAGTAAAGCAGGCACAGAGGCGTGTCGCCGTTAACAACACAGAAGGTCAAGAGGGCACGACACACTCCGATCTAATCACGCACAGCCGCTAACAACAGAACATGGGAATTAATGTTAAGAGTTGGATTTTCTCACCGCCCCCTTTTTGTTTTCTTATCTGGCTAATAAAAGATTTACGTGAAGGGAGTGCAAGATATTTGGAGATGGATGGGTTGTGTGTGCATTGTAGCTTTTCATTTGCTGCGATATTTTTACCATGAAATTTCAGTTTCAAAATGATTTTGATGGTAGGCTTACTACTAATGAGGCGAATGGCTTCTGTTTCTTTCCCAGGCTTCCTAACAAATGTTATGGGATTACGTTTTGAAACGGCGCATCTCAGTGCCCTTCGTCACATATTCTTTATGTATTTTGAAACTAATTAAGTGTATTTGTAAATATTTCAGTATGCAAATGTCCTTGTTGTAGCTCAGTAGTGAATATTAAAAAAAAAAAATTTAATCTGGAAAGAAAAAATATTAATTTTGTTATTAATTATAGATAGTGAAAAATGAGAAAAAATGACCATAAAAAATGTTTTTATCCTCTGCATTCCAAGTCTTCTAAAATCACATGCACTTCTATGTAATACAAAGTCATCCAAGTTTGGAATTACGTAACGTGTTAGTAAATGATCTCTGAATTTTAATTCCTTTGAGCTTTTTAAACCCAAATGATTTTTAACTTACCAGGATCAAGAACATCTCATCAAGCATTGTTCTCCCCCTTAAGAAACAAGTGATTCAAGATTCACCTTGATAAATATTTCACTAGGCAATTTCAAGCTGATGGAATAATTCAATTTGTCATTGTGAGCTCAGGTCTGAGATGCACACAGAAATTCTTCTAAATGCAAAGACAAATTGCAACAGGATCCCGTTCTGTACAAAACTGAGCTTTACCACATATCATTTTATAGTCTACCTCAAGACTGACACATATGACAAACTATACATTCATACATCATAAAATACAACTTACTGAAGGAATATGCTTTCACATCTTTCCATCAAATCTCAAAGTTATTTCAAAAAATCAATCAGGATGTTTCTTCTTGTCAAAAATAACTGCACCACCATATTTATATTTTAGAGAGTGATCTTTTAGGAATTATCTTTTAGGAATGTAATGCATTCTGGGCATTCTGGCCCAGAATGCATTACAAGAAGCTTCATACATATTTAAAGTTGGATTTCTAAAATGCTATCAAGTTAAACAACAGACAAAAAAATCAATTTGCATTTGTATGCAGACTAACACTTAAAAGGTCTAGGTTATTATTTGCTGTGTTATTTTCGTATTATTTGTTTTTATAGTAGGATTATATTGATTATTATTACTAAAAAGTTTACATTTTGATTTTAATGTAATTTAATCATTTTAATTTTAATTTAACTTCTTTTTATTTTGTTTTTTAAATAGTTTTTATGATTGTTTACAATTATTTTCTTTATTTATGTTTTAGTATTAGTTTTGGTAAACTTACCACAATAATATGTCTTGGGCTTTTCACGTAAATACCGATAAATGCAATTAATATGAACTCCTAATCATCAATTAACATTGACTGACAATCTTATTATGAAAAAAATAATAATAACCTACAGCTTCAAACTATATATTTTTACAGTAAATATTTATTAAAACACACTTGTCAGAGATTTTTGTCACACTACTGTCTACATAACACATTTAATATGACCTAATCCAAGCATGAAGTCAATTCAAGTAAATTCAAATTCCTGGTCACGTTCACAGCAAAATCAGAGCAAAACCAGCTGCATCTTCAACCTTGTATTTCCACTCTCGCTCAGAAGTGCAGCGTGCAGAAAATGCGCTTGGCCAGGAAGGCATAGCCGTCCTCTAATGAGGCCCTTGACAACTTCAAGCCTCCAGTTAACCAAGTAAAATTATTCCACCTCTATCAGCCTGCCATGTTGTGCAGCTGCTTCTGCTAGCAGTTTGCAAATCCCTGGCTCACACAGGAAGTGGAGAGAGAAATGAAGAGGAGAGGACATGTTCTAATTATTCCGGCAGCTGCCCGCAGGTAAAGAGCTCAACTCCACCAACACTCTGCTTTACTGGCAGATATTGATGGAAGGTGTTCAGAATTACGCTAACAAACAAGGGGGGAAGGTATGGATGTTTTTTTTTTTCCATCCCCCACATGTTTTTAATGCTGGATAAAAGAGAAACCAGGGGACATTTTCCACAACATTACCCTCTTTTGGGCTCCAAGCAACACAGGCATTCTGTCGTTCCATATTGTGTTCTACTAGTCCTTTCACAGCACAAAATGTTCTTCTTCAGAGAGCTTTTTCAATCCAATAAGTTCCGGGATTTCTTTTGCCGTAATTTCCCAAGTTTCCAGTACAAACTATAAGTTATAAATCACTGGAGCCCAACTTCACAAAAATATGACAAAGCTTTACCACTGGAAAAATAGACCAAGTGGTGTGAAGTTCTAGTGGCAGGCCCTGAATATTAATATCAAATCTTACAAACAAACATTTCCATTCCTGGTGAAAATAATAATGACATGACCCTCGTTGTGGAAATGGTTAAAAATTTAGTGTTCAGGGTCTTAAAATGTACATAAACATTTCAACAACCGCATTCTCAGAACGCACGCTCTATATGAACAGAACAGTACTGGACAACTAGTTGTCTGTCACGTCATTCACTGTAATAGGCCGTTCACACCAAAAGCGACTTGAACTTTTTGAGTTTACTTGCTTCGTTTGCGCTTCAAAACTAACTTCACAATCACAACAGACGCGAATTCGCTTCACGAGGGACTCCTGCTAGGCGGCTCCAGTCTTGTGCATTTGCGGAGGGGAAATGCAGTTCTAAGAGTATTTCAGGTGAGAAAGCAGTTGTTTAAAACACAAATATGCGGTGTATTAAAAAAGAGATAAAAAAGAGAGCGCCTATTTAAAAGTTTGCTTCGCCGATTTCGGAGCCATGAGCTCCACGCGAACACCGGGTGCTCAGTGCTCATGTATCCGCTGAAGGCAGCCTCACCGCAGCTAGTCCTTCTGACACTTGCCGTTGCCTTCTGATGTCTCTGTAGTAAATTTGTTTTGGGTATATCTAATAGGTAAACTTTGTTTTAATGTATATCACTTTTGCCCCATATCCTTTTTGTGTGTGTGGGTGTGTGTGTGTTAAAAGACTGCTATTGAACTGCATTTTGTATTGAACCTGGAAATATTCTTTAATACCGTCTTCAAAAAGATCATTAAAATTACAGAACTCAAGGCTGTACTTAATGTCTATGTCCAGATTTTAACCCAATGCATGTGTCATCTGCTTGAAATAGATACATACTGTACCCTTGTGCAATCACATTGTAAGAAATTAAGGCACTGTATTCCTCAGATTGACGTGGCATCAGAAAGACTAATGGGAGTAAACAACACAGAGGTTCCTCTCACAGCGAACTGGACCATCTGGTAGAGAAAATTACATTCCCAAAACGCCTCTTCCTTGAGATTCTGCTCACATACTTGCACGGGACAAACCTCAAAGACCAATTCACTCTGGAGAGCTGAGTCCGCAAAATGAACGATTCCCATTCATTTGTTTGGTGGGGCCGACTTTTCATACGCCAACACAGAACTAATAATGCCACTCTAACCCAAGAGTTTGGTCCTGGGAATCATTTTTTTGAGATCAACCCACTGAAAACAATACAGCTGATAGCTTTTGTGCTGCTCTAAGTGACAATGCTTTGATTTCATTTACTCAAATTCTATTGTAATATATTTAAATGATCAAACTTTGCTCAAAAACCTGTTGTATACAATCTACTCACCTTTTGTCATCTGATCAGTAAACATAAGAACAACCTTTGTGTTATTAATATTTCAAGATTAACACTTACTTGGAGCAACTTATGTTAACTCAGTTATCCTTTCTTTTTTTTTTAAAGAAAATCATGATAAAATATCAAATATGATCCAGCAGGTGTTTGAGAAATGTTTACATTTACATTGCATTGCATTAAATGTTTTGCCCCAGAATAAAAACTGCAGATCTTTATAAAAACTAAGAAGTAAAAAATCATAAATATTGATGGGAGATAAAGAGTGAAAATGTATATTTTTATGAACTTTAGGCAATTGCACTAAACTCTTATGTTTTTTCATATGTGCTCCATATTCTCATTATAGCATACTGTATATATCTTGATAAATGAAATATGATACTCATCAAAAACACACATGTAAGCTTTTTTGTTGACTTCTTTTTAGATTTAAAAAAAAAAAAATTATTAATTATTTCACATGCCAGGCTTTACAGGGTTTTTACGCATTTATCAAAAGCCTTTCCTCTCAAACATCTGAAGTCATATCTGTCTAAACAAGATATGTTTACCATGCACTCTCGGAAAAAAAGGTACAAAAGCTGTCACTGTGGAAGTTCCTTTTGAAAAGGTACATGTTTGTTTCTAAAGTGTCCATTTTGGTCCCTTAAAGGTACATATTAATGCTTAAAGTGTACATATTTGAACCTAATAGGTACAAAAGGGTACCTTTTCAAAAGGTACTGCCCCAGTGAGAGCTTTTGTACCTTTATTTCTGAGAGTGTGAAACACTCTGAATATTGCATTCTAAGCCAAGGAAATATAAGTGTAGCGAGCATTTAGACATTGTGTTACCCTCAAAGCTATCTTGTTGATGGTGCAAAATTTTCAAGACAGGTTGGTTTGTTCTTACTCTTTTGCAAAAAAAAAAAAAAAGAAAGGATGGAGGTTTGTGACAAGGAAGTCTCGCACTGTGATGCTGAGATCTTTAAAGTCTTACCAGGACAAGCTTGCTTAAAAATGTGTGCTTTCTCATGGTCTATTGAGGATTGCATCAAAAATTACACAGACAGTTTTATACTTGCCAAGTGCAAAATAAAAAGGTTGGGTCAATATAAACAGATTCCCACTTCTCTTTTATCTTATTTATCTGAAAGGATTAAGTCAAGTCAAGTCACTTTTATTTATATAGCGCTTTTAACAATACAGACTGTAGCAAAGCACTGAACATTATCAAGTAGGAGTGATGGTAATGCATGATGACGAGATAAAACTTTATTTGTCAAATGCAGAGACGGTCTCCGTAGTCAAGACGACGTTAATCACTGGAAATCAGGTGTCCCCAACTAAGCAAGCCAGAGGCGACAGCGGCAAGGAACAAAAACCCCATCCAAGAGAGAATGGGGAAAAAAACCTTGTGAGAACCAGGCTTAGTTGGGTCCAGTTGTCCTCTGGCCGGACGCCCAGCACCTAATTTCCAGCACCTAATTAAAAGAGCATTTCTGTGGTTGTAAATTGTTCACCTGATCAAGGTTGATATTCAGAAAATAATTAGTATTAAGTAATGCAACACTTTTTAGAGAGAGTAATTAATCTAACTGTAATTACACTGGAGATGTACAGTAATTAGCAGCTAGTAAGTAATTACTTTTGTACAGTAACTTACCCAGCACTGGTTTCTTACAGCTGCATGATTATCAAAATACATTATTAGCCTGCATCATATTTATGGTGGTTGTTCACAGAAACACAGTGCCTAAACAATTTTTTTGGCGTTTGAGGGAAAATGTCAAATGTTCATGTTCATTCAATCAGTGACACTGACATCCCAAGGTTTTAGCTGTGCACAAAAAAAAGAAAAAGAAAAAACTTCTGTATTACAGACAAAGACAAACCTCAATACAATACAATATTATTTGAGAAATTACAAGTTTTGACCATATCTCTGCACCTAAACATAAACCGTAATGCCTAAAATGTAATGATGAATTATATAAAATACACCAAATACTGGTTCTTCAAATCTGATTGGCTAATCACAACAAAGTCAACAAAGATGTAGGCCTAGGAACACGTCAAACTCAGGTTCTGATTAAAGGCACAGTTTTCCAGAAAATCATTAAGCTACTAACCCACATGTCATTCCAAACTTCAAGACTCATGTATGTTCATAGAAGTAACCTACTTCACAAGTTGCTCTGTGATTATGTCTACTATAATTGTAATCATATTAAAGGGTTAGTTCACCCAAAAATGAAACTTACCCCATGTTCTACTCACCCTCAAAGCATGTAGGTAGGTGGGTCTTTTTGTAAATAAAGTATGCGTACGGGTGGGCGATATCTCGATATTTAAAACATATCAAGATATTTTTTAAACTCAATATGAATTTTGACTTATCGTATATATATCGATATAAAGTTTATATTAAATTTTTGCCACTTTGCTTGTTTGCCTGTCTCTGTGCTGTGCTCGGCCCCACCTCCTTGCTTTTGTTCCCCCTCCTCTCGCCTGTCATCTCATTCGACATGGCGGCGCCCGCGCCCAGCCCAGAGGTACCGAAACCAGTTTGGCACCGGTACCTAAGTAACCGGTATGTACCGAAAATAATCAAAACGCGGATTTCGATGCGAGCGCACCACTGATGCTGGCGCATCATTTCCGCCAGAGGAAAACAGATCTACATGCGAAGAAACGGGAGCTCGCAAGATCATTTCAAACCCCGCACGCGCTCGATCTTCTCTCACCTGCTCGCGCAGGTGTCATTAGCCAAGTTTCCATCCAAGGCATTTTTGCGAAAAATTATTTAGCGCTTCAAATATTTTACCGATATAGCTGATGGAAATACTAATTATCGATAACATTTAGTAAATGTCGACACAGTATTTTTCCGTTTAGCTTTAGCACATGAATTCTATATGGATACTTCAAATGTTGCAAAAAAATGTTTGGAAACACCTTTTGTCGAGAAAAAGGGCTTTAACGCAAATAAATGTAGTGTCATATGACAGAATTAGCCTATGGGCAGCGTCTGTGTTCGTGGTGTTGCTCGTATCAAAGCACCTTAGCCTCCTTCAAAAGCGCATGAAATCATATTCATATTATTGCATCTAAATTTGTATATAGGATAAAAGGATAAGTTACCTCTCAAACATAAATATCTTAACTTGATGTTACCTTTTAATACTTTAACCCCCAGTTTCACAGACAAGGCTTAAGCTAGTCCAAGACTAAATTTCATGTTTGAGGTGTTTTGGATGAAAATATCTTGCTCTGCTATATCTTAAAACATGTCATTGTTCTGTGTTAAGATGCACACCTGTATTTTTTTCTAATAAGGCATTCGGAGACACCGGTGCCCGCAGACGGGCAAGCATGTCGGCAGGAGAGTCTGCATGTAACCTTCCCAACGCCCTGGGGGCCCGTCAGGGCCCCGTTATGCCAACTTTTACCTTTTTTTACTTGGTATATATATTTTTAAAGTTGAAGCATGGGTTGGGGGGGCGGAGACATGTAAAGAAATTCTAACATGGATTTTGAAGGGAATGCACTATATCGATATGGATATAAGTGAAGGGAAACACAGCCTTCGGGCTGACTGTGGAACAAAGATGTTAAGGCCACAACCTCTGGTGAAGGAATTCCAGAAGAGCACAGTCAAGACTAACTCCGCTCTGAGTCCGACTGCGGGGCAGGATGAGAGGTTCGCCTTGGCATCGGGGAACCTTTGAGATGCACAGCAGCATGCCGACACCAGCCGGTCTTCCCGCTACCTACTTGACTGATTTAAGACACGGGAAGACACAGCCTCTTCGCGGAGGTCGTAGAACCTGGCGAAGGTGTTAGGTGTCGCCCAGCCCGCAGCTCTACAGATATCTGCTAGAGAGGCACCGTGCACCAATGCTGAGGTCAAAGCAACACTCCTTGTTAAGTGGACTCTCAGACCTAGGGAGTCAGATGTTGCTGGTTTTGGTGCCACAGGGGGACGGTCTCGGCGACGGGCAGTGCTGCTGGACTGCCCAGAACTTCTGGGCAAAGTCCTCAACAGTGTCAAACGAGTTTTGTCAACGTCGGCCATCTCAGCGAGGTTGAGCCAGAGGTGTCGCTCCTGAGCCACTACTGTGGACATCACCTGACCAATGGCACGTGTGGCAACCTTCGTCGTCCGGAGG
>JAUMHG010000038.1:24213775-24226533 GCA_032359395.1 Enteromius anoplus
ATCTCACCTGACATTATCAATAAATCCACCCTCCGGGGTTTGTGTTCACTGCAACGCTGTGTTCTGTCGTATTCTCTTGCGCCACGGTCTACAATATACATACATATTGCCTGTATTGCTTTCATTTTAGTTGTGATTTTTGAGAGTGTGCAGACTACTTTCTAGTTCTTTCTAGTTTCTAGGGAAACTTTGTTGGCCTACGCGCCTCCGTTGGATGGTTTTTGAACTGGTTTCTGGTTTTGGCTCCACAAAGAACCTTTAACATACACTGTAAAAAAAAATAATAATAATTTTTACGGTAATATACCGGCAGCTGGGGTTGCCGAAATTCTACCATTAAATAACGGTAAAACTTTCATTTCCTTTACGGCAAAAAATTGAAAAATATAATATAAAAATTTTTGTTTTGTCAATAGTTTTACGGTTTTATTTTAAATTTACAGTTAAATACCGTATTTTCTGATAAAACTCCGTAATATCTGAAATAATGTTAACCTGTTAAAAAGTTACATTCAAGTTGTGCCTTGAAGTTTTAACCCTTTGTGTGCACCAATAACCCCATATGTGGTTCCATTTGAAAGCTTATAATCTCTATTTTATGCAGATTTTTTAAAACATTTTAAACTCATTTAAGAACATGCTTTCCTGTCTATCCCTAACACTAGTTCCCTCACCAGTAAAGGTTTATCTTATTTTCCTCTTCTCAGACCACCCTCCATTTTTCACACATCCTCTTTTCTTAAAACCTAATTTCAGAGAGTACGCGAAGACGGCAGTGGCTTTATGTTTTCCCATTAATTTGGCAGAGCTGGAGATGCCTTCCGATTACAGGATGAATAATAATCAGATCGCCACATTTCCCCTCCCTTTCTCTCTCTGTCTCCCATCTGTGGTTTAATTCACATGTATTAAGGAAATATTGTCTCCTGCGAAGAAGACTTAGAAACGTGACGCTGACGTTCTTGACTTAATAAACAAGCGAGTCAAGTCCTGTTTTCAGCGGGACGTCCACAGGGCAATGCTCCAGCGGTGTTACATGGATTTAAACTGAAGATTAAATGCAAACTGGCATGTCTAAGCTGTTTTTCTAGCCTCCGATGAATTTTCTGTCCTTGTTTCTTTGCATTTGAGATGAGATGATGCAGCTGAAGTTTAACTTTATAATAGTTATACAGTGGGGCTTAGACAAAGCTGGGTTTAAAACTGCAAAGTCACCATCATCTAAATAGGCTTTGTTTAGACAGCAAAAAAAATCAGTGGTTCTTGAATTTGCAAAGTATACCCCCACTTTTGTTACATTGGTTGCTATGTGCATTTATATGCAGTTGCTAAGGAGTTGTGACTAGCTGGCATTGTTCTTAGTCATAACTTTTTTCCAAGCTTTTGTCTACAATGCAAAAATATTTTTGACTATAGGCTGTTAAAACATATTAAAAATAGGAATTCCAGAAATTCTCAGTAAAATAAATCTGGCATCAATGTATCCGGTATTACAGGATAGCATACTTTGGGATTTGTATTTGTATTTTTTTATTTTTAAATGTGTATTAAAATGTGGTAATATATATATATACATATAAGTGATATATGACTTAATCATGTGTGTGCAATCAATCATTGTGTAGTGATAAAAAAAGCACAAACCTGAAGATTTGTGACTGATCTTCCATCACAAGAGAACTAAAAAGCATGCATTCCTATAAAGATTATATATAGATAGAGTAATTTAAGATCTCCTCATTACAACAGGAACATATAACAATCACTTCATAAGCACAACTTCCAGCCGTTGAGGGGTTTTCTACAGTCTCCACATTGAGGTGACATGCTTCCCCCTACAGCTCAGCAGAGGCATTTTCAGCTCCAGTATGCACACACCTTGATTCTGTCACACAAACACACACGTTCATAAATTCAAGATCGATACGTGTGTTATGATGTAATTTAATTCATACCACACCATAAGCGACTGTACAAACTGGCGCAATAAAGAAATTCTGTCAAAGCGCTCTAATAAGAGAGTGTGTGTCCAGAGTAATGCCATCATCTAGCACAAATCCAGCTCCAATTACAATTTAATGAATCAACCCACATTAGAGAGAATAAGATGCATTTATCACAAAGCGCACCACAGAGATTGCGAGTAGTAGCATTAAAGATTCAAATGGGGATCAGGCTAAATGAATCTTGTTGTTTTGCACAGTTTAGTTTCAGAACCGTAGAGTTTCATCATTTTGCGGGTTTCCTATTTTCTCTGTTCTCCCAAAAGGCCAGACCTAAATAAACGTGGCATCAGCCAATCACAGTTTGACGTTTTATATATATTTAGAGTTTATTTGCAAAAACAGGTAACAACACTTTTTTAACATGTTCAAAAATCCTGTTTTTTTATGATGTTATGATGTTTTTATTGTGCTTTTTTCTGTGTTTGTTATTTTTTTCAACCAAATAAAGATAACCCAGCTACAGTTTGATTGAGATTCATTGGAATGCACAATGAAACATTTGAATAAGACTTCCGTTTTTGTAAATAAACTCTTCATATAAATGCATACATATGTTTTTAACTGAAATAAAACCTAAACATTATAAGTTAAACTAAACAAACTTTACAGTATTACTGTTTTTTTTTTTTGTTAATTGAAATATAGTTTAAATAAAATAGTGTGATGCATAAAAATGAAGCAAAACTTAGCTGTACTTCAAATTTTAACTTGAATAAGCTGAATAATAAAAATGACTAACTGGAATTAAACTAAAATATATATAAAAAAAAAATGTGTGTGTGTGTGTGTGTATATATATATAAAAATATGGGTGTATAGTAATAAAATAATTACATTTAAATATTACATGACAAAATTAAATAAACTAACTTTACAGAATTTTATAGTATTTTAACTAAAACACATTTGAAGCAAACTAAAGTAAAATAAAATATCAGTGTACAAAAAAAATATATGTTTAGCTATGCTGCAGTTTTAGGTTGAACCGAAAGAAGTAGAATCATTAAATTACTTTAATTGTATTAAATCAAAATACTAATAAAAAATAATAAAATATAAATATTAAATGACAAAATTAAACCAAACCAACTTAATTATATTAAGAAAAGAAAATAAGTGTAAGCTGAATTACCATAATTAATAACTGGAAATAAACTAAAACTATAACAATAACTGATAAAAAAAATTAATAAACGGAAAACTTTAGTTATTAAAAAAAAAAAGCACAAATACACAGATAAATCAATTAATCAATCGATCAATCATTTAATATTAAAATTAAGTCTAAATATTAAATCTAAAACTTTAATCATGCATCTAGGTTGAAAGGTGTGTTGTTACTTATGTAAGAGCTCAGCTTTCGACTTGAACCTGAAAAAAAAACATCCCTTTAAGTTACATTGCAGTATCAACAGACCATAATACTGTGTGCTCATGAATCAGTCCAGTAAGAAATGACCCCAAAACCATACCAATGCCATGGCAACCAATTACAACACAGTTGCATCACAGAGATGAGTTTTGCACATGTACAAAAAGCATTGCTTTTGACACAAGGTTAAAATAATGTACTTTATCGAGATACCAACAACGATTCAACAAATATACACCATTAACAATAAATACTACTATAAAAACTTCAGGGCACAAGCACAAAATCTTTCACTGCGCTGGATTACAATTGCAAATTGTTTAGCGTTTTCCCTCAGCAACCCTCTGTAATTCTGTCTTTTACTTTCTCCTCTATATTTGTGAAGTACTTCATTTGGGCCAGGAGCTCTTTGGCGGTCAGCAGATCCCCTGTGAAAACAGACTCGTGAGGCAAACACAAAAACAGCTGTTTTCCACTCGCATGCCATGGAAATGTGCGTGCAACTGGCCTTGCCGCTGAATTTCTGTCAAATTTGGGAGGTCGTGAGGAGGAGAAAGAGAGAAAAATACCTTTGTTCAGAGATGAATGCATCCGCTCAGTTAAGTCTTTGAGTTTCTCTGGTGAAAGGAAGTAAAAAGCAGTATATCAACAGCACGAATAAGTCACACAACCACGCTGACTTAGCAGCGAAAACATAAAACCACAAGACCTTGAACCTTCTGATGGAATGAATCTGGGGTCGCAAACAGTCACATAAATAAGCTCCGAGCGACATGAGTGGGCGCGGAGGAATATTTCAACAATCACTTCCGGTTGGAGCTTTTCTTTCGGGCCTACA
Source organism: Enteromius anoplus (assembly GCA_032359395.1). Lineage (NCBI taxonomy): Eukaryota > Metazoa > Chordata > Actinopteri > Cypriniformes > Cyprinidae > Enteromius > Enteromius anoplus. The sequence continues at coordinate 24,217,992 of JAUMHG010000038.1, forward strand.
CACCTCGCACAGACCGGCCGATAGCGCTGACCTCGTCTTGGCTCTGCGTCTCTGCGAGGCTCTCGTTAATCTCCATGACCTCGAGGAGAAACGCGGGGTCCGCGGCGGCGTCCGTACCTTCCTCCAGCAAAACCCCTCGCAGCTCCAACTGCAGCAGAACATGCAGGTTACGCAGGGTAAAGAGTTACTAAAACACAAATACGGCCTCTGGGTCGACTACACTGTAACATTCAGTAGTCATAGATCGCTTAAAGTGCCCGTTTTTTTAGTTATCGCCCACAGTTGAACCTATTTATCTACACATGTCAAAGTGTAAAAACACAGAACATGGCAACAGCTGATATATAAAGTGGTACATTATCTACAGGGAATTTCGGAACGTTACCGTATTTAAAGGCTTAGTTCATCCCAAAATGAAAATTCTGTCATTAATTACTCACCCTTATGCTGTTCATAACCTGTAAGATTAAGATATTTTTGATGATATCAGAGAGCCATCATAGACAGAAAATATCTTAATTTGTGTTCCGAACATGAACGAAGGTCTTATGGGTTTGGAACGACATGTGGGTGAGTAAGTAATGCTAGAATTTTCATTTTGGGGTGAACTAACCAGATTGCTAAATCATTTTCATTGCAAGAGCTCATTTCACTTTTCTTCACAATTTTTGCTGAATGTATTTTAATAATCTGTTGTGAATGTGATTTTTAGCTCATGAGTGAATCACAATAAATATATGCACTGCTGGTTAAAAGGTTAAAATACTTACATATTTTTTAGTGCTTTTGAAATAAGTCTCTTATATTACCGTAGGTGCATCTATCTGATCTTTGATTTGATTTGAAAAATACCATAAAATATGAATCATTTGAAATATTATTGCAATTAAAAAAAAAAAAGGTTTTCTATTTTAATATATTTATTATGTAATTAATTTGTTTGATGCAAACCTGAATTTTTAGCAGCCATAACTCCAGTTTCAACGTCACATAACCCTTCAGTAATTATTCTAATATGCTCATTTGGTGCTGCTTATAACGATTTGTATTGTTTTCAAGGTTGAAAACAGTTTTGCTGCTGCTATTTCTCAGGAAACTGATACACTACCATTCAAATGTTTGGGCTCAGATATAAAAAAAACTTTGATTGAAGTAAAAACCTATGTAATATTAAAAAATATTTCTATTTGAAATAAATGTAGTACTTTGAGGAATGTCTTTTTGTATTGTATAGTATATGGTAATTCACAGATTTGACTTCCTAAAACATAAAATTAACAATATTTCACAGTAAATTACATTAAGAGCATGTTATGCCTGATTTTTTATGCAAATCAAATTTTAACTGTATATGGTAAGTCAACTTACAGGTAAATATTTGTACTTTTATTTAACTCTATTGTTACTGTACGGCTGTCTTAAAATCAATACAAAATAGGTTGTAAGTTAAAAATCAGATGCTTAATTTTTATAAGCATCAGCAATAATCAAAAGATAAACTTTTATTACTAAGCAATTACTATATATTACTTAACAATTGTTCATTTGGGTTCATTTTAAGCAAGAAATGTAGTACTTTTTAAGCAATAATTGAGTTTAATAAAACTACCCAGAAGACTGAATTAAACATTTAACTCAACTGCTGTGGCCATATATTACCCTGGAGCCCAGCATTTTTTAGATTAACCTACCATAAACAGTTAAAAATTGATGTGTAAAAAAAACTGAGCACATGTAGTGTTAATGTGTTTTAAATGAGTTTTTACTTCATTTTTTAATTAATTTAATTTTTTTTTTTTTTTTTTTGTCTTTTATTATTTAAAAACATCTTCTTGTGAAATGTCCTACTTGAATCTGTTGGTGCTTCTTTCTTACATGCAACTTCATCTGATATTCTCTCTTATATTCTTAGTTTTCTGGGGTCACTGTATACCTACGGCTGCCAAATGCACAGTAAATATTACACAAATAATTACATACATACAAATAATAATAATACAAATAATTACCATGTAGACGGCCCGACTCAAAGGCTTCTGCAGCGTTCTGTAGGCTTTGTTCACCAGTGCTGATTGTTCTTCTGAATATTCCTGCTCTTTCTGTAAATAGGATCAGACCACAAAGTCATTCCAAATTAAAGTCATTCTTCTTACGAGCTACAAAGAACAATTTCAACAGCCCCTAAAGGCACAAATCGCACAAAGCTGCAAAGTATAAAGCAACCTGAAGAATACTGTGATAGTGGTTTTATGAAGTAACAAAAAAAAAAAGAGTTGTACAAAAAGATTATTACTCTGCCCAAGTTTTCAAACTTTTACCAAACGTTACATAATTACGTACTACCATCACATTTATTTTAAGATAACATGACATGTTCTTTGTTTGTGGTAAGGATTTCCTCTTTGGAATGAGCAGAATTGTCAAAAAAACGAAACCCCAGCAATGCTGATAATTGTGCCAGGTTTTTTTCCCCTGAAGGATCTGGCTGTGTGGGTGGACGCAGAGGGTCTGAGCTGTGACGGGATTCGCCAGGGAGGCGTCAGGTGGAATAAGAGGTGAGAAAGCACAGAAATTACTTGCAGAGGGGAGACATTTTCAGCTGTCAGAGTTGCCAAAGCCTAGAGAATCAACACCTGGCTTGCTGTTACTGTCAGTAAACCCAATTGGTCTCGCAAAGCATGAACCAATCACCAAAGAACTGTCTGTTGCCTTATAGGAACGATGATAAGCTGCATACCCTTTACCTGAGCATCTAAATAGATATGGACAAGTGATACTGAGAGTGTGCTGGTACAAAATTTTATATATAATGCAAAGGAAAAGGGTTAAAAGATGAGTCTAGAAAAAAAAAGAATATGTAACACTGAGTCACATGTCACAATATTTTTTTTAAATTATAAATATTATAATTAAATAAATAGAACAAATAGTATATTAATTATGATTAAAAAACTGAAGCCTTGTTGTATAACCATTAAGGTTTTAAATTTCCATTACAACTAATTGTAGTAACTGCAAATATTATTTATACATGATAGTTTTATTGCAGTTCGTTTCATCATAGCGCTCTTTATTAATATATGCTACTTTGAATAATTAAACATTTATTTAAATTATGGAAATTGCAAAAAAGCATGTGCTTGTGTGTAAAATTATGTAAAAAAAAAAAAAAAAAACATTAATATTGTGAAATATAGCTGTTTTCCATTTTATTATACATTAAGAAATGTAACTTTTTTTCTGTGACCTTAGCCAGAATTTTCAATAAACATTGAATTATTATCAATGTTGAGAACAGTTTAATATACGTGTAAAAAGTTCACAAGAACAGAATTCATTTGTAATAGAAATCTTTTTTAGCACCATGAATATCTTTCTGAAACTTGTGATCAACTGAATGTGTCCTTGCTTCAATAAAATAATACTAATTTACAAAATATTATTGGTCTCAAACTTATATAAGCAGTAAAATGCATGTGTCTGTGTGTGTGTGTGTGTGTGTGTGTGTGTGTGTGTATTATACCTAAAAATGCCTTCATAAGAGTCACCCTGGAGGACAAAACCTTGGGTTACAAACTTACTTTCTATCTTTATTCTTCTGTATATTGTTTAATATTGTATGATGCAAACTATTTAAAATATATTCTTAGCAAAAAGTGCAAATATAAATTACAGATTTCTTCAGATCTCTTTATTTTAAATTTTGAACTCATGGATGAAAACTGAAGTCTACCAAATTATTCAATATGCTCATAACTGATATGGTCACATATATTTAGCATCCCTACAGTATCTTTCAGCACTGTTACAACGTATAAAACCAAACCATTAAACTGTATCTCAAAATAAATGCTTGTCCACTCAACATTGGACATATGCATAGTGCAGTGTGAATTATTAAATATAACAAATTTTGTATAATCTAGTCCATTACCAATGATTTCTGGCTAAAGTTGTCAGGATGGAGAGATCTTTGCAGCTCCAGATATCTTTTCTGAAGTTTCTGGGTGTCCAAAGAAAATGTTTTTTCACTGAGGAAAGAGCAACATATTAAGTTACAGATATGTTATGATATGATTATGACCTGTTTTAAGTTGAAAGCTGAGAGGGTACGTTACAACTGATTCGTACTGTAACAACTACTGTATTAAATATACTGTAAGTAAAAACAATGTTGTGGCTTTTATTAAAGAAAGGAAGGAAGGAATACTCGTGACCAAGAAGCCCGAAAATCGTATCCGTGAATCCATAAACGATCTATAACAATGATCTATTAACTAACGTTAGGGTAACGTTACACCTCCTCCGCTCAACTCACCAGTTCAAGATGTCAAAATAATTCGTCTTGTCATCAGAAGGTTGGATCACTTTACAGGATGAACAGAAGAATAATTCAGCAGAAGATCCGCATTTCCAACAGAGTCTATTATCTGTGACAGTGCTGAAAAGTTTCAGAAACCAGCGTCCTTTAACCGCTTTACAGTTAATAACTCCATTAATGTCTTTCCTGTAAGAACTGACAGCTCTTCCTGAAGCGAAACGCGGAAGTAAAACGAGGTTAAGGAGTTTTCCGTTTGATATAAATTTGTTTGCATGTTTAGTTATTAACAAAAATCGGAATTTGTACAATGTTGCCATGATCACCCACAGCATGAAATCTGGCTTACAGAATGTTAGCGCGCGCTACTTCCTGTCAGACGCACCAGAAATCTTGCCAAAATAAAAGTTTGTATTTTTAAAACATTGATGTATTTAATTATTTTTATTGGTTTGTTGAAGAATGGCTATAGCTTCTATTATTGTTTGATCTCGTGGAATTTTATAACAATAAAAATTGTTTAAATAAGCAAAACAACGTCAATCTCAAAATTACATTTGTTTTAAACAGTTCATTTCCCAATATCCTTAATTGTGAAGTGTATTTAATACATTTGTGTGTGTTCTTAATTTTAACAGCAATCAATAATAACTGATATATGGCTGTTTGTAGTGTAATAATGATGACGATGATGATGATCATAATCGTCATCATAATAATAATGATAATGATATTGCTTAAAATAACAACATAAAAACTTGCATATCATTAATTATCATTGAATGTTTTACGAACTACATTCCCCGTGAGCCTCCACTCTGGCTTCTGATTTGCTGAATGATGTTATGGGAAGTTCATTGATGGAAACGAGTGGCTTTTCCCGGCAGATTTGATGAGCAGCTCACGCGGCCTGATCACCCACTTCTGCAAGTTTGCTACTTTTAAAAAAGGACTTGATTAAGGTATGCAGTAGGATAGGAAAAGCACCATTGGATGATCTGACGGGCATATGGATCTTTATTAATGATTATTTCTGATGAAACAAACTCGTTTCCTCTTTCGTTAACAGTGCAGCTGTGCTTTGCAATGTATTCACGCGCTCTTATACAGTCATAGACATTTGAACCACCAGAAGTATCCAATGTGTCTTTATCTGCAGAAAACAGACATGTCTTATGTAATCTATTTGGTTTTCCAGTCTGTTTTCTTATCAGATTTAATTTGATTGCATTGGTGTCGGTGGTGCATAAAACTAGTCCGACCTAAATACCCTCAGAAGCTGAACTTGGAAAGGTCACATGGTGTAAAAGCAATTGAATTTCTTTCAAAGCACGTTATTTATGCATTTATGCCAATTATTTGTCAGTCATCTGGAATCTCAGGAGATCATATAAGAATTGTTTGCTATATTTGAAGTTTTAAAGTAGATTAATAAAGAATGGCACTGTTAGTCTCTTGTTCTTAAACTTATAAAAAGAGTGAATGTGTTGTACTTCTATTCTGTTATGTAGTCTTCCTTTCATTCATTTACAAATTACACTTTCTTTTGGATTTTAGGGTCCAAGTTATACGAGCTACAGTATGAGATCCAAGACATTATAATCTGCCAAACATTAATGTACAAAAAAAGTTAGGTCTAAAGCGATGCTATTAAAATAGATGATGTATTAAAAAGTTCTCTGGTAATTGGATTTACCGTAAATAATGTAGAATATAAATATTTAACATAAAATATGACATACCTTTAAAGCCATGAAGCTCTGCAAAAATTATTGAATACAGTTTTCAAAATAGCATGGTATGTACCGTGCACTTTTCTGTCATGAAAAGCCTGGAAATATCATATTATTTTAAAAGCATAATTCTAAGCCTAAAAATCATAACAGTTTCTTTAGTGAAACTAAAATATTTCATTGGCAATAATTATAAATAGATTTTTCCATGCACAGCAAGAAATCACATGCAAAATATTGACAATGTAACATGCATACTGCTGTTTGAATCACTTATCGTTATAGTTTTGGACTTTATAAAGTTAATGACTTTCTTGACATTTTGTTAATTTTTCAGTGTGTACCTCCAGAGTAAAAACATTATGTCTGAGGAACCTGGACCCAGTGGTCAGTCCCAGTCCCAGACCCAATCCCAAACACAATCACAGCCTGGATCCAGCTCCTCGTCCGCCCCTACATCATCAAGCCAGGGCTCTTCCTCAGGCTCAGGGACTCTAAGTTCTGTAGATACAGTACCGGTCCAAGAGCTGCAGTCTATTCCCGAAGATGAGGAGGAAGTCCAGCCCCAGGTGTGGGGCCGTGTCATCCCCTTGGTGCACGGATTGAGTGTGCTCAGTTAAGCGTATTTTCTGTATTTATTTTAATCATCTTACTATATCAATGTTTAAGCAGTCAAATGGTATTAATGGACACTTTTGAGTTGGTGCTATTGACAAAATTTGTGATGTCATTTTTTGAACATGGAAAGCCAGTCAGAATAGATGCTTACTTAGAGAAACTGCAGCAACAGAGAGGTTTTTAACAGGGTCGGCAGGGTTTTTCAGCAAAAATTGCTACTCAAAACTAGCCCAAACACTTTTCAGGGGGGATTCCCGGTAAAAATGACTTTGCGGTTACTTAAAATAAATGTTTTTGATGGAGTTCCCCTGAAAAAAGTCGATTTCCAGGGGCTAAATATAACGCCATTTAACCTGTTGATGTGGAAAAGCATCCTGCGGAAAGAGCGGCAAAGTAGCCTGATTCCGTAGGAAAACCGCAGACTTGGCAACACTGATTTTAACCAAATGTCAGTTCTCACTTAAATCGTTGTACGTAATATGCAATTTTTTTTTTTTTATTGCAAAATGATGCAATTAATATACGAATAAAAGACTTGATATGAAAGTGAAACTTCTCACTGCAAAGTGACTTGGATGTATTCAAAATGGCACACTGGCATATAATAGACCAAATCGATTGTATTTCTGACCTCCTACTCTCTATGGAATAGGGCTTATTTTATGAAGCAGTCAAAGGAATGTTATTAATGGGTTTAGCCCAAGTTAAGTGCTGTCATTTTGATAAAACTGAAGAAGTTTCAGTGGTTTGAACATGTTAAACCAGGAACTGACATGATTCGTAACTACACAGTTTATTTGGTGCAAATTACACCTATCAGTAACTCAAAAAACATATTTGTTTATACATGTTTGTCTGCTTAGCAAAGCAATTTTAGCTTCCTATTTCTGATTACTGTATATACATCCTTAAACAGTCCTAATATGTGTATTGTCTCTACTAATAGTGGCTTTGTTTGGTTTGTTTTTAAGGGGAAATTTTAGCTGCTGTTTTTGTGACATGCTACAAATACTGTCAGTAGGGCTGCACGATTAATCGTATTTTTATTTGGATACCGATATTTATGTCCCAGGATCAGTTATTAAATAACGTCGCGATTTTACAGTATAAAGACCAAACTGTTTTTATGGGCGGAGTTTACACACTGGACTGCGTCACTATGACGTTACTGCGTCTAGATAGATAGAAGCGTTTCTGAAGCAGTAGAAGGATAGCAGAGGGCTGCACGATAATCATTGCGCGATATATAATGCGCATCTTGTCAGTAAAGCCTGTAATCACTGGTAAATTCCATCAGGTGCGTGATCTGATATTGATATATTCACTACACAGAACCGTTATTCTCTGACGAGCTGCGCAAAACCACGCTGATAATGAACCCGAATTTGCACAGTTCATCAGTGAACAACGGCTCTGCGTAGTGAATGTGGCTCAATGTAAGATCACTCACCTGATGGAATTTTCCGCTGATTACAGAACCGCCTTTACTCGGAGCAACACGAGGAAGGTGCAGAAGTGCGATCGTTAGTTACAAGTTAATGTAAAAGAGGCAGTTTAATTTGATTTATTTTCTTTATTTGTGGCTGTAAAGTGCAATAAGAATACACAAGTGAATAAAAGTGCATTACCAAAGGAATAATCGTCATTATTAATCGTGATAAAAATGTTGAGCAAAATAACCGTGATAATCATTTTTTCTGTTATCATGCAGCCCTAACTGTCATTAAATACGGGTCATTCCTTTAACAGTAATGAGCTATTGTAGTATAACAGGAATATGGCCAGTGTTGTTTTAGTATAATTTACTATTTATTTTTAATTTAAGTTTTAGTAAAACTATTATGTGCTTTTGTCATTTGTGTTATTTGTTTGT
>JAUMHG010000038.1:24235166-24268818 GCA_032359395.1 Enteromius anoplus
ATCAGGTGCGTTAACAAAGAGAGACGTGCAAAATATGCAGAGCAGTGGGGCGCGAGGACCAGGATTGAGAACCGCTGGACTAGATGCATACTGACAACTACATGTGGTTTTTAATTGTTGTCACAGAAACGCAAGGCAGAAGAGGCAGAGGGCGAACCACCATCCAAGAGGAAACCTGGGCCTTGACTTGCACACACTTTTATTTGTTTCCTGTGACCAATTCGTCCTGAACGTCTAACACTGTACTGGCTTTGTAAATATGTGTTTCCACCATTTCCTGTGTCCAAAATAAAATTTTAACATTTTCTATAGTTTACTATCTTCTAATTTTCCCATGTCACATATTAATTTTCTCACGCAGTCAAAGCCACCCTGACTTGAAAATGCAATAGGATATTGGCAAAACAGATTTGCACAGTGTTTTGTCAGGGCCATGATTACTCGTGGGAAGATTTTTTTCGAGATAACATTATGTCGTGGCCATGCAATGTGAAGTCATTTAGGGAACGACAGAAGATTTTAGAGATTGTAAAGGAGGTGGTAGGTTGTGGTGAGGAGCAGTGTTGGGGGGGTTACACGAGTTACGTAATAATATTCCTTTTTCCAAGTAACTAAAGTAACACATTTCTTTTTAATTTTAGAGTAATATAACTTGAGTTTTTTCAAAAAAGTAATGCCAGTTACTTTGTTTTCTTATTTACAGAGGAATTGTGTGCGGTGTGTGAATACAGTGTAGTTCTAGACTAAACGTGAATTTGCATTAATTCATCTCACTCTCAAAAAAAAAAAAAGATTTAGTATTCATCTAAATGAATTAAAATAAACATAAAAGAATATGACGCAAACCTGCAATAATTAAATTACACAAATGTATCTAATCTCATTTTATTAACCAATATCTTTGCTGCTGACAATTGATGATCCAGTTCAACCAGACTTACAAGCAAAAATGACAGTGCTTCATTCTTCTATATTTTACTTTACAGATGTGAATTTACTTTTTCCTTCAGCCTGAGGTTTATTCGTGACACTTTTTTGTCTTCTTTTACATTTGCTATAAACAGAACTTCTTATATTTAAAACAAACACGTAAGCTCCGCCGATATTTAAAGAAGATTTACGTAAAAGTAGCATATTACTTTACATAAAAAGTAAAGTATTAGTTACTTTTTCAGGGAGTAACGCAATATTGTAATGCATTACTTTTAAAAGTAACTTTCCCCCAAAAGTGGTGAGGAGTAACAGACAATCACAAGTTGAAATTTGAAAGTAATTATTTCTTTTGATATAAATTGGAAATAATGAAAAGAAGAAAAAACAAACACGAATTACAATGTCATACAACAATGTACAATAAAGATCAATTGAGATCTTCTTTACCTTCTTTACCCCAAAAGTATACACAGGCCTGTCACTTTAATGTCAGAGGAAAAAAATAAAATGAAAGTGAAAGAATTTCTCTCAAAATATCACAGCTGTCCCAATAAGGACTTCAGAATCAATCAAACAGGTGACAGGTCATTTTTTCCTATTAGTAGTTCAATTTTCTGATCAATACTTTTTCTTTGTTTCTTTTTTATACATTCTTAGAAGGATGTTTGTGTTGTGTGAATGTGATATGCAACATTAAACTGCACTTTATTGACTGAAAGTTTTCATTACACAATTTTTATTCATAGAAGGGTAAGGCACAAGAGTGAGAAGGAAAACCAGTATTCAAGAGGAAACCTCTAGATGTTCACATACTTTAACTCTTGTAAATAAAGTTCCTCTCAACAGTAAAATGTTTTTGCATTTTCTGCTCTTTAATATACTTGAATCATCGCAGGTTTCTTCATCTAGCAAACCACACTACCATGTTGTGTAAATAAAAGGCACAAATCATGGGCACATAAAGTTCACAAAACATATGCCTCTTATATACATACAGTATATGTGCATGTATGGATATATGCCTCTTTTCAAACCAAAAATTAATCAAACATAATACTGAGCCAACTACATATCCATGTTAGACAGATGCATCCTTAATCGCATGAAGTAAATTACAACTTACTATGTTATTCACAGAATAATGTGTGACATATAACCTTCTAGAATGACCTGCTTTGAGTCAAGAGTTGATTTTTCACAGTTTAGCTTTGAACTTCTGCTGTATTTGATAGACAACAGAGTGAGCTTCATCAAAGGAGTCGGAGAGCGCTGACTGAACTCGACTTCTCCAGCTCAGCAGTTTGGGTCTGTCCTTCAGAACGTCCCTCCCGCTGCACATGGGCTGAAAGGGACAATCAAAAGACATGTATAGAACTTTGCATAAATATTCAGTTTTGTCCTAATAAACCATGCATAATGGTGTCTTAGTGCCATAGACGTAGCGGCTCCATGTTCTTACCTGCATGAGCTCACAAACTGCGAGAAGGTCAGCCAAAGAGATGTCGTCACCGCACAGGAAGGCATGTCTCTTCAGAAACATGTTTTCCAGCATGTCCAGTGTGCCATCTAGGTCTGCCAGTGCCTTTTTAAACTTTGCAGGATTTGTTGGTTGTCCCATCATTGGAAATATAACCTGTGCAGGAATCCAAGTCAACAAAGATGGTATTCGATGAAGAATAATGTCACTGCTTGAATTGTCATGTCAACTACCACGTATCAAACACTACCTCTTGCAGGAAGATTGTGGATGCATGCAAACGTGTGTTTGCATGATGCCAGGCTGTGTACTCATCCACTCGGGCTCTCTTCTCTGGCAGTTTGGGGTACCAGTGATCAGGGACATTGTAGGTTGTTGCCAGATACTTCAATATAGCGTGACTGTCACAGAGGATGGTTCATAATAGAAATAACACATTATAAAATACTATGAATGTCAATAATAATTTTAGTTTTTAAAATGACTTTCAAATGCTCTTTTTTTACCACTACAATCTCTCCATACCTCTCAGTAAGCACAAATCCATTGTCATCCAACACTGGCACTTTTTGCATGGGGTTGAGATTGGTGAACTCAGGTGTTTTGTGCTGCCCTACATACAGTTCGAAGTTCAAGGGCATTTAAATGTTGAAGGTTAATGTAGAATGAAGTTAAAATAATAAAAAGCATACGACCTTCTGTAATAATTATAGACAGCTAGGGCTATGTAACCTTTGTACAATCTTTGGACTTTACACATGCATACTGCACTGTCTCTTCTGTACAACAACACACTCTCAACAACAATGTTGCTCACCTTTTCGCAACGCAACGAGCTCCACCGTGTGTGGGATTTTATTGTGTTTAAGGAATATTTGTAGAGCCCTGCATGGCTGCGACAAGAGATCCAGGTACGCTTTCACTGCCTGTTTGCCAGCCATACTCTACTGTAGACAGAATAAACATGTATTCCTGCTTAGACCCCGGCAAGCGTCATTGGTCGACAGTCCAATCACAAGCTGTCACAAAGTTTCTTCCTGCAGTGGGCGGAACACGTAAAAAAACAAAAACCTTTGTCTTGAGGCACGTAAACACTAAATAGAATGTTACTTTAAATATATTAATTTCAGTGGTTTAAAACAATAGGTATCGCTTATCTGTAATGTCTATTAGATTACATTTGAAAAATATCAAGTAAATATAAACGGCAGTGATTGGTCGAGCCGTATCAGCGTTGAGAAAAACAACAAATACCACGCTGTGCGTAGATTCAGCAGCGCAGTGAATGCGTAACGATTTACGTCTGAATAATGACATTGTGGAACGTAAATAAATCGTTGTTGAAATAAACCTTTAAAATAAGTTAAGGAAGTTACGAATAAACACTGCTTTGAAAAGAACTGTAAAAACTACCATTACACACTTTATTGTTTATTGTCATAATTTCCTTAACGCCTTTGTTGACTTTAAAATAAAGTGAAATCATGCTTGATCCACGCACTGGAATAGTGTTTGTAAAATATATGCAAACTGAGAATGTTAACAATAAAAAAATATCTGACGTGAAATATAGAACACTTATTTATATACACTTGTGCTGTGCAAAAATTTCCTTTATTTCCAAAATTGCTGCTGACATTAAAGTAAATTCTTGCATGATTAATTCTATGACTTCATGAGATGTTTCTTGCTTAAGTGTATAATATGGATTCATTTTACAGAATGAAAAATAAAACGTAATTACAAAAAGCAGTATCCTGCAAGTACACTTATTTAAAATATTACTTTGTAGTGATTCTGCATTGTAGTGTTAACCATTCATTTGTATAAAATGTAATACTAGGCTATTGAAAGTCCCTACCATCATGTGACTTTCTTTGATGTAAAAGGCAGTATTTATTTTGAAGGCACATGATGTAGTGCAGTGTCTGTGTCACAAATGAGACATTTTCTGGTTTTATGTTTCCAGGTATTTTTAGCACATTCATACATAAGTACACAGACATTATAAAGCCCTTTAAAATACAGTGCTTTGTAAATGTATCGTGTGTTTTACATCGGTGTGGACAGTAGAGGGCCCCCAGTACCATTGGCAGCAATGAGTTTCTTTCTAGAGTGAAAATCACTCTGAATCTCCAGAAAGGTCTTATTCTTGGTCTCAGGGACCACGAAGAAGATGTATGTGGCCACCAAGCAACAGATAACGAGGAAAACAAGGAAGCAGTACTGCTTTAGTCCATTCTGAGAGAGATTGAAAAAGAGACGTTTGTTAAAAACAAAACTCTCATAAAAGCAATTAACACATAGGCCTATCATAATTTGACTGTTTTTACAGAGTCTGCAAAAGTAAATAAGGTCCTGTATCTTGGAGAAATACAACTGCTTTGTGAAATTTAAAATATTAAAACACTGAGTCACCATCAATTAAAGGATAAGAGGAGGTTCATAAATACCACAATAAATGGAAAGATCATGCCAATGAAGAAGAAAGAGATCCAGTTGATAGATCCACCAATCATGTACGCAGCAGGTCGATCGGTTTGGGTAAACAGCTCTGTTGTTAAAATGTTTGTCACACCACCTACAACGCAGAGCACACTGATATGACTGATCAAACTATATCAGTGTGTACCATCATATAGCAACAGTGTGGATACAGACAAGTTTTTTTCAAAGGAATAGTTCACTCAAAAATTTTAATTTACTCGCCTTCAGGGCATGCAAAAGTGTGTTTTTGTGTCTTCATCCGAACAGATTTAAAGAAATTTAGCTTCACATCACTTGCTCACCAATGTATCATATGCAGTGAATGTGTGCCATCAGTCCAGACAGCTGATAAAAACCTACAAGTAATTAACGCCACTCCAGTCCATCAGTCAGCATCTTTTGACATTGGACATCATATGACATTTTCACTAGAAAAAGGTATGTTACGGATTTAGATTGTTATCACGGTTTGAAGTTAAAAAACTTCACGGGTTTGTGTATTACAAATGTGCAGCTTTTTGCTACACAAGATGTTAACTGACGGACTGGAGTGATGTGGATTATTTGTGGATTACTGTGATGATCAGCTGTTTGGACTCATTTTGACAGCACCCTTTCACTGCAGCGGATCCACTGGTGAGCAAGTGATGTAATGCTGAAATTATTCTGTTCCAATGAAAAAACAAAGTCATCCAGGTTGGCCTGAGGGTAGATTTTCAACAAATGTCCTATAATCTTTCTATTTTCTATCATCTTTATATTATCTATTCCTTTGTTAAAACATTTATGCACTGTAATCTTCCATCTGCTTGCTTTCTTTTTTTCATTTATTCATTCACCTGGTCCAAGGCCAAAGCTGAGAATGAAGGCAAAAACACAAATCATGCTAAGGTAGGGAACCCAAGGACTGGACTCCTGTGAGGAGAAATACCAAACAAACATCAATGAATCTGCAGACATTCAAATATTAGAAAATGAAGATCACAAACTGTAGGCCATGTTTAAACATAGCCATATAAATATGATACTAGTTTATGCACTAGCACTATGTGATAATAAAATATTGGTGCAGTACGCAAATTAAATATCACAGGGGAAAAAAACAGCAGGTATTAGATAACTAGACCTGAAAAGTGAGGGCGAGGGTGAAACAGACACAGCACACGCTCATGAGAGAGTATCCACCAATAATCAGAGCTCTTCTTCCCAAAGATTCGATCAGAAGACCCTGAAACACACAAACATCAGTTTGAATCAACTGGATCAGGCTGAATAATGATATTACTGTCTTTATTTATTTTCTATTTTACTTTGTTTTAGCTGAACTGAACAGTTAGAGACTGAATTTGTACCAATTTTGAACTGACGGAAGCCACTTGACATAACACTTTGAAGGATATGTCTATTTGGAAAAGTTGACTTCTTTAAGTCAGTTATAACTGCTTTGAAACAATAGTGTATAAATTGCTATAAAATAAGACCTGACATGACATGACACATTTAAAATCTGGTTCAAAATGGGGATTTAGCCAAGGTGGACATTCCTCATCAATAACCAATCAACCATAATCTACAGTACAAATAGCCTACCAATTAAAGTATTGCATTATAATATTTGCTACATTTCTATTCTCTGTGTAATGCATTACGAGATAAATTAATTTGTACAGGAAGAATGATTTCAGACTTACACATGTCAGTGCGGTGATGCACTCACAAGCTCCAGTTCCCACTGTAGCATATGGAATCTTGTCAGCTGGAATCCCAGCCTGGGTGAACACGTAGTCTGCATAGAAATAAATCTAATGGGAGAAGAGGCATATATAATGGTGCACGTTAGATCTGAACGTTTGTGTAAAATGTGCACAGGGACAATAAAACTTAACACAAAGACTCTTCCATCAATGGACTGAATGGTTCACTTTGACAAAGTGTTTAGTACCATCTCAAACCAAAAATGTAAAAATAATTAAGTTTTTTTTTTTTCTATCTTAGCTATTGGCTATATATTAGATAGTCTGTCTGGAATGGCATGAAGTAACCCAACAAACTGAGACCGACTTAAGATGCATCAAAGATGCTTCAAAAGCTCCAGTACTGTTCAAAGTTTTAGACCCTCGTGTAAAAATGTTGCAAAATGAGGATGCTCTCAAAAATAATGCCATAAATAGATTTAATTTATTAATTAGCTTCTATTAACTAAATCAAATGATTAGTTGGTATTACAGCTTTTGGTAAACAGTTTCTCTTCCGAGGTACACTTGCCCGTAGCTTTCCAGGTTTTTTCTTCATCTTGGAGATGTTGCCACAGTTCTTCTGGATTGAGTTTCTTCATGTCATTCCAGAGAGACTGATGATGATCAGATCAGATCTCTGTGTGGAGCACTGGCTGTTGTCTAACAATAATCTCACTGCATCATTACAATTAATAACAAAAATCATGTTTGGAAATGTAAAAGTGATATTTCAAACTGACACGCTACCACAAAAGATAGAAATAACCGACTTAAAACCCTTTTTTGTTGCTGAAAATACTAGTGGCCTAAGGGTTTTTGCACAGTACTGTATATCAGACACGTTGGGAACAGTTTAATGTGTAAGAATTAAACTTCGACAATGGTGGAAAAGCACTTTGATCAATTTTCAGAAATGTGCATTTGGCCTGTCTAATGGTTTGATGTTTCATTCATGTTCTGTTTGTTAGGACTAAAGTGTCTAATGTGTATATATGGTTCATCATTGGCTTTGCAATTTTACTCTTGTATCTCACATGACTCCCCATAAAAGCTTTTAAACATGTGTGCAAAATCACTTTCATGCCCATTAAATAGAAGCTCAAGTAAATGTCACAGCCTCAAAGCTGAAATCTGAACGATTTCATGTTCTGTTTTTCTTTCTTTAATAATCATTTATTCTGAGAAAAGATCAGGGTTTAATCCACAGCAAGCCGATCACATGCAATTTTGAAGGCAGGGGGTATTTTTTTGGTTTTAATATTGCACACATCAGCAGTCAAGGCTTATCCAAGATACACACCGCATTGATGCCGTTGAGTTGCTGGGACGTGTGGATCACGAAGAGGGTCAGGAGCTGCCAGCGAAGACTAGTGTCCGTAAAAAGCTCCCAGGGCTTTTTGGGTTTAATGCCAATCGCGCTGACCCTCTCTCTCTCTATGTCCTCCTTTTCTCTGTGGTACTTATCCGGGCCATGGAACCATATTAGAGCTGAAAGAAAGTGGCAAAGGGCATAACATTCTTTTACTCACGAGGTTCTCTTCTCCTCGCTTCTGTTGTTGGTTCCGGCTCATCGGCTTGGATTTATCTCCCTACATGGGCTCACATCATGACATCTGTTCAAGTGTTATCACTTCAATGAGATTTCACACTTCAGTCTTTAAACATTCTGATTTTGGGTTATGTACAGCTGAAATGACAACACCATCATTCTTTCAATGGTATCATGAGTTTAAATGTGACTTGTGACCTTATAGTTGACAGAAAAACAAGCAGGAAACAATTAACTTTTTTTGCCTAGTCATTTTAATGGTGGTTCGGTTTCCTATGTTGTTGATTAATTGTTTAATAGTTTTATTTATTAAATTGTAAAATATGCAAATTATCCCATGAAGCATATTGGAAAAGCTTGTAGAAAATGTGCAGAAATTTCACATGGACAGTTGATATTCAATCTGCTGTTTTCCTAACAATTAAATTAAATTCATCACATAACTTCAACAGTAAAATTCAAATAGCATAAATGCATACACTTGTATGTTTGCAGGTTTGTGCACACACTTTTGTCTGTTTTCAATGATTTCTGAAGGATAATTGTGGCAGTTGCAAAGTAAAACGTCCGGTGAGTGGTGCAATAATGCAAGTTCAATACATGACCCTAGTACACATTTGTTAGATTGATAGAGGTGCGTATTGCTGTGTTTGTATTACGTTGCTTCAGGTAGGCCTATGTATTCCGGTGGTTCATAATTCAAATATTGGAGAACTGTCATTGAAAGTTAATCGTGTCATAATTATCCCACACGAAACCCAACCCACTAAACCTACCCAATAATGTTAACATTTGCAAAACTGATACAAAACACATTGTTGATAAAGCTGTGCTATTTTAACTTCCTTAAGCGGATTTCAGCTGTTTTGTTGAACCATCGACTCACGGCCCAGATAGCACCCGTACATCTACAAGATGTCTGTTAAAAATCTTTTGAACTGGAAAGCATCTGCTGTCTACAAACGTCTTAAAGACGTCCCCTAGACGTATTGCAGATGAGCAAACACCCTAAATAAATACATCTTTCAGATGTAAATGCAGACATTAAATAGAATCTCTGAGATGTACGTGTGCATCTACATGTACATACATGTTGTAGGATAAAATAACAAAGCCTAGGTTGAATTTTGATCAAATAAGTGGAGCCTGGGTGAGCATGAGACTAAAAACTTTTTAATTCTTGCTGACCCCAAATGTTTGTATGATAGTGTATTTTAACTGACCTCAGAAATCCACCAAAATAAATTAAATCTAATTAAAATGAATTTAAAGGACAGCAGGGAGACCAAAATGATTAAAGATTCAAACTAGTTATATATAGTGCAACGTATAGTTATAAAATATATAGTTATAAAACTATCCTGTACCCTTTTTGCAGGCGGCATCATCTCCACGGTCGATGAGCAGGTAGCGAGGGCTCTCGGGGAACCAGGGAAGAATCAGCAGCTGCATTATGGCTGGAATACAGGTGGTGGACAAGAGGATGGGCCAGTACTCCTCCTTACCTAACAACTCACTGACACACAAACACACAAAACATGAGTCTTAACCTTCATGGACATCTTTATAAATGTCATCAGACATGCCATAAGAGGAATCTATTTTATTCTACATGCTTTTTGCTAAGTTGAGCTTGAGCAAGTTTTGTCCCTCTTTATTTTCTTTGTAAGGAGAATGACTGCCTGTTTTCTTACTTGAGGCCAATCACTTGTCCTGTTAGAATCCCTCCGGTGATGAAAATGGAAGTTCCCATCGCCATGGCACCACGCAGAGCTCTAGGTGCGATCTCACCAATATACAGCGGCTGCACACATATTGCGATACCTGTAGTTTTAAATAAGTAAGTGAGTACAGAGTTCAAATCTGAAACACAATAATGTAATAATTAGTATGTTATTAATAATATTAATATGTTATTATTATAATAAAATAACAATAACCCTTTTGATCACATTAAAGCATTCTTGCTGATTAAAACTAATTTTTCACACACAAAAAACCTAAACATTTGAACATTTCTGCAAAGTTTATTGAATGCCAGTACAAAACTGATCAACCGTCACTTCTTCGTGCTTGAAAAATTGATACCTGCATTTATTCCTGTCAGGAAGCGCCCAACGATTAAAAGCTCAAAAGTGCTGGAGGGATGACTCAAGCCCATGAATAAAGCAGCCAACAGAGCAAAAGTGTTGTTGAACAGTAGCGTCCCTTTCCTGAAAAAAAATACTATTAATCAATTGATACAGTACTGTAACATCCCAAAAAATGTATACATTTGATCCCAGTCTTGCACATTTGGTCACATCCTTCGAATATGTTCTTAACTTCAATTTACCTTCCAAATCTAATGGCCAGAGTTCCCCCCACAGACGCTCCAACAAGTCCACCGAGAGTGAATATGGAGACTATGGTGGACCAGAGGAGTGTGAGCACCTGGGAGGAGATTTCAGTGTTGTAGCGCTCTGTCCATGTCTGATTAAGGAAGTTCTGTACAGCCTAAGAAAAAAAACACACAAGTCGAGTGAATCAATACAAACGGCATTAAAGGAAAGGGTGCTTTAACTTGAATAACTGAAACATTAACTAAACACTGAGATACAAATGATCTTCTTTAATATTCAAGAAAACAATTCTTAGTGGGTTAGTTACTAATCTGGGATAAAGCATGAAGATTGAGAAACATAGTTAACCTGGGTTAACAATTAAGGCAAAACAGACACTACAGCCGATGCATTGGTCATTTTGTATATTTTGGCCGGTTGTTTTGCATGCAAAATGTTGAAAAGATCCAAAATCCATGTGACTTTAATCTGAAGATCTACTGCAATAATAAGTCATAAAACACACACATGCATGCTGTACTGAGCTCCACGTGACAAATGCATGTTCCATAAAGTCGATGTAGATTTAAACATAAACAGGCTGTAAGTAAGTTTTTAAGTCTACAATAAAGCAGAAAAATACCAGATAATTAAGATATCATGTTAGGTTAGCCGCCTACTTATTAGTTATAATAACTAATAGTTATTCTTCTTTGAAAATGAGTTCTGGGACAGATTGTCTGTCTTTGTTTTGGTATCTGTAACCCGCCCACTGTCAGTTTACCCAATTGCACCCTGAGTTGCTAGTTAGCGGATAATACAGCGTATTTCAGTCATCATCATGTGCACTGATTCCTATTGAGGCCGTCAATCTGGCAACCTGCATGTGTCAAGCCTGAGGGCTGGCTGGTTTGGTAAAACAAAACAAAAAAACTTTCCAATATTTACAATTTGGACTGCTATTCCTAGTTCAACCACTAGGTGTAAATTCTACATACAACACCTTTATGTGATAAGAATATTTACATTAATGCACATATTTCTTACCTTGGTAGGTGCGTTTATGATAGATATATTGTAACCATATTGAAACGTTCCACCGATGCCAGCTGCCCAGATGGCCAGAAGAAGAGACTTGCTAGGAATCTGTAGATGACAGAGAACAAGAGGCATGTTCAGAAGTGATTCTGATTCCTGCATATCATTAACAGCTAATATTTAGAGTACCTAAAATATTAAAGTGTGGGGAACTGCAGTAACAGCACATGTGCGATATACTGTACAAAAACATACACGCAAATATAAATTACGAAAACAAATCTGAATTAATGTTGCTAATATGCAAAAAAATATAGCACGAACATAACAGTCCACTTCATGTTCTGTCCATCATTGTTTATTATAGCTATGCTATTATAACCTATTAGTAATAAATATTTTAGTTAAAATGGTTAAATATATTTGTGAAATAAAAAAAAATAAAAACTTTGGTAACAATAATTAATAGCATGTCCTTAAATAGGCTATGTATATTTTTTTAATATTATTTTTTCATACCTTTATTTGTTGAGCTGGTTCTTTAAAGTCTTTAAGTAAAGGTTGATATTCCTTAAGCTCTTCACTGTCTTCACTGCCCATTTTTGAAACTCGTTGAAAATATTTGAACATTTTTACTTAATATTCCGAAAGCCTCTTAATCACAGATTCAGACTGTCTCTGAAATGCGAACTCATCCTAGGACAGAACTGCTCTTAGAGCTCTAGATACGGTGCATAACAGATATACCAGAAGAAACACAATTGTGCTGTTGTTCACAGCATGAGCAGTGAAAACTGCATGGCTTCAGAATTCATTCGGGATGAAATTCCCTTTAGAGCCCCTGAGAAGCTCTGTAGGGTGTCTTTAGGATATTTTTGTCTTTTAACACATGCATGTCAATTGCTTTTCCATGCTCAGTCCTGTGAATAATGCTGTGGAGAGCCCTTGTTGTGGACCGTAAATTCAAAAGTCAAAGCTTACCTTTCTTCTCAAAGTCGGAGACTCCTCTGGGCCATTCATTTTAAGTTCATTCATTTAGAGCAACATTTAAAGTTTAGAGTGCTAAAGAACGGAGTTATTCCAGCGTGCTTTCTAGGACTCACTACAGAGATTAGATTTGAAGGGCGGCAGATCTGTGTGCAGTCATTAGGGCAATCATAAGCTCCAGTTAACCACCACTTTACTATTACCTTAGGCTCAAATTCAGAATTGTGCATACAAGATGACTACGGATGAATTGTGCTCTAATGGTGATTTGTAACAATGACTAATAAAATACTTTAATGCTAGTTGGCTCTTCTTTGCGAGTAGAAATATTTATTCAACTATATCAAGCATTGTGTCGTCTGGCCTTTGATCACAAAGAGCACATTGTTGCTGTTTCAGTCAAGTGACCTGCAGAGCCCATAAGCCTCTTTCTGATTCACAGGAAACTCAACCAGTTTGGAAGACTCTGACCACACCAGTATCATCGTTTATGAAGGAAATGTGCATTTGAAGTTAAAAGTATGGTGAACGGTAGGCTTATCTTATTTTGATTGTAATTAAAAATGCTTAAGACTGGAGGAAATCTTGTGTTGCTTCACCAAACTGGTGTTGTTCTGTAATGCTTAACCACTGGCCTAGTTTGGATATGAACTGTTCAGTGAGAGTAGCCAAGCCTTTATTGATATATATATATATATATATATATATAATTATAATAATTACCAGCAATAGTTTCAATCAGCATTAACATGAAAACACTACAACCACAAATAATCACAATATAATATAATATAAGTAATATCATATAAAATTGTTACTAACTACATAAACAAGAAATTATACAAGTATTTATTAACTGGATTAAATTCAGATATATTGCGTAATGTTAATTTCAAGACATTGTTAAATGCAGTTTTTCTTGGTACTAGTATAAACGGCCTATATTTTAAAACTTTTTTTTTATTTTTTATTTAATTTGATCTTATTTTGATATTTAAATTTACAATTCTTGCTGAAGAAAGTGCAACATTTACATATGTTTCATCCCTAAACGCATTGTCCCATTAAGAGCATAATTTCATTATCTTAATTTGAATTAAGATTAACGGCCTTCAAGAATGTTTATTATTTAATTTCTATAAGGAACAACAATAATCCCGAGAGTGCATGTTGTTAAAATATAAATAATATTTGACTTATTTTTGATGTAAGATCAGGATATTATTAGCCTATGCATAAACAACTGATGTAGTCATAGACATTTAAAGTTATATATATATATATATACATATATATATATTAGTGCTGTAAAATGATTAATCATGATTATTCACATCCAAAATAAAAGTCTTTATTTACATAATATATGTGTTCATGCTGTTTTTATTTATTATGTATATATTAAAACACACACGTACAGTATATATTTAGAAAGTATTTACATGTCAATGCATATATATATTTATTTTCTTATATTTTATATTGTATCTAAATATATTTAATATATAAACATAACATATTTTCATTTAATATATACATGCATGTGTTTGTATTTATATATACTTAATAAATATACACAGTACATACAAATATATTACTTAAAAAACTGATGTTATTTTGATGTGATTAATCATGATTATCCCGTTGACAGCACTAATATATATATATATATATATATATATATATATATAAACACGTATATTTATAGATGTAACTGTCTGTACAAATGTAAATAATTTGAATTTTGATTATATAATTTAACTTTAAATGACAATTTATTTATTTTATTTTATTTTTTCATCTTTAACTTGCTGTTTATTTTATTTAATCTTTTGTTTCCTTTGCTCAATGTATTCATATTTTGTTCAGAAAAGCCATGTGACCTGAAACCCCGCCTCCAGTGAGCTCACGTGACCTCCGTGCTCCTAGTAACAGCGAAAGCGTCTCTCCTGGGCAAGATGAAATCGACTAGACGCGGAAGATTTACAGCCGAAACGGATCACGATGCGCGATAAATCCTACGTTCACTTATTTTCAACGAGCTCCGACATAACGCGCACACATGCGACCCTTTCTCAATAACACTGACACACTCACAGTGATATCCGGCTAAGCGTCTTAAGGCTTGGGACGGTAAGTTTTGTTTTGATGTCGCGAACTTTACTGCATTTTAATGCGCGTCTACGAGTGTCTCGTGCATTTAGATAGCAGGTGCTTGGAATAAGAAGCAATGCTGCACGCTTGTCATGCACTTCTTGCTGATTTGCTTTGCTTAATCAGAGCAATGCATTTTGCACCGGTATCTCCTCCCTCTCTCTCTCTCTCTCTCTCTCTCTCTCTCTGTGTCTTTGAATAGCTTTTTTATATATGAAAGTTTTATCGCAGAAGATGGACATATTGGTTTGGCCAAATATTGCCATATTGCATCTTACTTGTTACCTAATGCGATGAGGCACTAATGCACTTAATAGGATTCAGGTCGCCCTCCCTGTCTTCCTGTTACTCTCAGAAGCAAGCTGTGTCTGTACATAACTGAACACAATACATAACTGATTACCAGCTTATGCTTGAGACACATCAGCATCTGTTCTTGGAAGGTAATAGCTCCCTTGTGAGGCTGCCAGGGACTTGACGTCTTCTTCAACGTGCAAAAAACTCTGTAATTCTCACAGATCCCCAAAGAGTGTGAAGATGGCTTGCGCTGTGGAGAGATGAGTGAGACCTCCTGATATCGGGTGATTAGAGGCCTGTAAAGGCATGGGGAAATTACAGAGCAAGTTTCGCCGGCGCTCGGACCTTTACAAGTGAGATATGATGGGTAATGGTCTTTTGGTTGTAATAGATTTATGATTATTGAGGCTGTGTTGTTGACAGGGCCAAAGAGGGGGCGGAGCTTGCACCTGTGCACCAGGTAGTGCAGTATGAACCCGCTCACACAGATGCCGTTAACTGTGTCGTCAGCCTGACCTCTGACCTGTGCGTGTCAGGAGGGCATGACCAGGTGAGCTGAGTTTAAAGATTCAGCGTTAGGGGTGATGGATGTCACAAGTCAAATATTGATATTGCTTCAGCATTTAATTGAATTGCACTTGGTGTTACCCAGTAATGTTAGAAAAATGTGAAGTGAAACATATATTGTTAACTAACTGTCATTTTTGTTAATTCAAATAAAGCATAAATAATATCCACACACCTCCGTCTCCATTATCACATTATTAGTAAGGTGTGAACAGAATGTGTTATTTTTTAATATCACATAAAGCATTCTCTATATAAATGCTCAACATTCACATTTTGGGCTTATGTGCATATATGCATGTAGTATATGCTTTACAACTGATGTCTTTATCACTATATTTTATGTTAGGCTACATTATGTGTTGTTTATATACAACACAGCAACGAAAATTACAAAGCATATGAAATTACTAACATTTGCCCTTAAATAATGAAAGGAAAACCCAAAAGTTGTATGCACCGTTTTTCATCAAGGCTTTATCTATTTGATCAAAAATATAATTTTGTGAAATATCATTGCTTTTTCACGATCGTTACTCCAGTCTTCAGTGTCACATGATATTTCAGAAATCATTCTAATATGCTGATTTATTATCATTGTTGAAACTGTGCTGCTTAATATTTTAGGGTCCTGTGATACTATTTTCAGGACTGCTTGCTATGTCAAAAGTTGAAAGGAAGAATGTTTTATGAATAGAAATGTATACACTACTATTAAAAGTACTATTGGGGTCAGTACTTTTTACCTTTTTACTGTTTTAGATATATGTGTATTTTTGCCTGTGTGACACTAACAACCACCCAGAAAACCATAGCAATATACTAAAATCACTCTGAACATTTTAGCAGTTAATGCTTGTGTAACATTAAAAATGTAGCTAGTTTTTATATTTTAGATTGGTGCCGCTATTAGCACAGAAATGACGCATTCCACAGTGTGTTACAATATATCTTTCGTTGATTGACGTTATGTGCATTTTAAAATGATCTGTGTCAATGATTTTTGGTCAGGCTGTTGTCGTCTATGACTGGAGAGCTGGAAAACTGTGTAAATCGTTCCAGGGCCACAACAGAGAGATTACAAAGGTAAAGGCAAAGAAATATTGTATTCTTTTTTTATTGGTGGTGAAAAGAATATTTATAAAACAACTACAGTATTGCTTAATTATTTCAGAAACATAAAGATGCCTAAATGAATAAGTGTGTAATTAAATCTTTGTTTTCCTTCCCAGTTATGTTGTTTTAAAGGTAGTTCCTTAATGTTCAGTGCGTCCCGTGATAAGACGGTGTTGATGTGGGATTTGGGTCGAGATACAGAACCCGTCCAGGAGTTTTGTGGCCATGAGCTTGTAGTTAACGGGGTAGCGGTAGGCCCAGGTGAACAACCCCTCCAACAATATCACAAAATCTCAAACACCGTCCTGTAATGTGGTTTTATTCATTTTGTAGATGGCTCAAAGCTGTGCACGGGCTCTCGTGATAACTCCATGCGCCTCTGGGACATCGAGTCCGGAGAATGTCTTCAGAAAAACACAATCTCACGTAACCTGGTTAGAAAGTCTGTCTTCAGAAACTGACTTCTGAGATTCTTGTGTATGTGTAATTTATTTATCCCTGAATATGAATATGTGCTGTTCTTTGTCAGGTAACTCATCTGTGCTGGGTACCAGGAAGCACATCTATTGTCCAAACCTCAGAAGACAAAACTATCAGGTTAGATCGCTGATATGTCATCGGTTAGTTGTGTTGGTGAACAGTTATTGTTTGCAGAGATGCGTTTCTCTGGAAATATTTGTTAAACAAATAAGCAGCTCTGTATAAGAAGTTAGGTATATAGTCTATGTTATTGTATAGCATATATTGTATTTCTAAGTCCTACTAGTTAATGTATATAGTGCAGTCAGTGCATTAACCAATAAGCAATTAATTTGTAACAGTAATTTTTAAAATCTTTTTTAAGGTTGGTTATTAAAATGCAACTGTTTATTGTTTGTTCATGTCAGTTTAGTTTCAAGAAATATTATTTTATAATTTGATAAAAAAGTACTTACCCTTAACCTTCACCACTTGCTCACCAATGGATCATCTACGGTGAATGCGTGCCGTCTAAATTAGTCCAGACAGCTGATAAAAACATCACAATAATCCACACAGTCCAGCAATTAACATCTTGTGAATGGAAAAAATATTTTTAAGCGACAAATCCATCCATCAGGGTTTTTAAACTGTATGCCGCTGCTTCTGGCCAAAATAAGAGTCCATATTCCATAACAATGCTTCCTCTGGCAGAAAAAAATGTTCTCCCTCCATTGTCCTCTCACATCAAATTCCCCTGACAAGAACTACTTGTTTAGAACTATTTTTCAACAGTACTTGATCTGTGCATATTTTTCTCCTTATTCAGATGAGATGACTTTTTAATTGGAAAAGGCAATATTACGGAGAGAGGACTCGTATTTTGATGCCGAATTTGTTTCTTACCAACGAGCAGCTTTTCACAAGACATTCATTGATGCCCTGGAGTCCTGTCTATTATTATGATGTTTTTTATCAGCCGTTATGACTCTCATTCTGACGGCAGCCTTTCACTGCAAGGAAATGTTAAGATGATATAAACATTATTAACATTTATATTTATATTTCTGTAAATCTGCCTTGAAACAATCTGTTTTTTGAGGTGTGTGTGCCATTGTTTTGTCTGTCTCAGGGTGTGGGATAGCCGTACCTGGCAGGTCACTAACACATTCCCGGCAAAACAGTATATCCAGACACACTGTGACATCAGCTCCAACTGTTACCACCTGTTGTCGTCCAGTAATGGCTTCGGTGGTCAGGGTTGTGAAGCCACGGTGAGTGTGTGTGTGTACGGATAATAGCAGCACACGGCTCTCTGTGTGCTTGAATTCCAAGAGTTGTGTGTTTATGCTTGTGTGTAGCTGTGGGACCTCAGGCAGCCCGGATGTAAGGTAGCTGAATACAGAGGACACCTGCAGACCACCACGTGCTGTGTGTTTGTGCCTCCCCGTCCCGGATGTCCTGCCCTGGTGGCGTCATCGTCCTATGACAGCTCAGTAAAAATATGGGACCAGAACACTGCAGGTAGCACACAATGTTTTTAAACATTAACAAGTGGGTTGGCCAGCTGGCTCACGGGTTTATAGGCCAGCTTCCTGTTTATGGAAGCCAAGGCAGAAAACTCTCGGAGATGTTTAGTTTAGAGAAAAAGAAACTTTGTGAGGAGCCAGACTCAGCAGGGGAAGTTTACTCCTCTGGTTGACATGTTTTTAATCCTGATTATAAATTCATTGGTTCGTTCATTACATTGATCATAAATGGCAGTAACAACATTTTAATGTTACAAAATATTTATATTTCAAATAAAAGCATTTTGAACAATTACCCAAAAAAAACATGATGATATTAAGAAATGTTTCTGGAGCAGCAAAATAGTTTATTAGAATGATTTCTGAAGGATCATGTGACACCGAAGACTGATGAGAGCTTTGTATCACAGGAATAATTTATATTTCCAAACATATTAAAACAGAAAACAGCTAAAAATAGCAACAATATTACACAATATCACTGTTAATGATGTATTTCTTATTAAATAAATGACCCAAAAAAACTCTTTCAAAAGTATATATTCTTACTTTTATTAATTCCTGATGTGTGTGTGTGTATATATATATATATATATACACACACACATTTTTGATGATGTGTGGAATTTATATGCAAATGGTTCTTTCACGAATATCAATATCATTCTTATTCCTACTTTAAATAAGAATATCATAAGCAACAGAAACACTCTTTCACATGATTTCTTTCACGTGTGTCATGCTTTCTGAAATAAACATATTTTGCTAAAAGTGTCAAGCTGGTTTAATCATAAAAAAAATTGTTAAATCTATTCAAAGTCTACATGGTTTGACTCTGGTCTCCTCCATATTCCCTCTTCAGCATGTTTGTACACATTAACGCTGGACGGTTCAGGGCCTTTGGTGTCTCTGGCTCCGTGTGACTCCAGCAGTCTCCTGTGTGCCAGTTTTAACACAGGACTGCACCAGCTGCATCTAGATCAGGTAGCAGTGCCCAGCCTCACTGAAGTGGCTCGCTTCTGACATCCATCTGGACCACCTGGAAAATCAAACTGATGAGTTAAAATGAACAAATTTAATAACTGGAACTCCTTGAAATGAGAATGCACGCTGCATTTCAAAAGTACTGTATGTGGACACCTTATACCTATTAAAGAAGTAGGTCATCCAGAAATGACAACTTGCCGAAAATGGACTCGCGTAAAACCATCCAAGATGGAAATGAATTTGTTTCTTCATGAAAACACTTACCAACAGATTCTGTGCTGTGAATGAGTTTCGTCAAATTGAGAGTCCAAACAGCTGATTAAAGCCATTCCAGTCCGTCAGTTAAAGACTTGAGACGTAAAAAGCTGTGTTTGTTTTTATCAGATGTTTGAACGGCATTCATTCACTGCAGAGGGTCTATTGGTTAAACAAGTGATGATGAATTTCTCTTAATTGGTTATGATGATGAAACAAGCTACATATAGGATGGCTCGATGGTGAGTAAAGTTTTAGCAACTATTTCTTTAACAGGTTGGCCTATTACTAATAGGAGCGTAAATTGTCTAAATGTGTCTAAATGTTCCACCGTTGTCCACGTATTTGTGACCGTGTAGTGTATGATCGTCTGAATACACAAACCAAGGGTGTAAAACCATAATTAACTTGCCTATAGCAAAGAGACTGAGTGGATATGAAACTCCTGCAGAAATGATTTGCTTAATTCGGGGGTTGTAAATAATCCGAGATAAGATGGGTGCTCTTTGTGTGTGTGTGTGTGTGTGTGTGTGTGTGTGTGTGTGTGTGTGTGTGTGTGTGTGTGTGTTTTACTGTGTAAAATGAGCAAAAAAAAAATCAACCTTTTGGTTGCTGAATATGCTTGAATATGTTTTTGGAAGCCAGGAGTGTGAAGCATTGTAGTAATTGTACTTATGCTGTATTTTAATGTATTATTTTACAAAGTTATGCTTAATTATACCACACTTAATAATTAGTATAAATAAACACTAAAATTTTAAAATGCACAAAAAAGGTGGTTTAAAACATTCAAAAAATTCTTACTATAGTGTTTGTGTGTATATATATAGCTAAAAAGCCAATGAAATAATTTTTTACACGCATCCACTTTTATTTAAATATTTGAACCTGCCAAATCCATTTAACTGTGAAAAAAGTGGGTAAAACAACATTTAACATTTGTAAAGAATTTGATTAAACCTCTCGGATTATAACCAACATATACTGAAGACCACGATGTGCAGACTTGACTTT
Organism: Enteromius anoplus; assembly: GCA_032359395.1. Classification (NCBI taxonomy): domain Eukaryota; kingdom Metazoa; phylum Chordata; class Actinopteri; order Cypriniformes; family Cyprinidae; genus Enteromius; species Enteromius anoplus. Next base: position 24,256,073 of record JAUMHG010000038.1, read on the forward strand.
AGATAAAAGTTTTGATATTATATATTAAAATGTCTTGAGTAATTAAAAGGGGAAAACTGTGAGGAAAACCTAAAAAAAAAATATGTGCATTAAATATTAATGTAATGTTTAATCAATTAAATAATGTTTATTTTTTGGTATCTAATTCTTAACTGCAATTAAATGTGGAGACAGTCCCACAAATGTACTTTCAGCTGGATACTTATAATTTATAATTGAGTTAAATCTAGTGCAAAAACGTGGCTGTACTCTACCTGGAGTATAATTAATCCCTGTACCTGTTGCACTCCTGTTGGAGACCCTTTATTTGTACTTTTCATTAAGTTATTGTTAATGGTTCAAAATGCCCTAAACCTACCCGTGAAAAGGGTTTTAGACAAATCGTGCAAGTAAGGACGTACAAATTGGTATGAATTAGCACGAATTTGGCACCTCGTACGAATTGGTCGTGAGACCTTTGTTGGATCAGACGATGGAGAAAGTGAAGTCAGTGATGCAATCTGTTTTCTGTCATTGTTGTATTCAATTTTTTTTTCTCTCTTTATTGTTAGGACTGTAGTTCCAGAATTAAAATAATATTGTGGCTTTTTTCTGAAAATACTGTTTTGCCAACACGGTAATGTTGATTTAACATGTAATCAGAACATTTAATGTTTTGTCACAAATATACCAACCAAAAACTTTTTTTTTTGTTTTATGCCTTTTATTACTGCATAAATATACAGTACAGCGACCCCCAAAAATGGCATTTAAAAAATGCCAGAATATCATTGCATTGGATAACAAAACATTTGCTTTTTTTTTTTTTAGCTTAAATTTAATTCTGTTTATTATAAAATAATATTGTCCCATATGTTGGCCATTGGATTATATTATATTTTATTTTTGCTTAGTATCTTTGAATCAGCTGGTGTTTTGGTCATTTAAATGTTTGAACCCAGTTCTCCTGCACTGAAACAGGTCTAGTTAGTCGGATTGACTGCATGAAATTTAGCATTAGCGTTCAATACTACATTTTGCTGTGTAAAGCAATGGCAACACATACATTACAATTGTTCAAATACTTTTTGCAGCATCTTTAAACCATCAACAGAATTTTGATGAACAAACCTAGCAGGGACACACATGCATTTTTTAATGTAGTTTTAATGATACAGAAAGATGTGAAGGTTACACTGATGTGCTTATTTGACTGTTATGTAAATCCTGAGGTGTGGAGTTATCAGTTTAAAGGAAATGTTTATGTATTTGCACGTTGTGTGAATAAATTATTTCAGTTGAATGAAATCAACACCATTTTTGGCTCTTTTTGCATACAGTCACAGCAGGAAATGGAAACATCTGTAGGATAATATGTGCAGCTTGAGCTTTGTTGTTTATGAATAAAAGAGTATGACGAACATCTGCATGAACAGAACTAAACTTTTCCCTGTTGGTATTGGTAAAGTGTCTTTTTTTTAACACTTCAAAATAATACGAACTTTACAGAATTTTTTTTTTTTTCGAAATGTACTCATCCTTTTTATTTTAAGCAGAATCAGATATACAGTGTTTATCAGCATGGTGCTATCACAGCATCTTTGTGAAGTCAAGATAGAAGGGTTTTGGCTCACAGTCTTCTCTTCAGCTCAGGTATGTATGCTCTATGTATTCCCTGTTTGCTCTTTCAGGTCAGGATTGTAGAGTTTACGCTGTCGATCTGCCTGCCGGCTGTATTTGACTACTCGCTGTGCATTTCCTCCTGCCTGCTGCTCCAGTATTCAAATGCTGCCATTCTTTACACCAGAGGTAGAGAGAGACTAAAAAAGAAAGAAAGTGGTGGAGTGACTCTTGGTGTTTTTGTTATTCTATGTAAAACATGTCAGGAAAAGCGTGGTAGATGTACAAAGAGAGAGAGAGACAGCACTGAGAAAAGATACTGGCACATCTCATTCTCTCAACGAACTACAGCCTCAACGTCCAGGACACCTGCCTCTTCTGACAACGTTTTGAGATGAGTGAGTAATCATGGACCTGTATGTTAAATGCATGCATTTTTGTGTCTGCCATCTTTATACCAAGTAGAAGTGCAAGATTGACCTTTGTTTTGCTTGACTTGATTATAATATCCACAGGACAAATCGAATAGTTTATGAATCTCCAAATGGAAACCAGTGTGTCTAAATGGGATTATGCTATTAAAAGAAGGTGGCTTTGAGACCAAGATGGGTTTGGAAATCGATATGTGTTATGTGTATATGTAGGTTTGTTCTACACTTGAAAAGTTGGATGTTGGTAAAAGTAAGGTAATAAATTCTTAACATGCCGATTGCATTTTACATTGTGAAGCAACTCAAATCCATTAAAAAACACAGGTGTTAGTAGACTAAGAAACATTGCTGTTAAAAGCTAATGTCATTAGCGTCATTTACACGTATAATATTTGACTATACTGCCATCATAAATGTAAACTATGATCAACTGAGGCCAAACCAAAGGTCATCTGATGGACCTCTAATGAAGCAACAAAATCTATTCTATCTGTATCATGGGCGTCAGTAATGGGACACCCTTCTGCTGCTTTGCATAGTTTTGGGCCGTTCTTTGATGGAAACCTGTAAGCATTTCCAAGGCAAATCTGTTATTGCAAACAGATCTAGTGCGTGGGTAGAATGACAAACAAGACTGTTTACCAATCGTACTTCATTCTCTACAACTGATAGCTATTGTATAGACAGGGAACAACAACAGCCCGTTCAGACCAACCTGAAGTCAAGCATCATGCTCTTTAAGCAAGTCTTGAAAATATTGCACACCAACATCCAAAACACAAAGTGACCATATGCAGGGTTCATGTTTCAAAAGGTTATTTTATTGTATTAATTTGACATTTACACCGCCCTTCAAAAGTTTGGAAACACCCCTGGCAAACAGTGGTCTTGGATGATATCAGCATAAATCCTTATCATTTTTTTGTGCAAAAACTGTGCATTAAAGTAACTTTACATTATCATTGAAGACCAGCAATAATCATTTTCATTTTGATTACATAATAATGGCAATATATACATGTCAAAGGTGATCTACTATGGGAGGAAGTGGACCGTGTCCAACCAGTGTGAATTATCTTCAGGAGGCTTGTAGTAATATATCAAGTCAATGTTTGAATAAACTGAGAGCTCGGAGGCCCAGATTCTGCAGAGCTGTAATAGTTGCTAATGGTGGATATTTGATGAATCAATAATTTAGTATTGTTTTTGTAGTTTGTGTTGTCGCTTATCAGTGCAAAATTATCACCAATTAAAAAGGATTCATGCAATTATTATCCAAAATCCTACTTTTCTTGGGCGTTTCCAAACTTTTGGAGGACAGTGTACATTTATGCATTTAGCAGATACTTATAGGATATTAGAAATTTGCCACAGAGCGAATCCAAATACAGTTTTTTTTTTATTTCCGTCCATCCAAGCAGCTTGCAATAAAGGGACATCAGCAAAAATATTAACAATATTTATTGTGTAAGCGAGGTGATTATTTTATATTATTTAACAGAGGAGCATAAGGAATTTGTCACATTCATTGTGTACAATGACAGCTTTTAATGCATTTGTTTTACTGTTGCTGGTGGTAGAAAAAAAACTGAACTCTTCTTGTACTACTTCAGACTTGCCGCATCACCATGGGTCTTGAAGATGCCTGTTGACTTCCCTCTCCCTCACCTCTTCCCTTTGTCATGGAGTCTGACCCGAACTCCCTCCGTGACCCCTACAAACCTGTGGATGAGAACATGGAGCCCCCCGATCTGGAGTGCGCCATCTGTTTCTGCCAGTTCAACAATGTCTTCAACACCCCTAAGGTCCTACACTGCAAGCACACTTTCTGCCTGGAGTGTCTTGCACGGATGAACGTGAAGTCCACCCAACCCGACACCATCCAGTGCCCTCTGTGCCGCGCATACACCCCGTTACCCGACTTGGGTCTTCCCAAGCTAGCAAATGACCCCACGGTGCTGTCTTACCTCCCGGCTGCCATGCAGCACGTCTACAGCATCCGTTTCAACCGCAACAAAGGAAAGCTGCAGGTGAAGAGAGTGCCCAGCTCTGCCCCGGCCCTGACGCAGACCGTCAGCCAGACTCTGGACGTCGGGAACCCAGCGGGCCTGGAGGGTCAGCGGGGCAGAGACGGGGGTAGAGAGAGGTCCCTGCTGATGACCGTACTGCGAACTCCACTGTGCAAAGCTTTTATCATGAGCATGGTGGCCATAGTGACCGTCATTCTCACCATTGTTATCATCTTCACCAACAGGAAGTAAGCTCAAATACTTCAGCTTGAGCATGTGTACGGTGAAGTAACATGAACTGCACGCACAGTTTGATTTTTCTAATGACGTGTACAATGTACACACAGATCACATATGCGCTTTGAATATTTCTATTGCACTAATTAGTTTGTCCACAAGGTGGCGACGCTGGCTTGGGCCGTTTTTTCGTGGTCAGAAAAGAACTGGAACAAGAACAGCAACAAACGACAAAAAAACATTGACTTCTGCCTTGACAAGCAATTGTCTGAGGAGATTAAAATAGCGGCTTTGAGCGCATGTGTGCACACACTCTGTAAATGGATCTAAAAGTGCAAAGTATACTGTGGGCTTTATTATTACTGCCACTGACTGCATCTCCATCAAAAGGTCAAATGACAGCATAAAAAAAACATGACAAACAAATGTTTGCATTTTTCCATCCTAGGCTAATCCAAATTTCCCTTATCATGAAATCTACAGCTATATTTAACAACTGAGGAGGATAGTGGTTACTGCCATGGTGTTTAATTAAGTGGTACTACTATGTGCAAAGCATTATAGCACCTTGTGCCTTTTTTGTGTGTTACTTCTGTTAATCTGGTGGAATGGGATGCTAATAATACTGAGGTACTTTAAACATATGCTACTCTTCGGTATGTTCTGGCTCTAAATTCTTCAAGGGGGCCTTAAAACTGTACAGTGTCTTCACAAAATATAAGAGGATGGTGGTATAGTCAGTACTACATTTCCAAAATATTTATACAGCTGTAGATTATAAAACAATTATATAAACCAACGGCTGGTGGTTCTCAACCTTTTTAACTTGAAGGCCTCCCATTAGCCAACATGATATTCAAAGGGCCCTGTTGTAATATAAGGTATTTCAAGTGTAAGTACAGTATGACAAAGCAATGGAAACAGGGTGATGAAACCATACTTTTGTGATATCAAAAACATTTAAAATGATTTGTAAAATATAATTTAAATTGACCTCTTCATGTATGTTTTTACCAATTCAGATTAGTTAAATTATGGTTGAGAACCAGTGAGTTTAGACGCCATATTGAATTTTAATAGATGAATGAGGCTGTGAGGGACAGATTTACAGTATTTACAATGAAAAGTACTGTATAAAGTTCCGTTTTACGTCATTGAACACACTTTAGTTCTTTCCCTCATAGCGTTGTTTTCATCCGCATTAAATTCAGTAGGTTCTATGTTAGGTCCATTGAGAGTAATAGAATTATTATGCATGCTTGTTTGCTGTATACCTTGATGAATTATTTCTGTTTCTAATACCAGCACAGCTATTGCTCTTTCTGTCTTATTATACAAAGCGATTACATAGCGATAGCATTATCAAAGTTGGTCAGAAACGACGGAAATAGGGCAGATTCGTTGGCCCTCGCGCGCACCAGATGGCGTCCTCTCGCCAGAGTTCGTTCTCGGAGCTGCTGTCTACGCAATGGAAAAGTACCAGAGCTCTGAAGCTGCCCTCTCCGACTCTCTTCCTTGTATGCCTGACAAAACCACACAAACCAGTAAAAAGATGATGAGTGCCATCCGCAACCTCAGAAATGGGGAAACAAATTTCTGTGTAACTTAAGTGACAAACAAAGAGGATGTGTGGGAAAAAAAAAATAAAGGAAGGAAATACTTTGCACTGAACTAGCTGGACTTTTTCAGAATTTTGAAATCAATGCATCATTGTTCTTTAGTCAAGATCTAAAAACAGCATGAGCACAATGACTCAATTTGGTAATGAATTAGCATTAATACGATATCACCATGATCCACATGCAATCCAACCAGCTAAAATACATGTCCATAAACCATAACAATGCTTCCTCCAGGGAAAAGGCCGTTTGTGGTCCTATTGTGGTCCTCTCACATCAAAATCCACTGACATGTTTGTTTAGGACTGTTTTCGCATATAAACAGTGCTTGATCTGTTCATATTTGCCCTGCTGGGGCCTGTTCCATAAAACAACTTTACCAAATAAGGCAGGCTTGTGGCAGATAGTCTGACTTATTTTAATACAAATTAACTGGCAATAAGTCATACTAACTGAAATAAGCCTGGTTTATACTCTAATCTTGGTTTATGGAACAGGCCCCTGGTTGGAGAAAACAATATAGAGGACCCTAATTTTAGCTGGAAACAACAGTTTAAAATTATTCATTACAAACCAGCAGCTTTTCACTTCGCGCAGTGTTAACTGATAGACTGTAGTGTGGATTACTTGTGGATTTTGGTGATGTTTTAATCAGCCGTGACGCTGATTTTAACGTAAGCAAATGCTAAATTGCTCCACATTTGTTTAAGAGAAGAAACAACTACTCATCTACATCTTGGATGATCTGAGCTGAGTAATTGTATGTTAATTTTGGATGATTATTCCTTTAAATAATCTTTAATATGAGTCATTTTTGTGAAGTGTTTCAGAAATATCTGGTCTAAAAGTAAATGTTACAGTCGGGACTGATTACTGTGTAACTCATGCTGGTTGTTTCCAGATATCCACAGACATAAGTCCTGATTTAGAGACGGCTTGATTGTACTGTAGAGATGATTTTAATGTAGTGTAGTGAGGTAAACGCCGGGTAAGACTGATCACCAGTGATTCTTCCAGCCGGTGATGTCATAATGCATCATACATCTTTGGCTGTGTATTGTCACTGCTAATGCTAATGCACATCAGATGATGTTGAAGCCAACACAAAGACCGGAGCAGACCGGATTACTGCAGACTGTTTGTGCTCAGACTCTGCTTGTGTACAGCTTGTGAACTACAACGCACAGTTGTTCTTTTGCTTTGAATGTGTTACTGATGTAGAAAGAGATTTCATTGAGTTTGTGTGTGTGTGTGTGTGTGTGTTTATGAATGTCTGTTCGCTTCAGTGAACTAGTGTGGGCTGGTTGTGTGTGTCCTTCATGGGAACTGGCATGAGTTTTGTCTTTTCCTTTTCTTTGTTTTTGCGGAGGTCAGATTTGTTTTGCATGTTGAGTCTGTGTGTGTGTGTGTGTGTGTGTATATATATACTACAGTATACTGTATGAATGAGAGAGTAGAGTTGTGGCACACTACATAAAAAGTTGTTATTGATGTTTAAAAACTATTAAATAATGTTTACCACAGTTATATTTGGCAAGATTTTTGTTGTTGTTGTTGTTTTTCAACAGAGCAGTTTCCATAAGCAGGAAGAAAACCTTGTTTCTCTGTTGTACTGATAATAAACCTGTCAGATTGGCTGCATGCATATAAAGTCAGATCCGAGACAGATGAGATTAAGCAACGATATATGCTAAAATATGAAGTCAGTGTAATTTCAACTTTATGGAAAAAATGATTATTTCCAGAAGGATGCATATTCAGCTAGATCTTTTGAGAAAGTTTTTGCAAGAAATCTATTATGCCCTGTTAATTTTTGAATAAAAATATAATTTAAAACCATAATAATTTCAGGGTAATTTTTTAAAATGTTGTATTGAAGTCACATTGATCCCTGTGGAGAAAATGAAAGGCCTGTATCTGCTGGAATAGCCACAAAACATGTCATGAAGTGCAAGAAAACAGCCAACAAAAACAAACTTCCACCCACCCCACTAAATTTCTCCTCTCTTTCAGATGAACGGGTGGCTCTCGTGTCTCTGAGGTCAAGGCCAATACTATTCACCACAAACAAACAAGCAGTGTTACTCACATCACTCCCACATACTGTACAGTGGGTTTTCCTGATGGCTTTCTCCCAGTGGATGAGTAATCAGCCACCTTTCCATCCGAAGAACTTCCTTTCATGATAGCATCTGAAAAGAGTGGCCACAGTTGCAGTGACAAAACAGTACAGTATATTAGCAGTAGGTTATATTTTCTACAGAAAAATGGTAAATATGAAAAAGAACAAAAAGGGACAATAAATACTAAGAATAACCTATTGCTATTTTGTGAATTATAAGTAATCATGTCAATCAATAATAATCAATAAATAATAAATCATCATATCTGTAAATGGGTAACTGCACTCTGTTTCCGAGCATACGAACATACGAAAATGTAATATAATCGTAATTATTTTTCTTTAACATAATTTAATTTAATAATAATTGGCATCTGACTAGAATAGACTTATACTAATAATACTTTAATAAATTAATACATTTGATAAATACTTAAATACTTGATAATAAATCAATAATAACAATTTAATTACAGTAATTTAATGTTAATAATTATTAAATATATTGTATAAGTAAATATTATTGTTATAATAAACAATTGTGTGTGTTCAGTAATTGATATTATTTTGATTCAATTTTTAAAATATGTATTTATTATAATGTGTGTGTGTGTGTGTGTGTGTGTGTGTGTGTGGGTGTGTGTGGGTGTGTGTGTAATAAGTAATATAAACTAAAATCTGGTATATTCTTATAAATATTATACTAATATTCACACTAATAATAAATCAATAATTGAAAAACATCTAACAATAAAAATACATATTAATAAATAAATATTAAATACATTTTAATTAATGTATTATTATTTTAGTTGTTGTAAATATGGTTTACTTATTCAAAGTGAATGTTTTTATTGTTGTAGTTTTATAATTATTTATTAACAGTATTACATACAGTGCATATTTTGTTTCTGGGTTAAATTCTAGTATTAAAAATATATGTAATTTGCAATAAAATCAGAAATGCAAATCACAAAAGGGTAGCCATGTAATGTTGCCATGAAACATAAACTTAGTGTCCACTCAAGATCGTGACTCAGTTTTGTGTACAAACTAACGCACAGATGACGAACTTTTGGACAAATGTCTGTTAGGTGGAAATTCAAGGACATGAGCTTTCATGGATAAATGCATGGTCTGTTTCTGTCTGAACACTTGGACTTAGACTCTCTACTGTTCATTATTTTGTTAGGAATCCTGTTCCTCCAGCAAAATTATGCTAATTGAATAATTAGTGAAATAGACTGCAAATAATGCTAAATAAATTTGTTTTCTGTTTCACCCACAGAGCGGTTATGTAAATGTTATTTAGACAATCTGTGAACAATGCAGAGATACGTCAGTGATGCAGAGATGGGTCATTCAAACTGATTCTTTTATTAATTTATTCATTCATTATTCATTGGTTCAAAAATGAAACTCAGTATACTGTGTTGCTTAAATAAACTATTATTCATCTTTTTTAGCAAGTATGGCCTTAAAATTGTAAATGTCCTCCTGCTGGAGGTTCATGCATGTGTCTTTTTGATTTTACATTTGTTAATAATATTTCAAGATGAACAGTACTAGACTGAAGCAACTTAGGCTTATTTGATTATCCATATAATTTACGGAAAATTCATATAAAAATGTGATTATTAAAAGTGATAATCAGGCTTCTGTTTATTTTTTCATCTCTCAGGCATAATGTATTGAACTGCATAATATGTTTCGAAACTAGAGAGGTTTGATGACAAAGCATTTACATATCTTAAAACATTTAGGTTGCAATGACATACACAGTGATAATAAATATTTACATCATTTCATGGAATTCAAGATCTCATTGATTTTGATCATAAACAGTATCATAACTGACAGTTCAACTGAAACATTTTGTGATGAGCATGAAATGTTCCTTAAAATGCAAAAATTAAGCTGTTTATTTTAACTTATTATAGGGGCCTTAAGACAGCATGCCATGCTCTAATACTTTACCGAAAACCATAAATATTAATGATTTCTACTATTCCAAATTAGTCTGAATGCTGCTTTAAAGCATGCCCAGTTTTCTATATGATTTGCATTGTGATTTGTTTTCCATCAGAACATGCAGCTACAGTTTTACAATGACCCTGATACAGGCCACTTGTTTGAGGTTAATTCCGTATCGCAGGAAGAGGAAATGACAACTTGCAGCGAGAGGGTGGAGATGGAGCGACATACTGTAGGAGCGCGCAGGTATCTGACAGGTGGACAGCACTGGTGTCTCATCGACTATCAGTCATCAAAATCACCATCTCGGGGAACACAAACAAAACTCAAGGAGCAGGAAGCAAGCAGACACCTGATGCAACTTTGAAGGTAACAGTCTCTGCTTTCCCTTTCATCTACTTGCTTTTGTTGTGACCTTGATGACTCATATATTGCTCTTCACTGCATGATATCATCACAGCCGATACCAGACTGATCCATGATCCAAGGTGAAAGCCCATATTACATCGCATATCCGCATAATCAGACAGGTTCAGGCAATGTGGACAAAAATGAATAATTTTATGTGGAATCTAATTCATATTTCTAGATCATTGTCACACTGTCTTCACGCTCTTAAGAATTAAGGACATGCTATAGAAGAATCATTTTTAGATGCCCAAAGAAAATTCTTCTTATAGTGTAAAACACAATATAAAAATCCTGGATGAATGCACACTTCTAAAAATTAAGGTTTTTAATAGTCATTTACGGTTCAGTGAAGAACTGAAACGTTCTTTGGGAAACTAAAATGATTCTTTGGCATGTCTTTAAGAGTGCAAAGATGTTCATAGATGCCAATGAAGAAATTGTATTTTTAAGAGCCAATATTCATATTTTATCTTACTGCTGCTGTGCAACAGGACCATTTGCATGGTCAAGTTTGCATAACTGACCTCACAGAGCTGTGTGTAAACAAACACCATTCTTCAACCTTCTCTCCAAAAATGAAAATATGCTGTCATGTTTTCCTATATGCATCTATAATGTCTTTTTGACACATAAGTCACACTTAAATCTCAATTTCATGCCTTAAATAAACAAGCTATTTATATTTAAGACAAGACACCACTGGTGAATACAGTAAAAATGATAGAAATCACCATACTTCACAAGTTCACTGATTACGTTATGAACTGCAAACTTCTTTTTCCTTTTTTTTTTTTACTTTTTTTTGCATTGCAAGTGTCTTGAAATGTTCTGATTTAAAATATGCAAATGCAGAAGGGATTTTGGATCATGTTTTTTTTTATTAGTTTGCTATTATTCAGAAAATACTGTCAAAGTCATCTAAAAATAAATAAATAAATAAATAAAAATGATTTGACCATGTTCGTATGTAGAAAATCAGGCAAATGTTGTTTAAACAAACCACTGTGAAAACCTTCAGAACATAGATTGGAATATAGCTTTTGTTGTATATGAAAATTATTAGAAAACAGCCTTTTAAGATATGTTTTATAATTTAAATCTAAAATGTGCTTCATTGATCTTTGATTTAATTACAACTTTGAACAATAATGTATTACACTAACGTACAAGGTCAACTTCCTGATGCTTCTTCCTTTGCATTTGCTGTAATGTGAGTGTGCAGTAATGCAAAACAGTAAAGTCATCACACACTCACATACTGTATGAGAACATAGCCGCTCTCTTTCTGCCCAGACTTGTGGAAGACGAGGAAATACTCTTCAGATAACAAGCATAAGAAGCAATACACAGAGTGCACTGTCTGGAAATTTAGCGAGAAATGCATTCGGACTTTCCCTATGTGTATACGTGTGTGGTTTCTCAATGACCTTAAAAGGCCTTGGAAAGTGAAAACCATTTATGAGCCGCTATTTAGACTTCAAAAGACCAATTATTTTGTAATACTTTATGCTTTACTTTTTCCTTGCCTGAGGTTCATGCTCTACATCCACCCTCTATACACACACGTAGTTGCCAAATCCAGCTCTTAATTACCTCTAATTATCAAGCATTTGCCAAGATACAGCAAAACAGCAAGAGTGTTTAAAACAAGTCACGCTACCTACCGTGACCTTTGAGGAGACGTATGCTATAAAACACACTCCTGATGTGAAATACTGTACACCTTTATGTAAGAATCTTATGTTTGCTTCTCTCAGTTTCTCGATGGTGGACCGTGAAGGGGTTTCAATGGATGCTCAGGTGGAGAAGGAGAGAGGAGATGAGGAGAAGGAAGGTGGGAAAAACACATCTATCCTCTCCCCACAGCTGAAAGCCATGATCCGGATCAAGAAGAAGTATCTAAAGAGATCTAATTCAGTCAGGTTGAGCACTAACTCGGCTGTGTCTGAGGGGAGTTTTCACCCTAAGAGTCCCCAGACCAGGAAGTCCAAGCGCAGGAAGTCCCGTGTGCTGTTCCCAAACAACACTTTGATATTTAAGCCAAAGAAAGAGCGCAGCGGAGCCAAACCTTTCCTGCTGCTCTTTAGCGTGATCGTCTTCATTCAGGTAATTTTGCATGTTAGAGGTTATAGAGGTTTTCTCCCACCTACTATTGGTTACACCACCAGTCATAGTTGGAATTTTACATTTGCTGAAGGATTTTTCCAGATTTGGGATTTGTTTTTCTTTTGTTTTTTTATACTACTGACTAAAATGTAGTATAACCAGTACACTGTTAAAAAAATCTGTAGAAATTACAGTATTACTGGCAGCTGTTTGCCAGTAACTTACTGTAGATTTAAAT
>JAUMHG010000038.1:24284687-24308526 GCA_032359395.1 Enteromius anoplus
AAACACATATATTATGTAAAGAAAAACTTTTATTTTGGATGCGATTAATCGCGATTAATCATTTGACAGCACTAATTAGTAGGCTTTATTTTATTACTATTGAAGTAGATTATAGCTTTGTTCACACGGAAATTTAATTGTCACATCATGAAATATTACATAACCAATTTGTGCAGATCTAAGCGTGATGTTCTGATCTTGATGTACTAGGTCCCGCCTGGCTGTCTCACAGTTGCACTTCTCAAAAAAATAAAGAACATTACAGAAAGTAAGAAATGTGTTTTGCACAGAGATGCAAGCAACGAGGAACTCCAATTTTCAGCTTGTGTCGTGATCGTGCAAAAAGAGGATGCAGAGCCTCTTAACTTTTACTGAAAGCCAGAATTGTTGAGATAGTATGCATAGATCGTGTTTGTTCCCTCAGGGTGGTAAACCAAGGCATTCCTGGAAACAAACTAATTTGAAAAGCCACAAAAATGTAATATTGTGATATTAATCAGCATCTGAAGCGACATGTTTAAACAGTTTAAGGGTTGTTAGAAATGAAACAGAAAATTTGTAAGTATGCAAGGCATGTCCCAAAGTATGAGGGCTTTTCCAGTCAAAGGTGGAGGGAAGGTCGCAAAGATAAAGTCATGTGCATCTCTAAAAATAACCCAAGGAACCAATCAACCGCAAACAAGGCGGGCCCAGAAATCTCAGGTGTGCGGGTTACACCCATCCCAAGTGCATCTATAAAAAGCTGAAATGAAATAAGCTGAGAAGAAAGAAAATTTGAGGCAAAGCTGAGACTTTAAGTACAAAGAGTCAGAAGATTTTCAAGAAAGACAAGAACAGAACACCAAAAAAGATGTGCTCTGCATGCTCAAGACATCCTGATTCTGATCTGAAAAGATTTGAAGATGGAGAAAAGCGACCCCAAAGACCTCGTGCTCGACGGGTCCTTTACCCTCCAGGCCTGAGGAAGATCATGCCAAAAGAGGAGCCCGATCCTGCCAGACGCTGGCTGCTTTTGCTTTCCGCTCTGCTTTTCATCCAAATTTACATGGAGGAAGGGCTCTGCGACAGTCAGGGCGTCCCAGACCAACCGCAGACCCAGGACGATCAAAGCTTGATGCTTCAGGAGAATCCCTTCAGCCAGCCACCTTTAGAGGCAGACGTGACTGAGTGCCGGGGAATCGAACAGTCATGCAACTTGTACTGGGAAATGAGGAGCTGTTTCTGAGTCCTGTGCCAAATACAACAGCAGTATGTGAACGCAAGCGCGCATGCTGAGCTGTACAGGACCCAAACTCGGCGGGCTGCAGGGGTCAGGCGATTCACTGAGTAAGCTTTTCCAGCCGCGCTTGGCCACAAGAGTATGTGTGCAGACGCTTACACACACGCGCGGGAGAAAAAAAAACAGGCCCTTATGCAGAAACGAGCAGCGCGACAGAATAAACTCGTCTGAGCTGGACTGGATTTCCCGCGCTCATTAAAGCGCCGCGCTCGGGTCGAGGCTCTGACTGTAACCTGATACGCACGCGCGTCACTTCAGCGTAGGGGAAAGTGATGAATCACGGACAGAAAATCATCTCACACACTGCGCTAAACGCTCTACAGCAATGAGAATCAGTCCTGTGTGTCTGGGAAATCTTCTATCATTGACTGTAAAATATGTGTAATGCTATGTGTGCGATTGAACGAGTTTCCGGGAGATATTCATAATGGGTAAAAAAAAAAAAAAAAAAAATGGCTGTGTGATGATGTAAAATGTCTGTTCTCCGTCTAGATGTGTCGAGACCTCCTTTGTCTGCTTAAAAAATCACTGTACCACTGTTACAAAGACAGCATATCCGCAATTACATGCATCGTTAACCAAATAAATGTGTACTTGCATCTTTCTATTTGACTGTTTTCTTTGTAAGTGTTCAATTAATCTTTAAATTCCTTGAAAGGCAGCAAAAGAAATTGGAAGTTGACGAATCAATGTGTCCTATAGCCTGAAAGAAAAATGTATAAAACAAAAAAAACCTCTGACGGTGAAGATAATCTGTCTCATGCTATTTGTAAATCTATAAGATTGAAGATAGGCTACATTTTTCATGCTATTTGTGTTGTGTTAAGTTGTTGTTGTTTTTTCACACCATTGGACACAGTTTCATTTTTAATTGTCAACTTCCCATATGTACTAACACACACAATAAAGTTTATCTAAGGATTATTAAGCCATAAAGAAAATAAACTCTATAAATAAACTGCAGAAAATGGCGGAGAAGATAAATAAAACTAATAACAGAACAAGAATAAAACAGCAGGATTGTGTTTCAATCTGCTATTTAGGATTGCATGTGCAACTGTAACATGTTATTTCTTCCCCTTGAGTAGCATAAAAAAAATGACACCATATTTTATTAAAAGTATAGTTCTGTATAATTCATACATACTATAAAAACACACTGGCAGCTGTGGTTGTCAGAATAATTTAGTAAAAAAACACATTTACAGCCACAAACTGTACATTTTACAGAATAAAACTGTAATTTACAAATAAGACAATTTGAAATATAACCAGTAAATTCAACTATGCAAAACTCAACACAAGCTTCATCAAAAGCCAAAGTATATACTAATAAATAGAAGGAGCACAGAGTCAGTTTTTGTAAAATGTCACTTGACTTTGTTTCATTTACGTCTAAAAACTGTACAATTAACAGCATTTTACTGTAAAATTACATTAAATGTCCTGTTATATGTTTTTCCCTTACTGTTAGCCTATTATAAAAAAAAGAATCCGCAGCATTTTTACAGCATTTAACAGTTAAAATGACATTTATTTTGATGACAAATAGCTTAAAAATATTATAACTACAAAAATAACAGTATAAATAAAAATATAAAAACACCTCCAGCTATTGAACATTAAAGATCCACTGAAGTGCCTTAAAATGCACATAATTATGTGGTGTGTTGGCCTATAGCCTAATCGTTTTCACAAGTACATGCCGTAAACGAAATAGATAAAAATTATATGAAATAATAGCCTACGAAGATTAATCGTGATTATACATTCACAAAACACGGTTACTTTAGGTAAACCATGGTAAAAACAAATTAAAGGGATTGTGTATGAAATAAATGTTTTAATAGATTATGGCATTTACATCACAAAAATATCAGAGAGGGACTTTTATTTGATGTGAGATAGTTAAGCCCCATCATACCTGGGTTGTGTTGCAGGTGGGACAGGACTAATGACAGCTCATGAATGTAGTATATGGAGTACATATAAATATGAATATAAAGCTTGGTATATTTCATTAGTTGCATATCCATAACTGTTGTCAAAGTTCTGATGTTTTGTGATATCTGCTCAGATTGTACTACTGTACCTCCGTGTTTATTCAGCGGCATAAATATATCTTGAAATTGTCTTTTTTGTGCTTTCTTCTCACTGTTTTTACACCAGTGGGCCCATTTTTTTATCTCGCCTAGGGCCCCACAACCCTTTGGGCTGGCACTATACACACACACACAGTATATCTATCTACAATGTCAATTTTGAATCAGTAAAGTTAATCTATTGTAATGAATGAATTCTAAAGTAGGAAAAGAAGTATGAGGCATTCAGTTGTCATGTCCTTGCAACTTTCTTAGCTGTAGGTACCTACAATTCTAGATAAAGTCTAAAAATAAATCTTAACATTTAATAAAATAACAATACATTGTAGACACATGTTTATAACAACGGGTCAGAATGACACTTTACTAAATTTCTATCTTTCACTTACACTTCACTGACATCAAGGTGTACATCTCTCATTTTTAAATACCAAACACACAGCCTTATGATTTATGTTAAGTGCTATCTAATCTACCAGCTAGCAGGTGGATGTGACGCTGATGGCCGACTGCACTTTGACTAGCAGCTATTTTTATTCAGTTGTGCCACATAAACATCGATATCATCAGAAATCACTCGCCAAACACGTACACACACAATCTTTTTCTTTCTATCTTCTGTAAACACACATTACACACCACTGTGATGAAAGATATACTTGTTTTTTAACGACAGGTTTCCTATTAAATCTATCTGCCCCTCCTCTATCTGAGCTAATGCGAATGATGGCTGTCACTGTGTCATTATGATGAGACTAGTGTGTGAATGATTCCAGCTGCTAGTCATTAACGTAAAATCCTGTATTATTATTCAGAATTATATATATATTACTATTAATTAAAACTAAACTAACTGAAATGAAATGAAATATTATGGAAAAAAAACTAAATGAAAATGATACATTTTGTCATGGCAACTAACTGAAATTAATTTAAGAGAAAGCACAAAATGCAATTAAAAATAAAAAATAAAAATTAACAAATTAAAACTGAAATAAAAAAATACAAATAGCAATGTTTAAAAATGTTTAAACTAATAAAAATAACAAAAACGTTAAATAAAAGTAAAATCAAAATTTTAAAAAACAAAGTAAATTCATAAATGATTCACTCATAACTATTAAATTATGAAAATAAATACATTATTTAACAAAACATTTTATTTAGCTCACTTGTCACACACTACTCACACATTACGCTGCCTGAAACCCATCAGTCATCATTACATCATTCTGAAAACACTATGAGACACACACCTGTCTGAAACGAATGACAAAATGTGTAACACCTGCAATCTGAAGCTGACAAAAAAAAAAAAAAATTAAATAAATGACTCTATTAAATTGTGTACGTGTGTGTTTTAGCATGCATTACGGAAGAGGACATCTTGGACAGCGATGACTTCATGCTTTCCTTTAAAGTTTTCTCAGCTCTGATGCAGAGCAGGAGTGATGCATAACATCCACTTACAGTATGTTGTGCTTCACTTTCATTGATTTCATGATAAATCTTGCAACATTCTTTTTGATTATTAGTCACTTGGTCCCCCATATAGTGATTGCTACAGAATACAGTCTGGTTCCCGAAAGATTCATCTATTTCCTTACAGATAATCTGATTTGAATTTCAAACGTATGAAGCTTTCAGGACAGACCAGCCGTGACCTCTCAGGTTAAACAATGCACTTCTGAGGAAGCCAGTATGACTTCAAGCCTATTGATTTCTCAGCTGAGTTACAAACGTCACAGGTTTAATTCTCAAACAAAACACACAAAGGAATAACCTGAAAGCACTGTTAGTCTCTGTGGATAAAGCTTTCTGCCAAATGCGTAAGTGCTTGATCCACCCTCGTCTAAAATTGCAGAGTTGCTGATGGTTAATTGAGGGTCAAACCTTTAGATGTCTTGAATTCTTCAGACACATAAGCTGTATGACGCTACGTGTGTCAGACCCAGTGTTCTCTTACCTTCTTTGACAACAGAGTTGTTTAGAAAAGGTCAGACATTGTCATTCCAACACAATGTGGAAACATTCCAGCCTATAAATATACACGTCTATAATAAATAGACCTATTTTTAGACTTTTGTATATTTCATTGTGTGTCTTCGTCATCTCTTTGACGAAGTAAAAGTCATCACTTTTATGCTAAAATACTATTTTGAATATCATAAAACCTGTTGAGAGTTCTTAAATCTTAAGAAAACATAATAATAAATTATATTTTGCATTTTTAAGGACTTTTAAGAAAATTATATTTAGCAAATATGTTTATGTCATATTTATATTTTTCTATTTTTAGCAAATGTAAGCATCTCTTTTTGAACCATTAGGACTTATTTTAACATTATTGTGCATGAATTAAACGACTACAGTACTTACTGATATTATTAGGCTATATTATATGTAAAACAAATTCTTATTGCGTTACATATGAATCATATGTTTTCGTGAGATCCAATTTATTCAACTCCAAATTAAACTATATGCAACGCACTAAAATAAATTTAAATGAAACTGAAGGAAGTCGTAATTAAGGCAGCTTCTGTATGTGAACGTAAAACAGTCCGCCCCCTGTCTTTAATGAGCACCAATGCTGATAAATGACCTTCAACTGTCATGATTATCAGCACGTAGACACTTGGCATGAAGAACACACTGTAATGAGAATAAAAAGCGAACAATGACCCACATCTCGCTAACAAACCAAGAACTCAGTTGCTCACTGTTCTGCCTGTCAGGTTGCATCTGTTGCCTTTGCAAAAACACAAGCTCAGTCAAACATGCTCTTGAGAACTTTTCCCTTCTGTTACTGAGAATCTACGCTCTACAGTCACACCAGATTAAACTCAGAGCTCCAGATGAGTCTGCGTCAGTTCACATACTGACTGGTACAGAAGCACATTTCCACCACAGAATCAATGAATGAATGTAATTAATTGGGACTTCTGAGCTCTCAGCTGACCAAAACTGCCTACGTTCTAAATATGTTGTGCTAACGTTTTTATTAGGTTTGCGAAAACGTTACTTCTGGGAGTGTAACTCCGATTCTTGTGCTGCGAAATCGCATACTTCCCTACTATATAGTACCCGAAAAACAGTATGTGAGGCGAGTAGTATGTCCGAATTCAATTATTCATGCAATCATTTATTTATTTATTTATTTTAAATCATCCCACTTAAGACTTAAGTGACAAGAGCATTATTTAGTCGTTTGGAATGCACTTGTCAAAGGGAGCGATGTAATTTCCTCATTATTTTCAGCTGCAATGTCCCTGTGTCACTGAATGCAGCATATTGTGCACCAGCAGATTCGATAAAGGCCTGATGCGTTGCATAAATACATTTTATATTTTAAAATAAGGTTTATGCATATTAGTTTATATTAAAATATTAGCCTATTTTAAAATAAATAAAAATATAAAATCTATGTTTATTTGCAACAGTTATGCTAACAACAATAAAAATAGATTTTTGACATTAAAACAGCAAGACAGCAATTCCCGCACACTACCGTAACTTGCAAAAAGGATATATTTATTGACACACGTTGTCAATAAATATTACTTTTTTGCAAGTTACGATAGTGTGTAATATTTATTAACCTTAACTTGCAAAAAAGTAATTTTTATTGACACATGTTGTCAATAAATATTACTTTTTTGAAAGTTACGATAGTGTGCGGGAATTGCTGTCTTGTTGAAACGATCCACCTGGTTGGTCTTACACACCGATCAATTGCAGGTGTGCGATGGAGTTTGTTCACTAATTGACATTAAAACAGCAACATCTGCTGACGCACATCGTACTGCGTTCAGTGTTAGAACAGAACATACTAGTCGCCTCGCATACTGTTTTTCGCAGACTATATAGTATGGAAGTATGAGATTTCGGACGCAGCACATGATTTGGAAATTGACCCTGTATCATACCATACAAAATAGGTTACACAAATCATTACACCCCTGGTTACTTCTGAATGTTATCTGACTCTTCAAAACGTCCAGTTTTTAAAAAGTTTTTGTGGGAACATTAAAGGAAACATTCCGTTTTAGAATTTGGCAAAGCAGATGTTACTTTTGAATGTTCTCTGAACATTCCGAAAAGGCTAGTTGCATTTAAAATGGTTAGATTAATATCTAACTAAAAGCTTTCAGGTGTATAAATAACGTGTTTGTGCTGACGTTTTCATAACCCTGAATAAATGTTCTACTGGAAGAACTGTTGTTCATGCGCTAACTTTGAGAGAACCTTGTCAGACCGTTGAAGACTTTTTGTCAGACCATTCTGAGAACCTTTTTTTATCATAGCTGGGTTTACATCTTGCTATCCCAAATGCTTTTTTCTTTCCATGAAATAAGAAACAGAGGAAGAAGAACTAAGAAGAACTGTCTTGCAGATTATATCTCGCAGTTCTTTGTTCTCAGAATTGGAATAAGTAAAGTCCGAATTCCGATACGCTTTTCACCCTCTACGAAGGAAATACGTGCTTAGTTTAGCGATAACACAATGATTAACCTCAGATATTTGAAAGAGCACAATGTTAAAGTCACCACATGCCGAGCTACATTGCTTCACAGCACTGAAACCATAAGTCATACAGCTCAACGCTCACACCCACGATTATATTCACTCTCATACTTTGAGTGTTAATTTTAGTTAGGTGACGCAAAGCCCGTGAGGCCCTTCCTAAAGTAAACATGCCAGGCCTGAGGCAGGGATTCCAGAAATGAGGTTCACAGACATTCCCCACAGACCACAGAGGATGAGACATGAAGGTGCTGCCATCTGAATAAAAAAGCGTTCATTCATATCACAAAGCTAATGACAGGTAGCCTATACAGGGGAATTAGTCCATATGAGGCCACAACCGAGGCCAAAAGGAATCCTCAACAAAGCAGTGCATCTCAAGTGACCCACTTCAGAACAAAATACATGTCTGTACTAGCAAATAATATAGGCCTAAAACATTTGTGGGGAAAAATGTGAGATATAAACTCAGAACTCTAGATTCTTAAAAACATAAATGTCCTTTAAAGGTTCTTCACAGCAATAGAAGAACCATTTTTGGTTCCACAAACTTTGTTTCTTTAAAGAACCATGTCTTTCCTACCTTTTTGTTATCTGACGACCCTCCTTTCACTGCATAAAACCTTTTGGTTCTTAGCTGAACCATTTAGATAAAAAAGGTTCCTCTATTGCATTGTATAAGAATGTAAATAAAAGTTCAGCCCGTTCTCATAGAAATGTGTACAAAAGCCCTCCGCAAAAATGGACTTTGGCGTAACCTATTATTGATACGCACATTCACGAGATCACAAAAGTTTACAGTTCTGACTTTTTTCATAAATGTCTGAGTTTATAAATGTTGTTTTTTGGGATATAAACCCAAAATTCCTCTCACTTCTGACTTTTTTTTGTATGAATTCTGAGATTTCATTTTTTCATCAATCCTCACAATCAGTGTCTCATAATACAGACGTTTCTTCTCTGAAATGTGTTTTCCTGATGAAGTTCTAGACTAAACTACAATGTGGGTGCTTTTCCAAAAACATGTTTTACTCTCCCTCATATGAGAGAGTAAGATAAGGCTTGGGAAATATCATGTTGTTGCATGTCATGGCTGTAATCAGTAGCTATGAGATGTTAATGAGGTGATGCAAGCTTATTGAAAAAAGCATTTGCCAAACTCTTAGTTTATATTCTATTTGAAGTGGTGGTGAAAATTCCTAGGAACACAGCAAATACTGTATTACCTATGCCGGTACAATGAGTAGCCTAGCCGATCATGCTTGAGTCACTGATGTGGTTCTACGTTTAAAAAAAAGTGATGTGGAACAATTTCCAATCAAAAATTACTTGTAAATTTCACAACATTTTTAAAAAGAAACAACAAGTAGCCTAACAAATGAAATCATTATCCACAACTGTTAATACACTAATTAATCAATTTAATAATTTAATAAAATTGCATTTCATTTATGTGGAGTTAAACACACTAAAGGGAAATATGAATATTTTAACATTTAAATTAAATCTTAATTAAATTGTTCATATTAAACTGTACATTCAATGATGTAATGCTTTTAAATTTATTCAAAAATACATTTGAAGTGATGTATAAAAATGTAATTTAATACACTTTTTGAACTGAATAAACCTCAAGAACATGTTTTCAAATGAAAACTCATTTAGATTTATTTACTTTATGCAGCCCAAAAGACAGAAATCTATAGGCTTTCCAAAAATGAAAGGGAAGAAAGTTATCTGAAAATATATTTTGCTCTTATCTAGCTACAATAAAGAATACTGTATTGCTAAAGAATTTTATTTATTTTTTTATTTATACAATACATGTATGGCTGTGTATGTTATTTATTTAAAATATCTTTTTGTTACTTTTGTTCTCCAAAATCAGTGTGGCATCCAATGGGGGGCGACATTATGTCAAGTGATATTTAATAAATAATTTATATACATAGTTTTCGAGAGGGTTAATAAATATATATGTCAATAACTAAAAATCGATTCGACATTATGGTGCAATTTTTACTTGATGAATATGCAAGTTACGATGCTTGTACTTCTCATTAGAGTGCGATTATCGAGCCTTATAGCCGAGGTAGGCATAATAAAACGTTTTTCCCCAACATTTAGTTTTGACACCATAAGAAGCCTATAGCAAAAGGCACAAAAAAAAATCAGTGTGGAATCAAATAACAATTTGCCCTACTCTTAAAAAATCAGCCTGACTGAATCGTGTTATATAGACTAGACTAATTTATATGAAAAATAGTAAAATAAAAAAAAAGAGTTTTTTATCAATCAAACAACAAGCTTATAAAATATGTAAATATAAAAATGAACAAAGGTGATTGAAATCTAACGCAATTTGATCATATAATTTTTTTGGGTATATACAGGCCTATATATAATATGATTTGATAAAATCTATCTTTTTGCTTTTATATACCCAAACTTTTTCTCTCTCTCTCTCTAGTGAACTATCTGAACCCAGTCATAGGTATTGACATTGCTGAGCTCATATATTTTTGTAATACGTGGAAATTTTGTCAAAAACCATGTATTTTCCGTCTCGCCGGAAGGTGTGGCTTTTCTTATGGGCGTTTCTTAAAAGCAAAATATATAAACCTCTCACTGAAGTTAGAGAAGTCACTTTTGAGAAGCAGAGACACAGAGCAACTACCGCATACTGGAACTGACCTGAACTAGCAATGTACACCAGATCAGAAAGCCTGGTCTTCTCTCTCCCGACAAACACGTTCTTCCAGCCGCAGACGCAGTTTGATTTCAGACCGATGATGCAGCGCAACACAGAGCCGGAGATCTTCACCTTCGAGCGAATCACGGAGCCGCAGCAGCCGGCGTTCCCTCACCGCGGAGCCGCAGTGCGACCGCGCAAGAGGAACACTCGCGTCATGTACCCCTCCAAAGTGCGCAAATATCTGCCCCCAGCCGAGAAGAGCCCGGCAAAGCGCTGGCTGCTCGTCCTGTGCCTGGTGGTCTTCATGCAGATCTACACGGAGGAGGGATCCGTCGAGACCACGCAGAGCGAAGGACCGACCTTCACCGACGCGACTTCGTACAATGTTCTCCCCTTCCAGTCTGCCGAGGACCAAGCCAGACAAATGATGGGCAGCTGTCCTGAGGACTTCAGTCTGATGTCACAGATGTCTAGCAGCGAGCAGAAGAAGCAGAGCTCCTGGCTTCTGAACACTACATGCCCAAGCTCCAGCTGGGAGGAGGACATCAACACTCTCTACAAGCAGAGCAGGAGGAACGGATACGTGGTGGCCCTTCTCTACCCAGTGTACCATAGACTTGGCACAGAGAACTGAATGAACTCAGAATCAAGTTTGTGGACTAATCAAGTTCACTGAACCTTCTTGGAGAAGAAAAACAGGCTCCTGTGGCACCAAAGTCGTGCATGGAGAACCCAGCTTGACTCCGCAGAGCAAGTGATGGAAAACACAAGCTGGGGAGACATCCGATGGACTTGAATGACGAAGAAACTTTACAATGGAATGAAACTTGAACGGCTCATTTAGATTTACTTGAAAATGTTTCACTTGAACTGTAGCCTCACAAGTAGACCTGTTGTATGTGTGAACGCAATACTTGAATACTTGAATCTCACATTGAAGATTTTAATTTGTTACATGAAGAAATATTTGTTGTAGCTATTTATTGAATTATATTTATTTATTGTTATTTGCTTATTTATTTCCTATTGTCTTGTGAAAATAAACTGATATTTGCATATTCA
The DNA here is from genome assembly GCA_032359395.1 of Enteromius anoplus. Classification (NCBI taxonomy): domain Eukaryota; kingdom Metazoa; phylum Chordata; class Actinopteri; order Cypriniformes; family Cyprinidae; genus Enteromius; species Enteromius anoplus. The sequence continues at coordinate 24,296,353 of JAUMHG010000038.1, forward strand.
ATTCCTATTTACTTTTTTTCTCTGTCTTCTTGTAATATTGCCAGAATGAGCCGTGGTCTCACAAACTTGGTTCAAAATTCTGTGATTTCTAAGTGCCACGTATAAAAGTATGAGACCCAAAAAATATATGTGCTGTGCATGCACGAACACTTATGTGCTGATATGGCTCTTCAAAAAAGTGTCCGTGGGTTTGTTTGAAATATTACTACACAAAATACTTATTGCTAATTACTCTTCAATTTTGAGTTTTTGTTAGAGTTTAAGAGATAATCATGACAATAGTAACACTAGTAATAATTATTTCGAGCATTACATAAAGGTGAAAATGTGTGAGGTACAATGATTTCATATAATAAATAAACTTGCAATCATCATAATAATGTTTTGTGTCATTCTTCACTTTCATTACTGTATTCAGAAAACACACTGCAAAATGTTTTGCCATGCAGCTTATATTAAAATGTGAATCATGACTGAATAACTCTGGCTTCTTTCAGTTATGAATGTTACTTTAAAAGATCATGCCTAAATAACCAATTAAAGCAACAACTGGATATGTCTCATTAACCAAACCTCACTGACACATTCTTTAAAAACTACACAGTGGGTGAGTTTTAAGGGAAAATGCAGTGCTTTGTCAATCTAATGCATCATATCTTCATTTGGAGATGGATAGTAGAGGAAAAATAAATTAGGGGAATGACTAGATCATCAAAAGTCATTAAAAATAAGGTCAACAAATGACATATTGTTTCCTTTATCCTCCATAATTAATCTTTACTGCTTAGAAAGAAAATATTACTATATGAGTTTTGAAATAAATAATAAACAGTAATGTGGTAAAGAGTAAATCATTTGTTTTTTGATTTGTTATCATAGTTTTATTGTTTTGTTTTTTGGCCTAGTCATAAAAACCCAACTGCAGTTTAATTTTGGAATGCACAGTTTACAAAAACATGATTGTTGAGAAGGGAGCATAATCTGTTTTTGCAAATGAGCTCTTATACATGTGTGTGTGTGTTTGTGTGTGCGCGTGTAATTTAATTTAAATCTATAGACTGTGTAATTCTCACAATAGCGTATTTTGATATTTTACTATTATAATGTATACCTCTTATATTTTAACATGTATTTAATATAGTCTAATTTAATATGGTAAATTTCATTTTCGCCTTTATTACTACTTTGCCTGTAATATTACACTATCATATTTGTTATAAAGTTGCTTAATAAGGTCTTTGCATGCTTTAAAATCGAAGTTATGTTTTTGGTATGTTTGTTTAAAACTGTTTTCTTATACATCCTTGGCCATGTTCCGTTCACTATTAGAATGACTGTTTACGTCAATTCCCAGAAATCTACTCTAATGAATTATTAGACATTATACAGACTCTCATCAGTCATGTTTGTATTAAGAAGTGTATGACCCTGACGGAAATTGTGGTCAGCAGCCCACAAGGAAGACTCGTGGGAGATTCCCCCATGCACTTCCTTTCCAATGCGGATAACAAAACCATTTACTTTCCACAGCCACAAATTTAAATAGATGGTATGGTTTACATTTGAACTCCTACAAACCAAACACACTCTCTCCCCGTGCACGCAACCCTCCTGGTTTTCCTAGTTTTGTCCTTTTATCCCTACCGTCTGTATCTGTGTGCGCCTGTGAGCTGGCATTCCAGAGCCCTGAGTCAACATGCTCTGAATGAATCCCGCCTACTGCCCTGAAACCCAAGAGCTACAACTTGAAAAAAGATACCGTGGTAAGAAATGAAAAGAAAAGGAGAATTCCTCCCGTGGCCAAGGTGTGTCTGGCCTGTTGGGGCTTGATCAAAGACAAAAAGCCCAAACCATACCTTGACACATAACTCTATGCTCACACAGAATCACTGCAGAAAGGCCAAAGGTGATCTTCTACAGCTCCAGATGGCACGGGATTGGCTCAACTCTGCTAAAGTATCATTTCCGGTTAGACTCATCAGATCTCAGCTTGACCTTGAGAGTGTGAAGAGATACCTTGGAGCACCTGAACAACGTCTGGCAACATGCAATTTTCATGTTCCTGAATGTGAATGTTTAAGCATTTTCAGCACAATACAAACTCATAAATCTCATGTGCAAATGTTCATCCCTTTTTAATGAGAATGCTGTAATCATAATAAATCTTTTATATTTTTGCTGACTTGTAAATCAAAATCTATTGGTTGCACAAAGATGCTCTTTCCATTCCACAAAAGGTTATTTATAGTGTAAATAGGTTATCTAGATTTTTAAAAAAACAAAAAAGTTTTTCCATGGCATCTCTGAAAAATATTTTGAACCTTTTTTTAAGTGTACTGCATTTCATTTTTACTAGAACTTCCTCTGAACACAACATGTACGTCAACACAGTCTCACTCCAACTCGTCACAGTTTGAAGCTTGGTCAAGACCCTTTTGCGTCGCTTTTTGAAGCTCAAGGTACCCCTTTTTAGTCACTTTTTGACGCGAAGGGTCCTCCATTGTTTTAAATTAGACACCCTTAGCGTCAATATACCGGCGCAAATTTTTTTTTTTATCGTCATAGTATAAATATATCTTGGGAAAAACAATGGCATGTAAGTACAGTAAGTTACATTGTCTTATCTTATTTCTCCAATCACAAAAGCAGACATCATGATAATCAGTAATTGTCTGCAAATGTCTTGTTTGAAATGACTTTTAGGAAACACTTTATAATAACCTCACACTATGAATGCTTAGTTAAGCATTAGTAAATACTCAGTTCATCCTTTATAAACCATATTTCTGACATTAATATGCATTAGTAAACAGTGTACAAGTGCATCTATAAATGTCTTGTTCTTGAGCACATTTATAATGTTTCATAACTGTATTTTCATACTTTATTAATGATCAGTTTATCATTTTTTTTAATCATTACCTTATTTACAAACCAGTTATTTAGGAGTTGTCTGTGTTTAATAAGACCATTTAGAACGTCTAAGTTAATGATCAATAAATTATTTAAACTTACATTAATTAATCTTATTATTTAGACACATGCTAATAGTTGTTCAGTGAGTTAATAAATGCTTTATTAACACATGTTCCTGCTGTAATTCATGATTAAGTCAGGTAGTTGCATTTAGTAGTTGCCAGACGTCTGTTTTTGTGAGCTCATCTAAAGTGAGGACTATTTATACCTTTTAAAGCATTTATAAAGCAGATGCAAAGGCTCATTTATTTTCCAAACAGAAAAGTTAAACAAACTCAACACAGAGGAATACAGATGTAAAAAGATGTAAAAACCGTAATCGTACAACTCTACATAAATGAATACAAAAAACTTCAGTTTCATAGAAAATAAAAAGAAGTGTACAGTTGTACAGTTTTATATTTTTTGCATCTTGAAATTAATAGTTCTGTATCCCACTGTGTTGTGTTTTGTTTTTTTAGGAAGATAACTGGCCCTTTAAGTCTCCTTTGTACATTTAGATATGCTTATAAAGCAAGAACAAGGCATTTATAACTGTATTTATAAACTGCTTAATAATTACTATTAAATATTGGAAAAATCCTTCATAAAGGATGAACTGACTATTTACTAATGCTTAACTAATGATTCATAGCGTGTAGTCATTATAAAGTGTTATGACTTTTATTATTTTTTTCACGCTGGGACGTATTCGTATGCATTTCGCCAAAATAATTACCCTAAATGTTTGGGTACAACCAAACTAAAATCTAATTTACTGTGTTGGGTAAATGGCAAAAAATGGGTACTTCCACCATTACTTCTACGAATTATGAAAAGGTTCTTCCAATGCAAAAGCCTAACACTAATAACTTCTGCTAGTGTGGGTTTGGTTACCAGGGAACCCTTCATAGCAATTTAAGTTGTTTTGCATAAAGGCGTGAACTAAATGCGTAGCTTAAATGTAAGTAGAAATCACACACATACACATTTTATACAGCTATTCGCCTTTAAAAAACCTGTATAGATAGATAGATAGATAGATAGATAATAGTCTTGCATAGCCAGACCTTCAGACTGACGGCTGAAGGTCTGGACTTCATAGCCGCTTTCTTTGGTCAAGGCCCGCCCATAAGGCCGTTTGACCGACATGTCAAACAACCAATCACAGTTTTAGTTTCGTTCAGCGTCACGTTTCGGGGCGTGGAAATGTCTCCACAACAACAGAACGACGAGCAACAAGTCAGTCAGCATGGAAAATCCCGATCTGTTTGAAGCATATCTCTCCACTTTTTAACACCCACTAGCAATTCAGGAGAACAGAACACAATACTGAATCTGCCAGCTGCAATGTCAGCGTCTCTTGTTGTTTCATGTTTGCCCGCAAACGTGGCTAATATCCCCTTCTCAGTTAGTTACTTAACTCGATCTTCCATAACAGATAGGATGGGACTCACAACTAGTAGAATTGGATCTGCTGGGAATCCTTCTAAATGCTGGTAATGGGGTCGGCCAGGCTTGGAAATTAATACTCTTCCCAAATCCCGTTGGCAAACAGGCTAAAATATCTCTTTTTGTCTTCACTAAGTGCCTCAAACAAAACTCCTGGACATCTCTTTAAGAGTCTATGCTGTGAACCTCCCATACTTTTGAGAATCCAACATTTCACTGATCTTGAAAAATGCTCATTGTCACTCATGTAAACACAACCGTTTTTCTTTCGCAATCTTACTTCTGCGCTTTGTTTCCCGGCGGACCGAAAATAAACGCGACACTTACGCAAGTGTAAGTTTACCCCCAGAAATCCGAAAAAAATTAACCAATCATTTAAGGACTTTGACATTCCTCAAGTGTTTCCAGTTAAGTGTACCAAATGCATCAGACGTTCCGTGGACTAGATAGATGATATCAAGCTTTTGAAGCTTTTTGACTATTATTTCGTAGCAGTTCTAATACTCAGCGTCATCAACATTCTGCAGCTTGTCCTGAAACCACTGCTGTGTGAATTGTGCCGTTAATGCATTACTTGGTGTTGTAATATTTACATGCACATACTCCTGCTGTTTTCAAAGGCATGTATGGCATTACTGATATGACTCTGAGAACTGAAGATGGCTATTTAAGGTGAAGAATGAGGATATTGCTTCATGCTGATGGTATGGTCAAAATGCTACTAAGTAATGTTACTGTAGTTCTGGAGTAACACGTGTGAACTGATACAACACACACATCAGGTTTTTTTTATGTAACTATTGTTCTAGAAATGTAAAGAATTGGAAAATAAGGAAATTGTAAGGTTTAAAAGGAAGGCGAGAAGAATGTAAGCTGTGAACTGCATGAGTGAAATCACTCCAGATGAATGATAACTATGACACAGCAAACATAGAATGGGGTGAGTCTTATTGCATATGAATAGGTCATTTAAATCAGTTTAGGCAAAGGTGCACACAGGAAGGAAACTGATGTAATCATGACTTTTCAGAGCTATGCTATGTCGTGTAAGGTTTCATAATTCTTTGTATCATGGTTTTGTACTGTTGTACAAAACCACTGAGACTGAAACATAACCACAACCTGAGTTTCAGGTGTAGCTTAAGGACTGAAATCATCCGTGAAAGGTGTGTGAGAATTTATGGCATGCTTTCATTCACCGCTGTCTCTCTCGTTCACTCCCACACACATACCGAACAAGATTTTCGTGTACATGATACTTTTTTTTTTTTTTTTTTTTGGAAGTAAAAAGAAGTAATTTTTTACATTTACAATGAGAAACTACAAATTGGCTATTCCTGTGTGACATTCTATATTTGAAAGTTTTTTTTTTTAGTTAGTAACTAAATTATAAGTCCACCTATAAAAAATAATAATTATTTAATTATTTATTATTTACCAAATGATGTTTAACAGAGTAAAGGGAATTTTAAGACAGTATTTCTTATTATATATATTTTTCATCAGTGTCTAATTTATTTTAATTTGCCTGAAATGAAATAATTGTTTTTAAATATATATTAGAGAATGGTTAAGGTCAATATTATTAGCCCCTTGAGAAATGATCTGATTGGCTATGAAAATAAACTGATTGACTAAGCTAACTTGTCTAATTAAGCTAATTATTCTTCTACGCCTTTATATTACACTGTAAGCTGAGGATTGGTACCTGGCAAAACAGCTAGGAAAATAATATGTACTGTCACCATGGCAAAGGCAAAACAACTCGTTTAATGCTTATAAAGGAGAAGAAGCATATGTGTTTATCAATGTATTTTAAAGTGACCTAGAGACCTGGACAGGAGTGGACTGTAAGGTTGCCGACCAAGAAAAAATCCACTTCTGAAGAAAAGACAACTCCAAGCTAGCCCGATGTTTAAAGGACAACCTGGAGAAACACTCTGCATATTAGAAACATTTCCTTTGGTCAGATGAGACATAACTAGAGCTCTTTGGCCATAGAGATGTTGCCTGTGTTTACTGTAAGAAGAAACAGGTGCTCCAGAGTAAAACATGGAGGGGGAGTGTAATGCTGTGGGCTGCACTTCTCAGAAGACATGCCTGAAACTTGTTGAGAACTGTACAACAAACAGTTTAAGGCTGATATCAAGAAAAAGGGATAACCATTTACTGTTAACACGAGAGGGCTAATATCGTGATTGTGTTTTGTATTTGAAAGACATTGTGCACCTTCCATATATTATTTTTTTTCCCAGTGTAAATTTGCACAGTAAAGCTCTGGCAACCAAAAACTTGAACGCCAGATGTTGCTTTACTGCATGCACAGAATTGCCTTCCACGATGCAACGGCTGCTGGGGTGTTCTGGGATAGTTGCTGTAAAGTAGGTGGTTGCTACAGTGGGGTATTCTGGGATGCTTCATAGGTGGCATCTTGGATTTTCTGGGTTCATTCAGAGCTATCATGTTTGCTCTTGTGCAGAAGGATTTGTCCTATACACTTATAACCTATCACGTGACAGTCTCCTCCATCATCTGGAGGCAGGGCAGGAATAAACCGGTTTGGCAGATGTCTGTCCTGCCTGGATCTTTCTCTGGGCTGGTTTGTAGCAACAGGAATTATATAAGGGTGAATGTGTTTGCATGGACATGCCTGAACCGGCACTGATCTTAATCTGTGTGTTGGAGAGATGGTTAAAGAATGAGAGAATGTACCCAGGAGTGGATGGCAAATAGGAAACCTCCTCACCTCATACACCCATAAAACTGTCATCGATTACTGATTGTACATCTGATAACAGATCCAGTGCTCATGTTACTATGGGACTCCAACACAAAAATACAACTAACATCATAACGTAATGTAACTTTGATGAGTTCAAAAGGTGTTTATTCGTCATACTCATCAGAAAAGGTGAATTACAAAAGTGAGGATGCCACAGAAAAACTATATAGTGATGTTATGTGATATCATTTCCTGTATGATATACTGGTCTTACTCTCACAATGTTTTTTGTGTGTTGCATTAATATTTTATTTATTAAATTATTTGTAATATTATTCATCATTTATGTCTTGTTTTAATCATTATCATGGTTGTTGTTATTATTGTTGCTATAATTGTTGTTGTTGTTATTACTAGTCTTTACCAACTAGACAATTTTGACTTTCATCACATTACATAATTTAAATGACACATAATTTTAATTTTAAAATAAATATATAATCATTGTCTAAACTGCTTGAAAATTATAGATTCATACAATTGATTATCATCAATGATTAATCTATAAATAATAAGTCCATTTCAGAAAGGGTTATTTTTATGTAAACATAAAGAGTTTTTAAATGTACAAAAAAAAAAATAGATTAACCCAGAGCCTGGGGGGGTATTCCAGAAAGCTTGGTTAACTTACCATTTGGTAAAACATAGCCTCTGGGTTGATTTACCCCAAACCCGCATACCATGAGTATGTTGGTTCCAAAACACCTGAGAAGAGTAAGTTTAATCAACCTCCTACTGGTTACCCAGAGTTAATGCGCGTATAATAATGAATAAAAAGCAATACGACTAAAAAATAAAGAAAATAACATTATGTGTGTTCATGTTCAAGTTAGTTTGGGTGGGTTTGGTTCATTTGCAGCCCTGTCATAAAAAAGTGTAACTGTTACCGTCATGGAGAGAGATGTGTGGGGGAAGGGCATTGATATTGCCGTGCCAGTGGAAGTATGTCATTGAATGACTGAAAGATGTCAGAAGTGAATTTGGTTGATTTATTCATCGTCTGTACGCATAAGGATTCCAAGGTCACATAATGTAAAACATATATGAGCAAGAACATTGGTTTAAATAAATGAAGAGACATTACAGTTCTAGTACCCAACTGGCAAATATGTCAGTAAAACAGTGAGGAGAGACATGGTACCAGTTTTCCCACACCTTTAAGATTTGCGGCAAGACATTACAATACTATAAATTCGTCATTTAAATGTCTTGTTCACATCACATATTCAAAGTAATCTTTTAAAAATGAAATGGCATACACTATCCTTCACGACGTCAAACATCAATCAATCGCTACATAAATTTGGGGAGGGAAAAGAGGTGGTCTCACCCAGGGAGTAATTCCATGTAGAACCGCTACTGCACATGCCCACATTGTACAAAAAACGCCCTGACGCAAAAAACTGATGCAACTTTTTTTCTCTGTGCTAAGTGCAGATCCGCGGTTTGTGATCAATAATTTGTGTTAAATAAATTAATAAATCTTTTGAAAACCGGTAACGCTCTTTCAAATAATCATTAGGAAATTAAAATACATCAATACGCTATAGGCTATATAGCGTATTAATAATAACTCTCTCCAGGCATAAAAACGTATAATATGTGCCTCCACGTCCACAGGATTCACATCAAAAGGGGCACGCCATGCTTAGTAACCTTCTGAAACAAACTTACCCTGGAACATCGGTTTTGGAACCGAAAGTTGAGGTTAACTTACCCTTAACTTACCCACTAACTTACCCTTAAACTTACCCGAGTATGTCACATAACCTGCTTTTCTTAAACCTCCTGTTGTCAAAACAGTAGAAACTATAGTTTTTCATATAAGAAAAGACCTTTACCTTGAGCTCTAAAATCACACTTATCATATCTCGTCTTGATTCTAAAAAAAAAACAGTCTGGAACCGAGAAGAGAGTAAACACTTCCACGAGCTGTGGATCACTGCATCAGTGAATTCCAGATGTCTGGTGGCGGACTGAAAATGTCTAAATATAGGACGATTGTGATCTTGTTTTATTTCCTTCTTCAGAAGAATGAATGAAAGGGAGTTTACCAGTGAAGGTTGCAAGCTGAAATGTAGCCAGAGGAACTTTGTTGCTCATACCTGCAAGGCATTTTACCTACATCTCCTTTATTAGAGTGATTTTACAAAAGCATAACTTTCTATAATAACTGGGCCATGACGGGACAATATGTTCATACAAACTATTATATAAACAGTTGTTATGAACAAAGTTATTTATTTATTTATTTATTATATAATAAGTTATTTATTCAGTGTTTGACTCCTGTGAGGAGTGTAACATATTAGAATAATAAAAAATAAAAAAATCAAGGTGTATTCAGACTCTCAGTAGACTGGTAAACACATGAAAAAAATTTGTAATTGTTTTCCAGTGACACTTGATCAATCAAATTAAATTATATAAATCAATGTTTAATTGAACAGGATTTTTTTTAAACCATGCTCTCTCCATGACGGTAACAGTTACACTTTTTTATAACAGGGCTGCAAATTAACCAACATTTTTATTATTATTAATTTAGATTAAAAAAGGTGATGCCAGGATTTATTTTTCCAGCACGTGTCATACACAGACATTCAAAGTGCTTTACAGATAGAAAAAAGAAACCATAAAACAATTTATTTCTAGTTTTCTGTAAAAAAAAAAAAAAAAAAAATTATGTATATATATTATAATTTTAAAAAATGAAAAATAATTAAGTAAATAAATAAAGCTTAAAAGTAAGTAAAAATTAGTGCATATTTAAGAAAATAATAGATTAATTAAAATGATACAATGTTAAATATAGTAAAACAAATGTAAGGGTCACAGATAGGCCAGGCTCTGCACCCAACCAATCACAACGCTCACTCTCCCCTGAGTTCTGATCACCGTCACCTGCAACTCATCACCGCCACAATCATCGGCCCTTTAAATCCACACTCAGCATCCGAGCTCGTTTGCACGAAGTGGACTAAACTCCTTGCTCCCCTGCCTTTCTCTATTGAATAAACTTACCTTGTACTTACCTCCTTGTTCTCCTCCGTTCTAGTGTTTCTCCAAAGCTCCAGGATGTACCCATCTCCCCTGTACAGCGTGTCTCCATCGGCTCTGTGTGTCTCCAACGCTCCATCTGATCTGTAAAGCAATAGACTGTGTTATTGGACTAATTCTCTTCTCGCAATATATCTCTGTTCTCATATCCTCACCCTGATCAGTGTCATCATCATCCATGTGCTCCCTGTTGTAAATAAACCATTTTATATTCTCCTTACTTCCTGTCGAGCGTCCGCTTCATAACAGTAAGAGGCATAAAAGCAAAAGCAAATTAAACAGATTTCAAGGTTTTAGTTTGTTTTAGTTTTTCCTGTATTTATAGGATTTTCCATAAAGGACAAAATATTGAACATTCTAGATTACTGTTTTACATTTTAATATATGTATATGTAATATATGTAAAAGATAAATAAAATAGGCAGGGATCCAAGATGATTAGAACAATTATTGACCCCAAAAGTATAAAAAAGGTTAAACAGCCTTTTGTGATCAAATCTTAGGGTTTATGTGTCAATGCAAACATTTCCTTTAAAAATCACCTTTCCATTCCATAGAAATCACAGTAAATCAATGTAAAAGTTACAGAGTTATGAAGAATCCCTGCGCAACTCTCAGAGTGTTTTCCAAACTCTGCCTCAACACTCTCAGTATTTCCGGTGTTGTCACAGCTCTGCCTCTCTCTCCTTCACGCTGGCCAGCAGAGGAGGGGAAATTGTGTTACATCACTTCAGTGTTGTTTAAGAAAGGCTTTTCCCAAATGCTTCATCACTTTCACATGTCACTGTAACAGTCCTCTGGACAAGAGTGGTTTGCTTTGAGGAGGAAGAGGTCACAGCCCACAGTGATAAAGCACTTCCTGTCACTTGCGATGTTAAGTATGATAGATTTTGCCGGTCATGCTGTGAAAACATGACAGCTCAGAGAAATCTAGTTAATCCACTGAACTATCAGAACTGTTATTGGAATGTGGAGATTAAATCAAAGAAATTAAATAAGGTTGTAAATAAATTTCAATTAAATTAATTAAATCTGTGTTCTATAACTTAATAAATAAAAACTCAATAAATTTCTGGAACCTTACCACAGTTTTTTGTTTTTATTAAATCAATTATAATTAAACATGTCATACGTTTTTTTCCCCTCTTTGGTTGGTTGTTTTGCTTCTTTATTTATTTACTTATTTATTTATTTTGCCATAATGACAAGCTGGTTTTTTTTTTTTTGTTTTGTTTGTTTGTGTGTTAATTTAAATAAATTAATTTAAATAAATGAATAAATGAGCGAGGACGTTCTAACCTGAATAATATCTAATGAAGGAAACTGTTTTAATAATAATAATAATAATAATAATAATAATAATAATAATAAAATGGCTTGTTGACATTTGTGGTAATTAAATAAATTAGAATTAAACATATCAAACAGTTTTTTTCCCCTTTGGTTGGTTGTTTTGCTTCTTTTTTCCCCTCTTTCTTTCTTTTTTTTTTTTATTTTGCCATAATAACAAGCTGTTTTTTGTTTGTTTTTTTGGTCTTTTAAATATGTGAAGTGACTTATAACTGTTATTTATGTGGAAATTAATTTAAATAAATGAATAAATGAGCGAGGACGTTCTAACCTAAATAATATCTAATGAAGGAAGCTGTTTTAATAATAATAATGATAACAATAAAATGGCTTGTCAGCATTTGAGCCTTCATGACCCTTCCTAGGCGATCCTGTGCGCTTCCACAGACTGCCAGTATCTCCTGTTGGGTCTTGCATCACCCCTGAGTAAGAAAATCTGGAGACTCTTTTCAGGAATGTGCCGAAACAGCTGCTTAACCCAAGAGGCTTTACAGCTGTCAGAGACACAGAAACGTGAGTCTGTGCTGCCCTCTAATGCACGACATGAGCAACTACAGCGAGAGCTACCACAAAAA
>JAUMHG010000038.1:24341605-24359206 GCA_032359395.1 Enteromius anoplus
ACCTAAGCTACATACCTTCTATGTACATATCAGAGAACACTTTAAAATATTCTCTCAATGCATTCTATGGCACCTTTGAAGAAGAAACTAGTCCGATTTATAGCGTACATTAAGATTTTCAGTTGTTTTTAGCTTATCTAAAAATAAGAAAGGTGCTTCAGCAGTGGTATAAACATTATTTAATGTAAATTTTGATGACTGTAACTAGTAATCGCAATTTCAATTTCAAGGGAATGATATGATATGTCACATAAGTATTATTAACATATTTACTGTTTATTAGTACTCATAGCCCTGCCTAATAACTAAATTTAATAACTACCTTACTAACTAAGAGGTCATATGACGTTGTTAAAAAAACATTATTTGTAACAGTATTTCGTGTATTCGGTGTAATGCAGTGTGTTACCACCGATTTCTAGTTGTGTCCTCTTTTGGAAGCACAAACAAAGTAGTTTCACTTACACAACAAAACACAGTGTCTCCAGAACATGGCGCAGGCAACAACACTACAGCGAGAATAATAGTTTCACCTTCTTTCTTTGCGTAAACATTTGGTGCGGTGTTATGCAGGTCTTCGCACTCAGTGACATAGCAGCAGCAGCAACCAACTCACGAAAAACACACTTAATCTATGGCGGCAAATCTATGCCATTAATAAGCGAGCGCACCACTGATGCTGGCGAGCGCGGTAAATTTCCGCGAGAGTAAAAAAGATGTATATGTGAAGAAACGGGGCCGCAAGCTCATATCAAACCTTCGCGCGCGCTTGATGTGTCATCCACACGATCCTCTCTCACCTGCTCGCGTGAACACTGTTTTGTCAGTCGTGGGGCGGGGCTTGGTGTTTTAGTGACACCTACACCCCCCGCAAAGGCGACGATGATATCATCGTCCATCGCGATGTTTCACATTAGACATCGTACGATGCCAAATTGGTCAACATCGCCCAACCCTACATCAAATGACAAATCCTTGAAAACAAAATATTTGAAATTATATTGTATTATTTAGTTTGTCTTGGTCCCATTAGATTACATGGAGGAGGGGGGGGGTTATGACCTATACTGGGACCAATCACCCGGGGGCCATAGAAACGCGATGGCTTCACAAGTGAAGACTGCTGCAGGACATTTGTTTCAGATGATTATTTGTCAGTTTGACAGTGCTTTCACTGTTTCATTCAAAGAACTGTATGGAAGGATATTCAGGACATTTTTCAAATGGAATTGCAAATCGTTTTTTCATGTGTGGACGCATAAAATATGACATAATCCTAATCATCTTCAGATCTTGCTTTACTGTTTGCATTTTAACTTTCACAAACTCCTAGTGACTGCCAAATGTCATCATTTTTAGGTAACAATATTAATTGCCATAACTGCTTTTTCACTCTATCTGTGTCACACGTGTAACCTGCTAAAACTCAAACAAAATGCATGTTTATTCTGTTTTACATTTGCCACTATCCTAGGTTTTGCCCATTTGTCAGTAAGATTTTTTTACTTCCTTATTCTTATATATTGTAATATATATTGAATTTTTACATAAATATTGTATTACACTGAATGTAAAATTACTACGACCAAATTTTGACTTTTTATTCTCCAAAAACTTTTTTGAAACCTTAAAAGTAGACACTTATATACATTATATTTAATGTGCTTTCTATGGACATAAAATCAATTTGGTGAATTTCTTTTGACGTGGATGTCTTTGACCCATAAACTATACAATACAATATGCAGTTCTTCCATAGAACTGGCTCACGTGAGTCATTTGGTCCCGAACCTACAATTTTAAAGCACTTTCGAAACAATTTATTAATTTTATTAAAAGAGCTTTATTTGTTATTTCTGTATCACATGAATCCAGTGGTCTTCTGTGCGTCAGGATGAACACAGCCTATCTCAGATGCAGAGATGCATGCTTTTGTTTTCACTTTTGGTCCCCTGACATGAGCACATGGTGTTTAGGTTTCTCAGCGTGGTTTTCAGTGTGTTCATGTGTAAAGCATGCCTGGGCTCTTTAATTTGTATATCAAAGGTGTTTGCTGGAAGCGTGTTTATGTAAATGCAGTGAAGTGTTGTGCAGTGTGTTTTTTAACAGCTGTTTGAAGAGGGGTCTGCACTGCAGGTGGCGACGTGATGCTCCAGTTTTGATGCGTCATACCAAAACCATTTCAGTGCACTAAAGATGCTGTTAATCGGCGCAGTATAGGTGTATTTTGGATTCGCTGTGTTTTATTTGTGATGTATACTGCAACGCAAATTGAATGTATGTTGCGGTCTAGACTTTGGTCATGTATATTCAAATGATAAATAAATAAATCAGAAAAATTAATAAGAATATTTTTCAAATAAAGAATAATTTTTTTTCAAGAAATATTTACTATACTTGATAATGATGACTATTATTAAAGAGAATAAATACAATTCTATATTCTACTAAATGCCATATTAATAAAAATGAAAATTCTGAGTAACTGAATAGCCTAAGATGATTGCATTTCATAAAAATAAAGAAAATATATGACATGCCTTTGCCTTGGACATCGTTTTTAAATGACAATACATTATTTGTCAGCTGTTTTCACTTACAAATGGTGTAGCCAATTTTTGTATTTTTCCTTTTCTTTTTTTTTTTTTCAGTGTGTATGGAAATTTATATTGTTTTCCAAATTCGCTAAATTTAAGCAGGACATGTGATTCGATTTCTAGTTTGCCTTTCTCTTTGCGGTCTTGCAAGCTGCTAGTGCATAGACAAAATCCCTAAAGTTGCAAAGACTCATGATAAGTCTCAAAACATGTATATTCTTTATGAAGGTTAAGGCAACAGCTTGTTTAAACACGCCCCCACATCTCTATATCAGTGTGTGGGATAATTTTCATAAGAGGGAGCTATTATACTAGTTGTAGTGCTGTGGTCTGCGCCATGTTCTGGAGACGCTGTTTTGTTGTAAAAAAAAAAAAAAATGAAAGTACTTACTTTGTACTTCCAAAAGAGGACACAACTAGAAACCGGAACAGTTCAATCCAAATATTCAGAAGTGTTCGGCGCCTTCACAGAGAACTGATTCATGAAGATGACAGAGCAGCCTATGCTGGCTGTGCACAGAGACCATAAAGTGAGGCAACTCCAACTTTGCAAGGACAGTCTGGTGCTTCTGACTCACAACCTTTAAGTAAGTTATGTTTTCTAATTAAAAGAATCTGCCATTTACTATTCAAACGCAAGTTTCAAACAATGTTAAAGTAAAAGCTCGACCCGATGCTACGCGACACATAAAAAGACGGTATAAGTCATTATAATCAGTAATTATGTCCCCACTAGAGCCAACAAGTGCTTTGTTTGAAATGGCTGGGCGATAAAGTAATTGATATATTCACACTTATCTCGTCAGTAAAGCTGGTTCCATCACCTGTTTCAAATGGAGCGGGAGTTAATACACAGAGCCGTAGATCCCTGAAAAGCTACACCGTATCGGGTTCATTATCACCTCCGAAACTGATTGCGCTATTGCGTCAGTGATCATGATGATTTTTTTATTTTAACCTCTTACTTACCCCAGATGAGAGCATATATTAGATTCTGGCATGCAGTGAATCACTAGCAGTGCAGTCTATATTGTGAGCATGTGTGGCATTGTTGCAACTCTTTATGTTAAAACCTGCAAACCACTGAGCTGGTATACCTGACCTCACTGATCTACCCATGGAAAGCACCGCTCGCTCCCCCTCGATCTCTCTCTTTCTCTCTCTCTATTCATCTCTATGTCTGGTTGTGTGCGTGTAGGTGCTGTGGTTCAGCTCCTCTAGTCCGTAAACAGGATGCTCGCTCGACCTGTGTGAAATATAAAGATGAATATGAGTAGCTGTGTGTGTTTTATCGTGAGTGTACGCGTATTTTGCCCTGTTGTGTCATTGTACTCGCACTTTCCGAAATGCATGTGCATTTACTCTGAATAAGCCAGTGGATAGTTTAAATGCCGTTTAAGGGCTGATGCGTTTTCTCTACATTTCTGTTCTTGCAGGCAAACAAGTGTTTTTGAATCTGCAGCTGCAGATAAACGGCTCGAGCTGAGAGAAAGAATTAAAAAAATGAGAAATAAACTCTTTAGCTGAATGCATTAATGCACTTTTTTTTTTTCGTTTTTCCTTTACTGCAGTGCATTTAATGCAAAAAGCTGTTTATGCATTAACACGACTAGCAGGGGATGATGTGTGGTTTTGCTCGTTGTTTCAGATCACAGAAAACATACATTTTTTTCAAGAAAAAGTAAGATATTTGTCCGTCATCGGGAGGTATTGACTGGCCCAGGAAACGTGCTCTCTTTTTTTTCGTCAGTGCTTCTCCCTCTCCCTCTCTCTGTCTCTGTGTCTTTCTTTCATGTGTATTTTCTGAGTACTAAAGCTGTGGTGGGGCTTTCGAGAGCAGCAGTAAAGGTCAGAGTGATTGACACTTTGTTTTAGCAGCGCACAGGGAGAGAGAGAGGGAGGTAAATAAATAAAGGAGTGTAAAAATAAAGCCTGTGAAAACCATGTGCAAACCATTCTGACCTAGGAAGGGATCAGTCTTTAGCACAGCGTGCCACGTTTGTAAAAATGTGTGTGTGTGTGTGTGTGTTTAAAAAAGAAATTGTTATATGCTGAAAACCATGCTAACTGTCAACACCACTGAAGAGCATTGATATACTGGATATATACTCAACGATGTCTTTTCTTTAAGTATGAGTGGAATTGTTTTAAAAAAAAAATGATATTTTTTTTTTGTACAAAATATTACATTGAATTAATGCAAATATTATTAAAATATTAACATTTCTATTTGTGTAAGGATTTCAGTAACAGTTATTTCAATGAAAAAGCATCAATTGTAAAGTTTCACATTTTCACTTGTAAATTACAAAACGTAAATTTTACAGTATTTATATATAAATCTGTCCATTGGTTAACAATAACTCTTTATTATACATTGCATTTTTAATCATTTTAAAGATGATGTAAATGTATTTGTGATTCTAAGCTAAATTATCTTGTTTTATTTTTTTTTATTTAAATTTTATTGTTTTATGATTTTTATTAGATTTTATGATTTTTTATCATCTAATAAAATTTTATTTTATTTATGCTTGTCAATCATTTTTTAAAAACATTTTTTAATCATTAAAATGTTTATTTAATTTTGTGTATATTTTAAAATCTACACACACTTTATTTGTGTGTGTATATATCCAAGTACATGTATGTGCAGTCATATCTGTATTTTTATTACGCAGACCAGGACCAGAGACAAATCTGTACTTCGTACTCACAAAACACATTACATGCTCACAAAAGATCATCACTGAGACTTCACTGAGTTTTATGTCGTTGCTAGATTCCTTTCCGATTGTTATTGCTAATTTCATTACGTGACTCATTTTGAAAGGCTGTTCTGAGAATGTGAGCAAAAGCAAAAGTAACTATTAGGAAGTGGAGTTATTCAGATGAATGGCGTGGTTGTTTGTTGTGGCATTCGTACACAACACATGCACAATTCAACCATGTGTTAAGGCGGTAACACCTGAGAACATCTGCGAGATGAAATGAAAGGATGAGCCATGAAGTCCTTATGCAATTAAAACAAAAATAATGTAAAAGTTCAATCAAGTTAATAGCAAATAGACTGTGAGTTTGGCCTTGCTGGCATTTCATGCATGTCCACATGGGCAGCTGTTATTATACCATTAAAACTCAAGTTGGCTGGACTCAGGGTTGCAGGAAATGCTCTTCAAACTTGTGTTAGAAAACGGATAAACAACATTCTACCCAGCTTTGCAAAACGGTTGTGTTGTGTAGAGCGAGAGTAAATATTCCAGCCTCTGACAAACAGAAACGGGGGCTAAATATGGTCACGGTGATCAAGCTAATGGGGATTTCTTGGTTTAAGAGCTGTCATGATTTTTCACACTCGGCAGGCAGCAGTTCTGGAAGTCACTTCACAGCAGTGTTGGGGAAGCTAGTGTGAAACGTTAGCTTGCTTGTGTTAGTTTACGCATGGTTTAACTACAGCCGAGCTACCCCTTGCTAAAGGAAAAAGTAGCTAGGCACAGCACTAGCTATGACATTGAAACTAGTATAGCTTTTCATGCATAGAACCACTGAAGGTATTTGGTTAAAGTAAAATTTGATTTTGGTTTTACTCATACTAGTGTAAACATCTCCTGGTAAACATATGCATAATACTTGAAAACTCTAGTAGTTTTATGCATCTTTTGTTGCTTGCAAAATAATTAATATTAGTTTTAATTGATTTTTTGTCATATTTGTATGCATAAACGATACAAAACAAATTGTTGGTTTCATGCATCTTTTGTTTGCAATCTATTAAAGCGTCTTGTTCAGGACAGTATGCATATATAATAAATAAAGATGCACACACAAACATACAAGGCCGCTGCTGGCTAAATGGGTGCTCTATGCAGTATTGTATAGTTCCTCCGATCTCGCATATTATGAAAGTAAAAAAAAAAAAACGCCTGTGTGTCTAGAGCTACAATTGTGATTGGTAAATAATACAAGTTTTTAAAAAAGCAGTTGTCTGATTGATTTTATGTTCTTAAGCATTCAGATATCACATTTTCATATAAAAGAAAATGAAGCAGTTCTATGATAAAACCGTGGTTACTTTTTCTAAGGGTTGTGATGCCCTCATGTTAGTTGTTGAAGAAATTTAGAGGCTGTGTCATCTATAAAAATTCTACCATGATGTTTTGTGTTATTCATAGTAAAGCCACGGCAAATTTACAATACTCAGAGAGAATTTGAAAAACATTGGTGGTAGTAAAATTATTCCAGACATTAAAAAAAAGTCAGCAACCAGATTTTTGGATTATGAATGTAGGCTTCCTGAAAGTAGGGCCGTCTCTAAGCAAGGGCAATCAGAATTAGATAAGGATTGCGATCTTTTGTGTGCAGTGATTAAAACCAATCTGAAGCAGACTGTATTTTGAGAAGTTTAAGATATACAGTGCTCTCCACTAATATTGGTAAATCTGAGCAAAGGTGGCTGTGAAAATTAAATCTGCATTGTTTGTCCTTTTGATCTTTCATTCAAAAAGTTCTAACCTATCATTGAATGAACACAACTGAAAACGGGGAGAAAAACTCATGATGAAATTAATGTTTTTCTCCAATACATGTGGGCCAGAATTATTGGCACCCAATTATTCCAATGTCCATTTCCCAAGACAACAAGCTCTGAGTTTTCTCCTGTAATCCCTGAAGAGTTTGGAGAAAAGAGAGCATTCCTTCATCCAGAATAACTCCATACCCTATAGATTATCAGCTCCGTGTTGGTTCACCTCTTTAGTTCACCTCACTTAGGGTTCAGGCCAGAGAACTGGGACAGACATGGCAAAAGCTTCATTTTGTGCTGAGTGACTAATTATTGTGTTTATTTTGATGTTTGTTTTGGATTATTGTCCCAGTGGAAGACCCAACCATGGCCCATTATAAGAGTCAGTGAATTATTGATTGATAATTCAATAATTGGTATTTGATAGAGTCCATGATGCCATGTGTCTAAACAAGATGTCCAGGACCTCTATACCTCTAAATATAGACCCACAACATCAAAAATATAGCAGTATACTTCCTTGTACACATGGAGTACTTTTCATCCCTGTGTTCACCAAACCCATCTTGAGGGACTGCGGCTAAAAAACATTTTTTTTGATCATAGAAGCCAGTCCCATTTGTAGTTCCAGTCCTGTCTTACAACCGAACATGCTGGAGATTGTGTTTGGATGAGTGAGAAGAATGTTTCTTAAATCCTCCTGAACAACATGTGCTGGTGTAGGGGCTGTAGCCCCTCAAACTCAAACACTAGTCCTCGCAGTGTATTAGGATGATAGTCCAAGTTTCCTAACATTGTATGTTGAATTGGAAATTCCTTATTACTTCCCTGATGGTGGAAATGGAAAAGTTTTCTTATTTTTTCTTAAAGCCACTTCACTAATTTGTGAAGCTCAATTATTTTTTTGCAGCGTATGAGAACTTTATTATTTGGTTTTTCTCATTGTGTTGATGATTAAGGGATTTTGGGCTTTGTAAGCCAGGGCTGGATGATATTTTCATGTTCAAAATCAGCCTGGAGTCCTAAAATTGTGAATATGAATCGGAAGATATTTTACGCATAAAAAATTCTGGGAGCGCCAATAATTGTGGCCAACATGTATTAGAGAAAAACATTTATTTCACAATGAGATTTTCTCCCCATTTTCAATCGTTTTACTTCAATGATTGGTTAGAATTTTGTCAATTTTTTTGAACGAAAGATCAAGAGGATAAACAACGCAGATTTATTTTCCCAGCCACCTTTGCTCAGATTTACCAAGGGTGCCAATATTAGTGGAGAGCACTGTAGCTGGAGACTGTTCAAACCATCACAAAATAACATTCTGAGGCTGAAAACGGGCAGAAATATTTATACTCTATCATAGTGAGTTTGCAAGTTAACGGGAGTTTAATACATGAACATGTACGGTAGCATACCACTTAAATACCCTGAGCAGTTAAATAAATGTAAAAAAAAAAAAAAAAACACGTTCGCTCAATAACGTGCATTTATTGCATGAAGGGGGTGAGAACATAACACAGGCCTATGTGTCTAAAATGCATGTAGTCTATACAGCTGATTTGAAAGCTTACCGCATTTGACTTGCTGTTTATGCTGAATGTAAGAATAAAAACTGGCGTGTTTACACCAAATGTTGCAATGTTGTGGCACGACTAGCTTTCCCTTTCTATGACTAACGACGAACAATATTCAGTGATGCAAACTATTCAACCTTTTTCTGTCAAATCCTGCCGTTTTAAATTATATGCAATTCATAATAGCATTTTTAAATTTTTCTCTTTCAACAATTAAACTAAAATTGAATAGGTTCATATTCTAAAATAAAAATATTATCTGTCGTTCAGATGCATTCATTCATTCTTCATATGTAACCGTATTCATGCTAGCTTTATAAAATGTTTTGTTCGTAAACGCTAGGGGTGTGACGAGATCTTGGGGATATCGTCGCGATAGTGGTATGATGCGGCACAACAAATCTCTGTGTTTTATTTATGACGTGCTGACACAAATTCAAAATGGTTTTCAGCGGTGGCTTTATCACATCCAGTGTAGGCAGACTTCACTTTCCGCGTTCCATTCCGTCTCTTGCACAGCTGCGTCTGCACAGCTTCAAAGTATATTCAATGGCAGATTAGTGCGGATGGTCGAGTTCGACACATGCGCAATGCTACCTACTTGAGGGGCACTCTTTTAGCATTCTTCTTGATGTTGGACTTGAAAAAATTCCTGCACGTGGACAGGGTGCGGGGGTGTTCGCAAGACCCTCCTGATGACAAAAATGACGTAATGCAGACGGCCGAAGCATACTTTGGCCTTTAACTTGGCGCAGCATTTGCTGTAGACAAGCCCAACTGAAGCTTTTTTTGAAAAATCACTTATCCAGTTTTTAAAGGGGTATTTGTTTTTATTTATATTGTTTATACTTTTTGTGTAATTACTTGCCTTTCAGTTTTTAGCAGTGTTCACATGTTATTCGCGCACAATTTATTAAAATAGTTTAATTTCAAAAAGTTGATTGCAAAATGCACCTACATTTTTGAATAAAATACTATTTTTTTCCAAGATATTTTATCATTGAGAATTTATTTTTAAAATGTCTAAAAATCTTGTCTCTCATCTCTCATGTCTCGTCACACCCCTAGGACACACATATATGTATGCAGCCAGAACTGTAAATATCATAAATATCATGCGATTCTTCAGAAAATGAACAAGAAAAATGGATATTAAACATCCGAGTACCCATCAGAGTTGCTTATATGGAGATTTTGAAAGTTTCATGCATTTGTGAAGAGAAATGGAGAAGAGAAACCAATGGTATGTTTTCCGGTATATGTGTTTGATTCTTCAATCACTTCTTGTTCTGCTGGAATTAGTGCGGAAGTGTGTGTGTGTGTGGATGCGAATGCGTGTTTTCTGCTCTCCTCTGTGTGAGAGTTGACTGCAGTTCAAAGAGGAAAGATTGTAATATTACAGCACCGTTGATTTGGCATGAGCCTGTGCGTGTGAAGCTATTTTAAGTCGTGATTCAGTCTGACTCACTCGTAACGACAGATTTGGTTTTAGAGAGAAAGACCTTCTTCATTCCCAAATCTTTGATGTGTCAGAACTGACGGGACACGTTCTGGAAACTCCGAGCGTCCAGATTCATTTGCAGCTCTCACCACTTCCCGGCATCCGCTCTCATTTTTTTTTTCCCAAGGAGATTTGGTGTGTGTCTGTGCGTGTATTTTGTGAGTGTGTGTGGGCGTAGGTCGAAGGTTTCAGATCACGGGTCATAGCTCTATTCTCTCTTAATTTCCAGATGAACATTCTTAGCTAATCCCAGTAGAACAAGGAAATCATCCCCCTCTGTTTTTTCCTTCTCTCCGCTGAAACCCATGCTAGAGTATGTCTTGCACTTGAAATCTATGTTTTATCATCGATGACATCTAGCCAATATTTTAGTAGTCGAGTATTCCACTGAAAATGTCATCGATTAATCGGATAAAAAGGTTTTTGCTTAATTAAAGAGCAATATTAAACATGCAAGAGAAAATAAGACAGGTCTCTTAAAATAAACAACTAATTGGTTTCTTTTTTTGAAAAAAAATTTGATGATGTTTATGAAATGTTTAATATTCATTGCAATCAATCTAAAATAACTACACCTGTTGTTTTGAGCACATTAGCTTTAGGGACATGATTACAACAATTTATTCAACGCTCAGTATTCAAACTGAAGTATTCATCCAAACCATGGTATTGAAAAAGTATTACTTATGTTTAATTCTGAAAGCCATGCACAACTTTTTTGAAAGTAAACTCATTCCTTTGATAAGTAGCCGTGGTATAAGCTGATAAATATAAATATGTATAGTGTAACCGTGCGTTCACACCGCCGCCGACGAGAGCGTCAAAATTCGCTCTTGACGCCCTGCCAAGCGGTGAACCTCGTCATAGATCATTAACATAAAGTTAACCTGATTTCAACTCTCTCAATCACTGCGAAAAAGCATGACATGAACATTAAAATTAATTAATTGAGGCTCTGCCTGTAATCGAGTTATCAGAGTTACTCAGGGAATCGAGGACATAGCCCTTGTTTGTCTGAGGCGTGCATTGTGTTTTATTGATTAAGAGAGAAACTTGTTTCGTGTCAGTATGGCAGTCCAAATCTAAGGAAGCTATTTTCTTCCACAGCATAAAAAATAAGAGTCAAGTGCAACTTTTTGTCTTTGACTGTGTTTTTTTTTTTTTTTTTTTGCAAATTTCTCAGAATTGTGCGTTTATATAGCAGTTCTGAGGAAAAAGGTCAGAATTGCGAGAGAAGTCACAAATACCTAAATACATTATTTTATCCTGTGGCCGAAACAAGCTCATTCCATAAGAGAGATCAAATAAAACAGAACTGAGATGCCAACTCAGAATTCTAAGAAAGGAAAAGCAGAATAGCATGATTTAGCATGAAAAACTAAGAATTTGGGCTTTTTATCTTGCACCTCTGACTTTTCTACAAGGAAAAATGCGAGATACAAACTCCTAATTGCAAGGAGGGGAGTTAAAATTTTGAGAGAAAAAAAACGAGCTTCCATATGATTCCGTTTTTTTCTTAGTGTGAAATTTTACATTAGCATTTATTTTGCAGACACTTTTATATCCCATATATGAGAATGATAAAAGCAGTGGTAATAATTATTTTGCTGCTGTTGTGAAATCAGCTGTATAAGTAGTATTTACAAAGATACATAGAGAAGAGCAACTTTTTCAAGAGACGACATTTGCAACCATACAACATTTAGGATGATGTATTCACAATAGTGATCAAATAAAGGAGGTTTTTGAGTTTATAAATGGAAGCAAATGTTTCTGAGGACATTATGTAACTTGTGTATTGTATTGTATTAAGAAGATGTGTTGCTTTCTTTTGCATTTCAGGATAACAAAACGCCAAAGCTCACCGTACCCTGTTCGGACATCCAAGAGATTCGTCGCTGTAATTGCCTAGAGATGCCAGACAACATGAACACATTTGTCTTAAAGGTGAATGAAGACCCACACTAGAATTATTACACACTGGTTGATTTGAACTTATTTACTCAAGAAGCTGATTTAGATGATATTAGGCCATTATTATTTTAGTGCAGGTTTAATATATATACTGTATATTGCATGCAATAAATAACTGCTTGTTAAATCGTATTACATTTATATAATTATATATTATATAATTATAATTTATAGAATTATGAAACAATGTAATTTAAGTGGGGTCAAAGGTTTAAGACGACATTGAAAGTATTTATTTGGTAACACTTAGTTAACATTAGTGCATGTATTAACTAGTCTGATCAAACAATGAACAATGCATTTATTACGCTATTTATTCATCTTTGTTAATGTTAGTTAATGAAAATGCAGTTGTTCATGTTAGGTCATGGTGCATTAACAAACACAACTAGTGATTATAATAATGCTGTAGAAGTATTGTTCATTCTCAGTTCATGTTTGCTGATGTTGTTCATTACTGCATGAACTAATGATCCTTATTTTAAAGTGTTACCATTTATTTACATTTATACATGGAATTCAACAAGGACCTTCTTTATAAACTTATAATATAACAGATTTTAACATTTGACTATGTGGAATAAAATGTTTGGTATGTTTCATTTTAGAGCTTTTGTGCAAAATATTTTTGTATTTATAAACATATACATACAGTTTTTTCCTAGCTCAAAATTGTTTCCTTTCCGTTTGTTAATCTGAATTTAAGCTTTATGACGCTTCTCGGAAATTTAATCGATTCAGAAATGGAAAGGAGAACTCGTCTTTTATTTATTTTTATTTTTTTCTCTCCTCCTGTCTCTTTCTGCTGAAGTTGTCATGATTAGTGGTTGACCAGAATGGGTTTTCCTTTGGTCTCTGCTGATGGCCAATCTAATGTAGTCGCTGATGGCTTTTTTCTGTCTAAACCTCTGTAGTTTCAAAAGTTTTTATGACTAGTAGAATCTGGAGAAGGAATTTTAAATAAATACTATAATTAAATAATAGCTAATAATAGAGACTATATGGAATATTCTTTCCTAATCTGTATGTTTAAATAAAAGCTTTTGTGACATCATAATAATTGAGAGACTACAGGGAATAGTATTTTGTAATGTATATATTTAAATAAAACTTGTGACCTCATAATTGACAATTCTAAATAGTAAAAAGTAAAATATTAATGTATTTTAAATAAACGATTTTAAGACTGTGTGTGTGTGTGTGTGTGTGTGTACATATATATATTAGTGATGTCAAACAATTAATTCTAATTAAATGCATCCCAAAAAAGTTTCTGTTTAAGTATTATATGTTTGTGAGCTGTGTGTTTATCATGTAGATGTAAATACAAACATATGCATGTTATGTTTTTTAATTAAATATATTTCTATATAATATACATTTATATATTCATATTCTTATATTTTATGCGCATGTTAATATTTCCAAAATACACACTGTGTGTGTGTGTGTGTGTGTGTGTGTGTGTGTGTGTGTGTGTAAATGTGCACAGTACACTCAAATATATTATGTGAAAAAAAACTTTTATTTTTATTCCACTATTATTTGCACCCTTGGTGAATCTGAGCAAAGGTGGCTGTGAAAATAAATCTGCATTGTTTATCCTTTTGATCTTTCGTTCAAAAAAATTCACACAATTCTAACCTATCATTGAAGAAAAACAGGGGAGAAAAACTCATCATATAATAAATGTTTTTCTTCATTTTTTGCTCCACATCATAAACATATTTAGTTTTTTCCTCAATGTGTTATTGCTTATGGGAATTTGGGCTTTGTTTTCCCTCCTATATATATTTCTGTAAAACAAGGAACCATGGCTGGATAATTATATGTTTATAATCACCCTAAAGTCCTCAAAAATGTGAATATGAATGGGAATATACTACTAGATATTTTACTCATAAAAAAATTTAGGGGTGCCAATAATTGTGGTCAACAAGTATTGGAGGAAACATTTATTTAATCACATTAATTTCTCTATATTTTTAATTGTTTTGCTTCAATGATAGGTTAGAATTGTTTGAATTTCAAAAGGATAAACAATGAAGAATTATTTTCACAGCCACCTTTGCTCAGATTTACCAAGGGTCCCAATATTAGTGGAGAGCACTGTACATGTGTCGTATATATATATGTGTGTGTGTGTGTGTGTGTGTTTTTATATATATATACATAATATATAATATATAATTTGAATTAATGTACTTCTTTTTTTTATTTAAAAAAAATTATTTTGGCTAATTCTTTGTGAATTGGTCTTCAAATATTTTCAAATATTGTAGAACGTGATGCATATAATAATCTAAATCAGCCAGACCTTGTATATTTGCTATAAATTTGAAGGTGCCGTATAAATGTTTTGGTTTCTTAATCTTTTATGGTCTTTTGTTCGGTTGGTTGATGTTTCTTTTTTTTTTTCGTTCTGCTCTCAGGTTACTGGTCATCCAGGTAGTTTTATATTTGAGGCTGATAATGAGCAGCAGGTGAGCTCTTGGACCACCGAGCTCAGAGAATGCATCACAAGCAGGTGAGAGTGATGCTTCTGCATTTGGGCTAAACTTACCTCTCAAGATCCCAGACATTCTCCTACTGAGAAAACCCACTCGCTTCCTCTTTTACACACACACACACGAAGAATTAAACCAATCTTAGTGCTAAAGAAATCCACATGGTTTGGGTTCTCACACATTTTATTATTTTTAAAAGTCTTAATTTAGATGTGTTTGGTCTGTTTGCTTTGCAGACATGTCCAAACACACAGACACACACACACACACACCATCTGTGTGTTCTGCACAAGCTGTGTCTTTAACAAAAGGTGTATTTGTGTGTGTGCAAACGCATGCGTTTCATTTCCTTTTCTTGGTGTGAGGGTACTGAGAACTCAAGCCTGTGAGAATATATCAATGTGAGTTTTAGGAAGAGAGAGAGAACGAGAGTGAGGTCTTCCTGTTATTCTGATTACTAAGAATCTCAAGAACTCGACTCAGCACATCTCATGGCCTCCTTTCTCTACATGCCCCCTTCTCTACCTTTTTTTTCTCTCTCTCTTTCTCTCGCGCTTTTTTTGTTGACCTTTTTCTGCCCGCTCTTTATGCATGCATTTATCTTAACGTAAGAGCATCACATACAATAGTGTTTTCACTTGTCCAAGAATTACACGACACATTTCCTGACCCGAACCAAAAGCTTTTGTGGTGCTTTCTCCCACAACTTCCCCAAACGCCCCTCCCCGAGTCTTGCTTCTGCTCTCTCTCTCTGTCCTTTCCTTCATTTGGTCCCTATGGGTTTTAAAGCAATGTCTATTTTTCTGTCTAATTCTCATGCTATAAGATCTGCTCTCCTCTTGACTCAGCTTCTTGTTTCTGGGTGAATATTTATTTATTTATTTTATTGATTTTTACTTTTAAATAAATTAATGTACATTATATAGTTTTTTAATATCATTATATTTTTTATTTCAGAAAACTCTGTGATTCTTCCGTTTCTAAAGTGACAAATAAACCATAATTCAATTTTAAAATCTCAATTTTAATTATTTGAAAAATAGCAATATTATTATATTTATATTATTATATAAAATTATTATTATATTTAATAAAACAATGTTATATAGTTGCTATAAAATGTTATACGTAATGGAAAAAGGAACTAGGAATAAGTAACAATATTTATTTATTTATTTTTATTGTTGCAAAATGCATTTTTACTTTATGAAACACCCTACACATGATCCAACCCCCAATTAAACAAATAACATCTGAATAAAAATAAAAAACACCAAAAAACACGTGCATATATATACGTACATAGCATGACTGAAAAATAAATAAACAAAAATGTATATATAACTCCACTCAATTTGTGTCTGAAGTTGGTCAATCATTAAAGGATGTGATAAATTGTTGCCATTTTTCAAAAAACAATTCTCCCCTACCTCTGATATTGCATTTAATTTTTTCAGGTTTTAAAAAGAAGGCCAGATCTTTGAGCCACAATGAAATCCAGGGGGGTTGTGGGGAGGTCCAAGACAATAGTATTCTGTGCCTGGCAAGAAGAGATGCAAAAGCTACAATGTCAGCCTGTCTTCGACTTAAAGACTGACACTGAGAAGGAACACCAAAGATTGCAATCAAAGGGCAAACAGCTAACTTGACCCCTAGGACATCAGAAACTATTTTAAAGAAAGAATTCCAAAAGTTTTGCCACTTGGGACAAAAAACAAACATATGGCTAAGGTTACATGTTAAAATTATTTTCAAATAATTAAAGATGTATATATTCTTTTTACAGTTTATCAATTAAAACGTAAAAACATTCTTAAAATGAATGCCAGATGTTTTTATCCTTTTACAAATGTATCAATGTTACTGCATTACATTACAGTGTTACTTAAGGGTCCACGTGCTTTTAAGGGCTGCTGAATGCATGTTTTCCCTTATGGTCGTCGTTGAAGGCTTTGCTTTGTAGTGTGGACGCACCTTAGCATATGTGATTCTGTAACCTCCTCGTTATGCAATTAAAGGAGTTTAAAGATGTTTATGTATGTGTATGTGTGATTCCAGGTCAGATAGCGTGGATGGAGAACCGTTTCCTGTTAGCGACTCGCTCAACGCAGCTCGCAGAGGGAGCACAGAGCCCGGCAGCCAGGGTGAGTCTCACGCACACACTCTCTTACTGAAATATCAACAGCTACGTTCATGCAAATGATCTATGATAACTGAGAATTGAAGCCATTTGTGGTTGAATCAACCAAAACATGGTGTAAATGGGGCTACTTTTCAAACACTGTGACAGTTACCTTTTCTGGATTGGTTTCCACTATAGCATATGTTTTTCTTTTGTTTTTATAAACGAACAGATAAGATGCAATTATTTTGAGTGGTAATGGGCGGCTCTGACGTCTGTAAACTTTCGGTGTGTGTGTCTCCGCAGGCTCTCTGGGTTTTGGACTAGCAGAGCATGCCTACAATAAAACGGATCACTTCCTGTCTTCTTACCCATGGTTCCATGGGCCCATATCACGTGTGCGGGCTGCCTACCTTGTACAGCATGCTGGGTTCAGCGGTCATGGGAACTTTCTCGTGAGGCAGAGCGAGACGCGGAGGGGAGACTACGTCCTCACGTTTAACTACCAGGGCAGAGCAAAGGTAATGAGGTGTAATCATCATCCTCATCCTCATTTTCCTGAATGACAAAGACATGTCATTATATTCAGTTTATTCTTCATTATTATTCTTTGAACTGTATTTATATATTTTATATCAACAACATTTTTTATATTAAAAATATATTTAAAAAAAATTGAAATGATATGAACTAATCAGACAATGAGGAAAAACAGTGGAACGTCTAAAAATATTATATATTTTTATTTATAAACTTACACTGTTTTCCTATATATATAACACTAATATATATATAATATTA
>JAUMHG010000038.1:24377046-24397822 GCA_032359395.1 Enteromius anoplus
TGCCTTTAAGCTGTTTCCATACATATTTTCACCTATTGCGCAAATCATATGCAAATAGTCTGTTCTTAATCCATTTGGGAAAAAAAACAAAAAACATAGCATATTATTTATTAAGGAGACCTACATAAAAATAAAAAGTTGAATGAGTTTTTGTTTTCGCACTTTGTTATAGATTTTTTTGATACTCCAGCATCAAGCCATTCATTGCTTTTTATAAGCAGGTGCAGTTGTTGTTGTTTTCCTGATTCAATAAGAAAGTCTAAATATTAGACTGGATTGGAAATAGGAATGTTAATTTAGGTTCTTTTATTACTAACCGACAAGATTATGCTAATTTACAGTACGCAGTAACCAACTCTACAATATAATATCCTGGACAAAATTAAGCCTAATAAATTAACTTTTAAAGTATTAAAAGGAAACATCAAGTTAAGATATTTATGTTTGAGAGGTAACTCATCCTTTTATCCTATATACAATTTTAGATGCAATCATATGAATATGATTTCATGCGCTTTTGAAGGAGGCTAAGGTGCTTTGATACGAGCAACACCACGAACACAGACGCTGCCCATAGGCTAATTCTGTCATATGACACTACATTTATTTGCGTTAAAGCCCTTCTTCTCGACAAAAGGTGTTTCCAAACATTTTTTGCGACATTTGAAGTATCGATATAGAATTCATGCGCTAAAGCTAAACGGAAAAATACTGTGTCGACATTTACTAAATGTTATCGATAATTAGCATTTCCATCAGCTTTATCGGTAAAATATTTAAAGCGCTAAATATGCCTTGGATGGAAACTTGGCTAGTGACCCAATTAATATCAAAGATGGCAACGTCCACAAAACTAAGTTTTACCACTTTCTGACAAGACAGGAGTCCAATCGAGGCGCGAGTTCTTTCATCAAACCTTCATTAACCGACAGCAGCTTTGCGCGGAAAGCGGAGCATTTGAATCGCGCGACAAAACACAAAACTAACCAGAGCGGCTCAGGTGGAAAATTGATGAGATCTAATAAAACGTTCAGATGACACGCAGCTCATTTCTCCATCACTATAAGTTCCCCAAAACACATATAAAAACACGTAAGACCCGCTAGAAGCGCGTTTGTGCAGCAGAGCGCGCGTTCCTGTTCCGTTCACACAGCGCGTGTGCTCCGAGAACGCTGTTGTTAGTAAGGCTGTGTTCTGCTGCTGTGTGAATGTGGCCAATAAAATGAGATTTTATATGAGTAGGTAAAATACTGAAATAAATAAATAAATAAAATGACCTTTTAAACCGTTTAACTGATTTTATTAATCGGTCAAAATTCTAATCGGTCAGTTAACGGTTAACCGGTTAAAATGAGCATCCCTAATTTACATTATATGGGATAGGTACCGAAACTTGGTTATTAATCGGTACTGGTGCTAAATTATGTGCAGCAGCGAGCGAGGAAATGGTATATAAAAGAGGAAAAGTCAGCTCGCCAGTATGGCAGTTTTCTGGATATTATAAGTCTGACTGTTGTCAGACTTCTGCAGATTATGCAAGACCAGTGTCCCCGTTAAGACTTGATGTACCACCTTTGATGCGCTCACCCTTTGGAGCACAGCCGTATTCAACCAACAACATCTGTAGCTGCAGCACCGCACAAGCTGCAGACCCCCATGGAGAGGTGCTTTGCATCAGTGCCTTATGACAAAGATATAACGGAGGCAGTGGCATTATGTTTACTTTTTAATTATTTGAGTTTTCCATGGTTGAAGACATTTCTGTCTTAATAACTGAGGGGATTATGATCAGATTATTAAATTTAAAATAAAAAAACATTTTCTCCTGGTCCTTTTTTAAAAGTATCAATAATTATCGATATCGACCGATATGAAACACTGATATCACGAGACAGTTTTCAGCCAACTGACACGCTAGAAATAACCCACTTAAAACCGTTTCTGGTTTGGGAAAATACTAGTGGTTCATGCGCAGTACTGTATCATATATATATCATCAATATAAATATCAATGTCAGCATGAGTTGTTGATTGAACAATCCCGTACAGATTTTCACCATCTCTCCTTCAGAGCTTCTGTTTGATCACCAGACTGGTCGGGTTGGTTGAATGAGGCTCTTTTGGTGCTTCATCTGAAACAAGCCCCTCATTCTTTGACACTCAGACACACGCACGCACCCGCAGAGACGAGCAGAGTCCCACATACTGATCACAACTCTCTGAAGAGCCATTTAGAGACACCGCCGCACTCTTCCTTTCGCATTCTCTCCTTCTTTCCTTTCCTCCCTCCCTTTCTCCCTCCGTGACCTCCTGGAGACAAAGCAGCATCTCATCCCTCGTTTTCTCTCTGACCTAATGGCCACTGATCTCACTACATAAGACAGAAACAGAGGAAACACTGGTAAACATGAGAGAGGACCAGCTCAAAGAACGAATCCTGGATTAATGATTTCTGGATTAGCGCACTTGAATGATCTAGTTCAGAGCCTCCAAAAAGCAGGGTTTGTCGGTGTTATGCTGCTGTGTGCACGCATGGTGAAGAGGGCGGTTTTAGAGGCGTCTGATCTGGGTTAAGACGGGGTTTCTCTCTGGATTAAAGTGATTACCACCAACAGCCAGAAACTGCAGGAGACTGACTAGCGTGTGTATTCTGGAGTCTGGTCTCCTGCTTTGCTCCTGATGTGTGTGTGCAGCGCACTGTCGCCCTGATGAGTCTGTTAGGTTCATACTACTGTCTGAAGTCTGTGTATGACGGCTATGAATCCCTGCAGCTCCTGGAGCAGAACGGAGGGTTCGGGAACAACAGCACGCAGCTTCCCTCGCAGATCAACAACATACACAATGCTGGTAAGTTTTGCGTTCAGCTCGTTTTTTGGCGAGCCATTTCAATTCTAGCATGTCTCTAGCTTCTTTTTGTTATTCAGTTATGTCACATTTCCGTTGGAATTTTTACGGTTGTTCTCTGACTAATGTCTTATAAACGTATCGTGATGGGGAACAGTCTATCAGTGCTGTTGGAGCTCATCTAGTCGTAGGATCTGTTGATGCGCTGACATCCTGTGTTTACATGCATTATGTTTGGAAGTTTCTCTTGGTTTTCTGATGCCTTTTTTGCTGATGTGGCATGCATGCATTTAGTTAATTATTTATTTTAGATAGTGGTTTTTGTTTGTTTTAATCGATAACTTGGTTAGTTATTTTTAATGCTCACATGTTTGTTAGTCATTTATTTAGTTTTTTAGTTATTCTCGTTGTTTGGTTAGTTGTTGTTTTTTATTCCAGTTTGCTGGTTCTTGTTTCTAGTTATTCTCATTAGTTATAGTTTTTTTTTTTATTGTTGTTTTTTGTTTTATGATATATTTTAGTAATTAATAAAAGATTAGAAGATGGGGCAGTAAGTTCTTTTTTTTTGTTTAGTTTTTTTTTACCTTGAACATTTGTAATGTTTTAGTTATTTAGGTATTACTTGGTTGTTTCTTTATTTGGTCTTGTTGCTAGTTTGTAGGGTTGGGTCGATAGACGATTCCATCGCCGATGGCCGATAGACATCACGATGCTGAGCCGGCATCGCGATCCCCCGCCACGGCAAGCAACTCGCGAAAAACACACTTAATCTAGGGCGGCAAATCTATGCCACTAATAAGCCAGCGTACCACTGACACTGGCGAGCGCGGTAAATGATTTCCGCGAGAGGAAAACAGATGTACATGTGAAGAAACGGGGCCGCGAGCTCATTTTTTAAACCCTCGCACGCGCTTGATATGTCATCCGCGCGCGATCATTCCTGCGCTTGAGCATCTCTCACCTGCTCGCGCGAACACTGTTATTTTTTGTCAGTCATGGGGCGGGGCTTGGTGTTTTAGCTGCAACTTAACACCCCCCCCAACAACCGCCATCATCCATCGCTATGTTTCACATTAGACATCGTACGATGCCAAATTGGTCGACATCGCCCAACCCTATTAGTTAGTTAAGTTTAGTTAATCTAGGTGTTTCTTTTATTAATGTTTGTTTATTGTTGGTTTTTACTCATGCAAGTTTTAGCTACTGTATTATTGTTTGGGCTGTTCATTTTGGTTGTTGAATATTGGTTAGTTATTGTTGCTTCTATTGTTTTTTTTTTATGATTTTTTGTTTTGTTTGTTTATTTGTAGTTGTTGTTATTATGTGTTAGTTATCACTTGGTTTTGGTCTTTTTGGTCAGCTGGTTAGGCCTAGTTATTTTTTGATTGTGTTTTAATTAGGGCAGGGACTTTAACACGTTAATTTAGATTAATTAATTACACAAAAATAACGCGTACAATTTTTTTAACGCATTTTAATCGCACTTATTTTTGCACCGCGGAATGTTTCTCGCTGGATGAGTATACACCAACTAGCGTTTCTAATGTTCTGAATGTACTTGAAAGTAGGGATGCACCGATCCAGATCGACCTATATGTTTGTGTGTTTTGTCAGTAAAGCCGGTTTGAATTTCGGCTACTATGAATTCGGACATACTACTCGCCTCGCATACTGTTTTTCACGTACTATATAGTAGGGAAGAAAGCGATTACGGACACAGCGATGGTTTTGTGCAGCTCGTCAGTGAACAACAGCTGTGTGTAGTAAATACGGCTCAATGTGAAATCACGCACGACACAATATTGGTCTGCTGGACTTGGTTGAACAAAAATAAACGATATTTTGTTGCTTAAGCTTATGTATTCAGTCATTATTCAATGGTATACTAAAAATCCATATGAAAAAACTTACTTCTTACTGTTCTCAGGTCAAAAATTTATATGTGATTAAAATGTGATTAATTTCGATTCATTAATTACAAAGCCTCTAATTAATTAGATAAATTAAATTAAGCCCTACTTTTAATATATTTTAAGGTGGTTAGCCAGTAAACATATACTCCACTGTGAAATATTTTATCAGCTTAAATCTTCCTTTTTTTTTAGTGCTACAAAGTCACTTCTCACTGTGACATTTAATAATATACACAATATCCAGCTCCGCTGATTTTTTAATTTACACTTTGCTAAACTGCTGAAAAGCTCTTAATAACGCAGACTGATGTGTTCAGGAACTGGCTGAGTGGTGTAAACAATGATTTGTGGCTTTAAGGCCCACCAGCTTTTGTGGTAATGAGAAGTAATGAGATTTATATCTAAGAGTGTCTTAGACTTTATTAGAGAGAGGCAGGATAAAGCAGTATCAGTTATGTCATTCAACTTTTGTTGAAACCGCGCGCACACACCGTTAGAATGCGTGACTTCTTACCTGAATGTAAGTGCTTCTACATAAAGACACTCACTCATGCCTGCAAGTCACTTGTTTCAGGATTATAACTCTCCACCTGCCATCACGCTGTCATAATACTGTCCACAAACAGATAATGCCTGGTACACACCCCTGCCCCCATATTTACCCCCAAGAGGTGCTTTTCTCTGTGCATTCTGTAAGAGGATTGGCCCTCTGGTCACCATCTGCTGAGGTTTATCTGGTTTCTGAGCGAACACAGTCAGAAAGTGATAATACCACTCACGTAACTGAAAGCACACTCGATCGTGTTTCTTAATTTGCAAATATAGGCCCATTAAAATGTCTTTTTTTCCACTTTAATTACATTAAAACGTATTGGTTGCATCAGAAAACATGGTTTCCTTTTACTCTCTTTGACCATGAAAAAATTAAGCAGGCTGTTTTTGCTACTGTACTGTACCTTTAAGACTTCTGTATGTAAACTGATCCAGGCATATATTAGCATAGTTCACAAACCTTTGATTGGGTGAGTTAACAGTGTTATAGTATTGATTTGTCTTTGTTAAGGTTAGTTCATAGGGAGTTCAATTGTTCATTCTGTTTATTTTAGTTCACAGCGCATTATTGTTCATCTATGCAACTCCTAAATATGTATTTTTTTCTTTTTAGAAATATTAGTAAATGTTACAATTAACATCAGTTAATGTGAATGAATGCTATTGGTATATGTAAACCAGTATTAGTGAATGAATTATGTTATTTAAGTATGAGCTGATAGTGAGTCGTTGCAAAGAGATCTAAAGGCCCTGCGGTTATGTTTGTGTGTTTGCATCTCCAGGTGTGTATGACACCGACCCGACCATGGGCGGAGGCTTCCTGGATATTCTTAAAGGAGGAACCGAACGATTCCTCACCAACATCAAAGACACTTCATCCAAAGTCATCCAGTCGGTGGCCAGGTGAGCGACACATGCAGTCTGCAGTAAAGCACCCCTGCGGCCGTCCCATGTTAACTAGTGCACACACCTTGCTCGACTGTGTTTCGGCTTGCCTTGGTTTCGTTATGATGCATCTCTTTCCGCCGAGCCATTGACAGATTCAGCCGAATGAAGGAAGAGGTCATAGTTGTGGAGAGAGTACTAGTAATCTGCTGGCGGTTAATCTGATATCACTTAATCTAGTTTACAAACAATGCCATCCACTGCTGGCTTTCAGCATGTTTTTCTCTGTCTTTCTCTGCTCTTTTTCATGAGCTGTAGTATGTTAAGGCCTCGAAGGCACAACATCCTGATGTGAAGGTGGTTTGGAAAGATTGGCAGAATAATCATATGCGGTAGCATTACAAGAATTCTTCAGAGATAGATGGCATTGTGATGGAAAATCCATTCAAGATGGAGGACTAAATCTATAAACTAAATTATAAATATTTTGTTTAATTCTGAAATTGTAAAATATAATATTATAATCAAAAGGGCAGTATTTTACCCAAACATTGCACTTCATGCATTTGTATTTACTATTATAGTAGTTTTTAATGATTTATATTAGCGTTTATTAGCATTTTGTTTTACATTTGGTTTAACCTTGTCTCTTGGCATTATTAATTTTTTATTTCTAGATTTAATATCAGTAATTTTTTGCATTTTGTTTTGGAGCAAAACAAGACAATGCATTGGAAATCTTCTTATTTAGGTTTAATTGTTAATTTCATTAAATTTTAGTTTTGTTTTAATATTTGTCATTTTATTTTATATTTATATTTAGCTTCGTTTTTTATTTAAATTTTATTATAATTAATTAATTTTGTATTTTATATTCCTATTTTTCTTTGTTTCTATTTGTTTTAAAATTATTTAAAGTTTTCATCATTTTATGTATTTGTCTCTTTTTTTTTAATAATAATAATTTATTTTAGTTTTAGTAATTTAGGTAATTTTAGTTGTTATTTTACTCAAATACATTTTATGTAATATATATAAACAAAAAATAAATACACAGGATACTACCTTGTTACAGTGCATGCTGCCCAATTATTCCTGCAGAATGTACGCTTGAGTTAAGATATCCTATTTAACCAATAACTGACTCACATGAACCAAGTTAGTATACACCCCCTTCTTTTTTTTGTTTGTTTTTCTGTAGGATAACATGCTTATGCATCATACTTAAAACAAATGACATTTATAAATGTAAATGGGGTCAATTCTTGTTGATTTGATCATCATTATCTTCATAAGAAGGTAAATTTGATCTGTCTAATTGCAGTGACTGGACGTTAATCTCTCGGTAAACTCAATCAGCATTTTGTTTATGACACACACTGATCTACCAGATCATAAAGTCCCCTCCACTCCCCCTCCATAGTCTCTTTGCATTTATTAATCGTGTTTAATGATTACCCCCCTCACGTCTCCACAAGTCTGTCATGTTTATTTCCTCCTCAGTTGGCCCATTTTGGCTTTCATTTTGTTCTGTTCATTGTCTTGTTTTGTTCATTTGGTTCCTGAATCACGTCACTCGATCCCAAATCTCCAACCCCTTGCAGCTCCAGGTAACTATGGGACAGCGCCTGTGTGTCTATGTTTGCGTGTGTGTACTGTATGTGCAGAGATGGTGTGTGAACTTCACTCCACCTTCATCTCATGGCTTTGTTCGCTGTTTGTTATGAACCGCAGTCCGCTCCCATCAGCGCAGCATTACCCGGATTACTAGAGTTTCTTAAGTTAAAACAGCTGCCTACTAAATCCATATGTGTGAGTGCTGCTCCTCAAATGACTTCAGAGGAATAGTTCACCAGATTCCAAAAGATTACGTTTAGATACTGTATGATCATCAAAATAAATACAATCTTACTGGCCCCCTTTTCAAGTGAACTATTCCTTAAGTCTTTTCCTTTTTAGACCCAGATTTCTGCAAAGTTTGTGATAAAGTTAGTTGAGTTTGTTTTAATACAAGCCATTACTCTTATTCATGGCAACAGGTTTTCTGTTGAGGTTTAGCCTGTAATCTAGATGTTCTTTTAGGTTGAAGGATTACTGTTGTGTTCATGCATTTAAATCTGCGTCCTGTTCTGTCTCAGTTATGCTAAAGGAGACCTGGATCTGTCCTACATCACCTCCAGAGTAGCAGGTACACTCACCTGTCCAATACAGCGTTTCGATTTATTTCGGATGCCTGAACGCTAAACATAAATTTGTTCATGTTATTTACCTGTATGTGTTTTTGCAGTTATGTCTTTCCCCGCTGAAGGTGTTGAATCGGCCATTAAGAATAACATTGAGGATGTGCGTCTGTTCCTGGATTCTCGCCATGCGGGTCATTACGCTGTGTACAACCTCTCCAAACGCTCCTACAGACCGGCCAGGTTTCACAACAGGGTGAGAGCTGATAGCCAAGCGGTTCGTGATTTATAGGTTACAAGGATCTAAATTGATGTCTTATCCGAATAGCATAAATCCCAAAAAAACACAATTTTTATTTTATTTAAAACAGAAAATATGCAGTGCAGATATTATTAGATTTATGTTTTCAAAGTTTTTAAATTTAATGTAAAGCACTAAAATGAAAACTGAAAAATGTAAATATCCTAAAGCAAATTAAAATAAAAACAGAATGAATAGAACTTAAATTAAAATGAAAAGGGATTATATGAACAAAATATGAAAATAGAAACTAGGTTAGGTTACAATTTATGCTATCAAATAATTAATTGCATCCAAAATAAAACCACATTTTGTTTACAAATGATATGTATATATAAACACACGCGCGCACACACAGAGTCTATATTTAGAAAATATTTACATCAATACATTTGTAGATGTATATTCTTATAATTATATATTACATAATGTCTGTATGTGTATATATACATGCATAATAAATATACACAAGATTCACATATTTGAGAGCAGAATTGCTGAAAAATAAAGCATTTATTGGGCCCCATTATTGAGAGAGAGAGAGCTTTTTAATTTGACATTTGCGTTTACTGCAACCATTAAATTTGAAAATAAAACAAATTCAACCATTAAAAAATAAATAAATAAAACAATTCAGAGGGCTCTACATGCTGTACTTAATAAACCTCATAATGGTGTCATCTGCGCAGGTGTCAGAGTGTGGTTGGCAACCTA
Organism: Enteromius anoplus; assembly: GCA_032359395.1. NCBI lineage: Eukaryota > Metazoa > Chordata > Actinopteri > Cypriniformes > Cyprinidae > Enteromius > Enteromius anoplus. The sequence goes on from JAUMHG010000038.1 coordinate 24,386,436, forward strand.
GACGAGCTCCTACACTGAAGAACCTGTACAGTATATGTAAAAACATGCACCAGTGGCTCAAGCAGGACCAGAGGAACATCTGCATCGTACATTGTCTAGTGAGTAAACACACGCACACACACCTACAAATAATTACAGTGTGGTATTTATAATCTCAGTCATAATCTTAGTTTTAATATAACCCCATTTAATTTAATTCAGCTTATTCTGAGGAAAAGTGATGCTTGGGTGTCCTGGTGTTTCCTGTCATCTTCATGTATTGCATCTGTGTGTGTTTTTGTAGGATGGTCGGGCAGCGTCAGCTGTTGTGGTTTGTGCCTTCCTCTGTTTCTGCCGTCTGTTCTCGACAGCTGAGGCTGCAGTTTACATGTTCAGTATGAAGCGATGCCCACCAGGCATCTCACCCTCGCACAAACGGTAACAACTTCCTGTCGTTTTCTCACTCTGTTCCTTTAAATTAAGGCATACCGCACAGCACAGTCAGGGCAGAGCAGAAATAGACGCTCAGGGGATTAATTCAGCAGCTCAGGTGCATGAACATGAGCAGTGAGCCGCAGGTGTGACGGTTCTTTGTGTTGAGGTCACTTCCTGCCACAACTGTTCTCTGGCTCACCAAGAGCTTCTGCCGAACTTCGCAAGCTCATGGGACTCTTTTGATTCTAACCAAGTGTGAAATGTGTGTGGTTACTGGAGCTGATAACAGTGACTTTGTCAGCTAAAAGTAAAGGAAGTGATATGACCTCGAACAGAACATTCTGTTCTGCTGCTGACCAGAACTTAGGCATTTTTAAATACTCTCAAAGAACCCATTACAATGATTTTATATGTTCAGATTTCATTTTAATCATAGTTTTACGGATTTTGTTTTGTGATATTTATTTATTTATGTTAAAATATTAAGATATTTGTAATACTTAACAATAACCAGGGTTATTATTTCTAACTAAAACTGGAACCATAAAAATATTTATATTTTTAGTAAATATTTATAACTAAAAACTAAAATTTGATTTGAAAAAAAACCACAAAAAAAAAAACATATGGATTACGTTTAACAAAAAAATCTATTAAAAATAGACAAATATGAAAGCAAATGATTTACACTTTATCTAAAATTCAAATATAAGATCAGGCTAAATGTTAAAGTGCCAAAAGATTGCCTTAGGACTCGTTAACTGACCGTTTTAACAATTATACCATTTGTCTGTCATGATTTTATAAAGAGGGTAAACCTTGTGACTTAAATGATAAGTATATATAATAATAAAAATATACTTTATATGGAAAAAAGGCTTTATGGAGGTTTTATGGCAGTCCGAACAGTCACCTCAGCAATGCATGAAAGGAGTAAAATATTAAAGGCAACTTTGCAACTCATTTGTGCAAATATCTCACGCAAGATATCTCCTGATGTGTGATCTGCTTGTGAGGATGTGGGGTTCATGGCAAAGATCGTGATGATTTCAGTTTTCACTGTTCATGAGAATGAGGTCAGATGTCTCATTCCTGAGAGTAGGTGTTAGATGATGAACCGTGATGATTGTACTGAATGTTAATGGTGCTCCCCAATACAGTTTAAAATCATGTAAATGACAGCTGTAAGCAGTTTGACCCTCACCTGCGATTCGAGCTATTTAAAGAAACCCACAGTTGCGTATCTTTTTGAATGAGGTTGGCAGTTGTTACTAATAAATAGTTCGTAAAGAAAAGTCTTGGACCTAATTTGTCCAGCAAATAAAGAAAATGACGAAGATTAAGATGGTTCTCTGCATTTTCTACGTTCTCTCAAGGTCAGAATATGTAGTTTAGCTGTAGGTGTACAGTGTGTCATTACTGCATGTTGATGAGTTGCATTAAGCCATGCTTGTTGTTTTTGTAGGTATATTGAGTACATGTGTGATATGATGGCAGAAGAGCCCATAATTCCCCACTGCAAGCCTATAACCATCCGGTCCGTCACCATGACTCCCATACCGCTCTTTAATAAGCAGAGAAACGGCTGTCGGCCATTCTGTGAGGTTTACGTCGGTGACGAGCGCGTCGCAACCACTTCACAGGAATATGACAGAATGAAGTAAGTGGATTTTTTATCTTATTTTAAGTGTAAAATAAAATGTCTCTTACTACTTTTGGCATTTCTGCAGGGATTTTAAGATGGAGGACGGGCGAGCGGAGATTCCTCTGAATATAACTGTGCAGGGAGACGTGCTGATAGTGATTTATCATGCACGCTCAACGCTGGGCGGACGTCTGCAGGCCAAAGTAAGACACACAGTGACTGATATTTTTGCATAATGTCCCAGCATGTTACTGACCAGCTGGTAGGTTTATTAGGAATGGCACGCAGTAGCTTGAAATTGAAGATAAATATACCATTGTGCAAAATGTAAAATGGCTTGAAAAGGTAAATGTAACTATAAGAATGTTGTAAGATTCCTTACATTTTCAGTCTGTCCCCAATTAACCCCAAAATTTGTTGGAAAATAAAGTTTGGAAAAATGTATTTCAAATCAATGCATCCTTTACAAATTGTGCCTCGTATGTTTGAATTCCCCCCCCATAATTTTAAAATATATTATAATATGCCTGGTCAATGAATTATGTCCTAGGTTATGCCTAACTATATCCATAACTTGTGATCATCAACATTGTGCATCAAGTCTCCCAATCAAAAAGCACCAAAACAAAAACAAAACAATATCGTTCCTCATTTTCCAGTCATTGCCGACATGCTGTTTCGTGTTTTTTGTAGATGGCCTCCATGAAGATGTTTCAGATTCAGTTCCATACTGGGTTTGTGCCCAGAAACGCCTCCACTGTCAAATTTGCAAAGTAGGTTTTGCACTACTTTCCGAAATATATCAGTTTCAGGTTTTGTTGTACGTCACCATGCGCTGCTATTTTATAATGACGACGATGCGTGTATTTGCAGGTACGATCTCGATGCGTGCGACATCCAGGAGAAATACCCCGATCTCTTCCAGGTGCACGTAAATGTGGAGGTGGAGCCTCAGGATCGCCCTAGCAACAAGACTCCGCCTTGGGAAAACTTTGCCACAAAAGGGCTCAATCCCAAGATCCTTTTCTCCAGTCGAGATGAACAGCAAGAAATTCTGACGAAATTTGGTGCGTTTTCTCTCTATTTGGCCATTTAAATTTTTATTTTATTAAAAAAAAACAATAATTAAGTCTTAAAATGGTATAGCAAACGTTTTAAATATAGTTTTAGGAAATCTTACATTTTGGCACATAATAACAAGAATTAAAATACAGCCAAACTTGTAATAAATACTGGGCATTTATGGCGATGGCTTATGATCTGCAGGTTGGTGAATTATGACAGTGTTTACATTATGGTGTTCATTTTGAAATATTTTGTGGATGGTTGAAAGACTGTATATTTTAGCTCATCTTTATGAATGACTTGCTGGAAGCTGTAAAGCATAGACATTTCAAAATAAGAGTCCTTGTCCATCTATGTATAGTATTAGTGTTTGGTTACACAGTAAACTCTATATAGCATTTAATTCTTCCGTCAAAACCACTTCACAGGAATATGACAGAATGAAGTAAGTCAAGCTTGCTAATGGATGTAATTAAAAAATGTCTGTATCTCTTATTACTTTGGGCATTTCTGCAGGGATTTTAAGATGAAGGACGGTAAAGACTAAGAACATTATTTAACACCCACACAGTACACAGATTTGACTAGTTCTAGCAATAGTCAATATGTATCATATAAATGTTTAGTTAAATATAGAATAAGTGCTACATTATTTTGAGTTTGCATAGGGTTTTTTCCTGCATGGATATGTGGTATTAATATTATTTATTTATTTACCCTGTTTTTGTTGCTCTCATTCAATATGATACTGCACATTTCCTGTTAGTTTCAGCTGTTTTGTTGTGAATCTTTCTGGTTGATCAGGTAAACCAGAGCTTCCACGTCAGCCTGGTTCCACGGCCTGTTACACCTCTGAACCGGCCCAGCCAGAGCATTCTCCTGAAGGGCCACCGACTGACCCGGATTCCCCTGCTCCTCAAAGCACCGACACCAACGCCAACAACTTCTTCCAGACGCTCGACTGGGAAGGTATATATGTACAATGCAAATGAGCACAAAAGATTGAATACACTTTTTCAGTTTCCCTGCCGATTGTTTGTTGGGTAACATATTAACTAACAATGAGAAAAACTGTTTTCGTTAGTCTTTGTTAGCATCAGTTAAGTCCGACTTTCATGTTTAATTTTAAAAGCCATTGAATATTATAAACAGAAATATTGAAAGTTTTTATTTTAAGATTTCATTAGCAAACATTAAAAATTAACCTTAAAATAAATGCTTCACTTGATCATGTCAACAAGTGTAGTTCATTAATATAAACAACCTTTAAAATTTCAGGTTAATTATAAACTATATATATATCTTGTATTATATATATATATATATATATATATATATATATATAGCAAAAAAAACTTCAATTTAGGACAGAAGGAATTGTGATACAGCTTAATGTGATTCTATTAAATTTTAGTTTATTTGGCACATTTTAAAGCCAAAACAGAAAAAAAAGAGCCACTGGAATTAGTAAATACATTTCAAAATAAGAGTCCCATTTGTTTACTATTGCTATTTTGGTTATGCAGTAAACTGCATCTGGCATTTGATTCCATGTTGAACTCAAGTTTAAAATCTACTTGTAATAAAAAAAAAAGAAAAAAAAAAAAGGAAAATTATTTATTATTTATGCACAACAAAAATGTTGGGGGGAACCCTCTTTTCTGAATTTTATGGGACATTTTGTTTTTCAGTGGCATTTGCTACATAGAAAGTAGTTTGTATGCGGAGCATCATCTTTTTTCCAACCAAAGCACTTCTTTCTTTATACTTTATGATGTTTCATGCACTTAAATGAGCCGTGCTGCTTTATGGTGCATTTGCAGATGGCAGTCGGCAGTTTGATCTTTCTGACAGCCAGTTGGAGGACCAGGATGATTTGAGTGGCTGCTCCGAGGAGGAATCAGTGTCTTACTCCGCCCCTGTTGACGGGACTCTGTCACGTGACACTAGCGAACCGCTCTTCGAGGCAGACTTCACAACCACACCACCTGACCCTCAGCCCGACACAGAGGACCTGCTCGGCCTGAACTCTGACCCCTTCCCTCCAGCTGCCAACACTCCCGGTGTTGTTAATGAGACGGGTTTAAAAAGTTCTGCCAGTAACAGCGATTTACTGAACGACCTGTTTGCCCCTCCATCCAATGCTGTGCCTTCAGCTAATCCAGAGGGCCTGATGGGAGAAAGTACTGAAGAAGATCTCTTCTTCTCCAACACATCCAGCCAACAGGCACCAACCGCTAATAAAGGTAAGAGAGAGTGTATGTTATGTTAAATGTACTGTTTAGTACCAATAAACGGCTAACGAAAATGTTTCAGGTTTGTCACCTGGAAGGCATTATTTACCTTACAGTAATTACCTTGAAGTAATGCATTTTACCCCAAGTTAAAGTGGGACCATCTTTGTATTAAAACTGTTCGGAATCTTGCTTTGAATAAAATGACCAAAAATGAAATGCATTAATAAATATATATTTTAAAAATATTTTTTTTAAGGTTTGTTTTCCAACCAATTTGCATTTGCAGCAATTCATTTCCCTCTCAAAAATAAATAAATAAATAAATTTGTTTATTTATTTATCTATTTTTATATATAATATTTTTATATATTTATTTATTTAAATATATATGTAAAAAAAAATAAACATATATTTATTTATTTTTATATATAATATATATACTGTCAAGTGAAAAAATGTTCAGACATCATTTTTTTTACTAGTGGTTGCAGGACACTGTAGTTCATTTTCGAAAGTGAGGATAGGAAGATAAAGAAGCTCTATTCGGCCTCATTCATTACATACCTTTCTATCAAAGTTATCTGGAATTATCAAGATGAATTAATTCTGACACAGTTTAACTCTTGTTATATATTTTATTACCATTGCTAAACTATGGCAAATATACTGTGATAATGTAAGAAATGTTGAAGGTGTCTAAATAAATTTAGGTTTGACTGTATGTTTTTTGACTTTTTTTTATGTATAACCTTTTACAATGCAGATTTATTTATATTAAATAAATAAAAATATATATATAAAAAATAAATTATTCATGATATATTTAGGGAAGGGAAAAAAGCAGCAACATCAAAAACAAAGCAATGATAAAAATATAAAATAAAAAAATACTGCTATGTGCATTATTGTAACAATGGGAATAATAAAAATACAGATTCACCAAGATACATCACTACGTCAATCATTTCTTTATACCAATATAATTGTGTGACGTTTTATTTTGACATTGGGGTAAAATATCAGCCGGACATGTTATTTGAAGTATTTAATTTAATTTATTTCACATTCATAAAATGTATTTTCAGCTTGTCTAAATGACACTGGATTTCTTTCTGTAGACTTCTTTGACCCCTTCGGTGTGGGGTCAGCCTCTTCAACCTCCGATCTGTTTGGTGACCTCCTGGGGTCAGACAGTGCGAGTAGCGGCTTCAAAGCTCCAGCTCCTGCATCCAACTCCAGCCTCTTCAACCTCAGTGAGTTCTGCTACATATCAATCAAAACATTGTAAAACTACATTATAGTTATTCAGTACAATGAATTATTGTCGTAGCACTTAAAAGGGCACAATTTGTTTTATTGTCAATTACATTTTTTATTATATTTTTAAATACAATTCAACATTTACATCTGAATTTTGTCAGACAAGTTAGCAAGCGACACTCCGAAGATGACATCGTCAGCGAGTCAGCCTGATCTGTTAGGAGGCTGGGAAAACTGGAGCACAGGAGGATCCAGCACGACTCCTAACATGACCGCTGCTGCCAGCAAACCCGCTGGGAATGGTAATCAATCACTCGTTCTATCAGTTATTTTTAAACCTCTCATTGCAATCTCATTATAATAAGGTTTTTTTGGAAACTAAATTAAAAATTTAAATTAAAATGTAGCCAAGCTGTATCGGCATCTGCTGTCAGACAAAATAAGTTCATTCATTTTTATTTCAAATTTAATTTGAGCTATTTTAGTACATAAGATAAATGGTGAAATATTGCCTTGGCAGCTAGCTGAAGCATTTCTTTGTATACTGTATTTATTGTTTAAAGTTTATTTTGTTGTAGATGTAGTTAACTGTAATAATCCTGTTTGGCAGTGCATTAACTTTAATTTTGAAATGTTTGCTTTGTTTGTTGTTTAGAAATGTACACTAATGTTACCAATTGATATGTATCTGTAAAATTGACTCTGATCATAAAATCAAACACTTCCTAAGTTTAAGAGCCATTCAGATTTCGGTTTTAATCATTAGACGGATCATAAAGCAGTTGTAGCAGTAGCACTGAAAAAAATGTAAACCCATCGTTTCTTGTTTGTTCAGCCTCAGGAGTCTCATCTTTCTCCAAGGCCAAATCTCAAAGCTTTGACCCCTTCGCAGACCTGGCCAACCTGGGCTCAACACTACCTGGTATGTTTTGCTGCGTAAAATCTTTGCGTTTGCTGCTTTGCCATATATTGCTAACCAACCCTGATTTGTGTTTAGGTTCGTCCAGCGCTGGTTTCTCTGCCTCAGGTTTTAAAACGGCGCCCTCTGCAGGGATCCCTAAGAACTCAGGTCAGCAGTGGCAGCAGACTCCTCGGCCCTCCTCTGGCCCCAGCAAGCCCTGGATGCCTCCAAACTCAGCGCCTAAACAGCAAACCCAGCCCTCCAAACCTGCTTCCCAACCGCATAAACCAAACTACAAACCTACTTTCAGTGTGATCGGTGGACGAGAAGAGAGGGGCATCCGTGGGCCAAGCTTTGGTATGTTTTCACCAGTTTTAGAATGAATTTGGGCTTTATCACATCAAAATCCAATGTAAGAAGACTTGAAAATATGATCTGTGTGGGAGTAATCAGTTGAAATTGGGAACATTTCCATGAATGTGAAACATTCCTGCATGCTTCTAGATATTATTTTGGAACACCACTGGTTTCATATGTTTGACTGTCAAGTATTTAAGCTTCAAAATAGTATACGCCTGATCAAGATTGAGTCAGGCTCACTTGTTGAACAAATGCAATAATTATCATGGACTGTTTGGTGTGTTTATAATTCATTACGGGATAATTCACCGAAAACATTTCATCACCATTTACTTCTGTTGAACAGAGGCCGAGATTATTTGAAGAATGTTGGTAACCAAATAGTTGATGATTCACATTTGAGAATGTGTAAACGATGACAGAATATTCATTTCAGTCATAAATGTGTTTGTCTGTTTTTATTACCGTTTCTTTGTGTCGTTTAGGTCCAAAGCCCAAAGTGAAACAAGATGACTTTGAGGATCTATTATCAACACAGGGTTTTGGCTACAGACCCGACAAGAAGATGCCTAGAACTATTGCTGAGATGAGGAAGCAGGAGCTGTCTAAAGATATGGACCCTCTCAAACTTCAGGTACTTTTTTTTTTTTTTTTTTTTTTTTTTTTTTTTACATAAGTCCATGTGGATGTGCTTTGGGCTCGATGATGATGAAGGTGTCTGTGTGTTAGATCTTAGACTGGATCGAGGGGAAGGAGAGGAACATCAGAGCGCTGCTCTCCACGCTGCACACAGTCCTGTGGGAGGGAGAGACCCGCTGGAAACCCGTCAACATGGCAGATCTGGTCACACCTGATCAGGTGAAGAGGGTCTACAGGAAGGCTGTGCTTGTTGTGCACCCAGACAAGGTAAGAAAGATTTATATATGGTTATGCATACTTATATAAATCATTTTTGTAACAGTAAATCAGTATTTTCTAAAGTTTGTCAGTGCACAAGTTTTAAAAGAAAGCATGTCCTCAATTTATTTATTTTTTCTGCTGACAAACTAAGATGATGCAGTTGGAGAACATCTTTGAAATTAATAAAACCCGTATAACACAATCAAAGCAATTGAAATATTGTTGATTTTATGTATGTATTTTTTTGATCATTTTGTTTTTGTTAATTATTTGATTTGTATTTATTTGTCCATTATTTATTTATTTTTAAATGATTAATTGTTTTCCTTTCAGACTTGAGAATTTGGGAGGGATGTTTTGATTATTAGAAAATATTTTCTATTAATCAAAACAATATACACTGCTCAAAAAAATAAAGGGAACACTTAAACAACACATTGAGTGCGTTTACATGGACCCTCTTAATTATTATTTTTCGTTTCGTTCCATTTAGAAAAACGTTTGGAGCAGTTTTGTTTTTTAAAAGTAAAGACCAAGCGGCAGAAAATGAGCTGATGCCTTTTCAAATCAACACGACTTGCCTAAAATAAAATCAATGTAGCCTACATACTAAAATAAGCGTCAAGCATATAAAAATGTTTTAACGTTAAACCTCAAGGCTACAGCATATCCACGTGTGTTCGGAGACTGGAAGCTCGCTCTGGGGTCTCAGGGTTGTTTGTGATTTAGTCGCGTAATTTAATTTAATCTATTGATTGGTGGCAGGGACACGTTTATTTCATCGTAAGTCCAGCCAACTAATGCATTTAAACTGGATGCATCTTAAAACGTGCTGGACTTAAGAAAATAACTAAAATAAACGCGTCCCTGCCACGAATAAATCCCGTGAGACTGGGTTGCGGAGGCACCAGCGCAATCACTTTTATTCTTTCAGTGGAAACAAAATAGCACTCGTTGTCATTTTTTCTGATAAAGGTAACATTCAGAACTATAAATACTGTCTTATTGGTGTGCAATATCAACAAAACGGGATCTTCTTCCTTCGCTTCTTGAACAGGAGAAAAATGAACCGAAAAGACATGATAAATGTATCAATAGAAAGCTTTAAATGAACACAACAAGTTAAAAACAAAAACTCCTCAATTATAATCGTAATCTATTAAGATGACTTCTAAGTTACATATGGGGAGATTGTCATATTCATCTTTGCGACACGAACTCCTGGGGAAAAAAAAACTATTACTAATTATTTTAAATGTCTTTTTTTATTTTTTCTGGTCTTCCAGGCTACAGGTCAGCCGTATGAGCAGTACGCTAAAATGATCTTCATGGAGCTGAGCGATGCCTGGTCCGAGTTTGAGAACCAAGGAGCCAAAGCCCTGTTCTGAGCATGCTCAGTGAGCGTCTGCCAGGAGCGGCGGACCCCCTACAGGCAGCCTGAGCCACAGCACTCGCTCTCTCTCTCTCTCTATATACACACAGACACACGGCTCTGAGAGAGTCTGACAGAGAGACAGATCGATCAGAGAAAGAAAACGGACCTCTTTCTGTCGAGGAACAGTCTAATCTCTTCCTGAACTCTGGAGTGAAAGCTGTGGCGCTGGATCTCTCTTCCTTCAAAAGGGGAACATGCTAGCATCCTTTTGGCATTTGTAGATGATTAAAAACCACACGGGCGCACGTATAAACACCTGAGAACGACAGTCTGTGTCTCGCACTTCAAAAGAGCTCCAAAACAGATGGTTTCTGGGATAAAGACGAACGGATTATCGCTGATCTTTTTCCATGTCCTTCTATGCATCTCACTATGGTTTTCACTTTTTGTTTTTCAGTCAGTGTGGCTTGTCACTTACTGATGTAAATAATCACTTGACTCGTGTGTGTGTGCGCGTTTGAGGGGTGAATCATGTTTATATGAAGCTAAATCTGAGGTTTTGACTTCAGCGTAAAGGATTTTGATCACTTCAGTTTTGTCAGGTTTTCACAGATCTCTAGTGTTCATTCTCTCCAGGCACCTCGTGGGAAGGTGTGTTTGTGTATTTGTGGGTTCAGGGCTCGGTTTCTGCAGTCCAAAGGGTGTTTCAATGACCGAAAACAAACTTAACATCAACAAAGTGTGAGCTTTCCATATATATATATTTTTTTTTATCTCAAGGACCAATCAGAAAAGTCTGTCTTATTTATTGTTCTGAAAGCTGTATATGACTGATGGAAATAAAAAGGACTAAAATAACAAATTTATTGTAAACGATGGAAAAAGCAAGCTAGGCATTTTGCAAAACTAAATCATTCCAAAGCATCTACTAATATGAATGTGCTTTTTAAGATTATTGCTGGAATGTAACTTTTTTTTTTTTCTTTTGTACCATTATCATATTTTCCACAATATTTTATTTTTTGTTTCCGTAATCTCTTAATAATGACACTAGAAAGTTTGCACCAATCCCTCAGGGCATCAGGCCAAATCCAGTGTCCGATTGGGGGAGGGTAAAAAATCTGATGAAACTTTATAGACAATGACGTGAGGGTGGAAATTAATGCTGTTTTTATATACAGACCAATAGTTTAAAATATTTCATCGTGTGTGTGTGTGTGTAAATATATA
>JAUMHG010000038.1:24402481-24413590 GCA_032359395.1 Enteromius anoplus
ATTGATCAGATGATGAGGTGCCAGCTGTGATTAATCAACCGCGCTCCTACTCGAAATAGTTTATTTGCAAAAACTTCCCTTGGTGAATAAGGTTTAGATGACAAGACGTTTTGGAATAACTGCATTAAATGCAAAAAGAAATGTGTGCATTTTAATGAGTTTGAAAGACAAAAGCCTTCCAATAATACAAGGTTAAAAAAAACCTACAGAGTGATCACCCAAATGAAAATGAACGCATTCATCAGTAGTTGCTGGAATGTTGAAACCCTTCATAAACCTAAAATGATTTTTGTATAACCAGTAGTCAAATGCTACGTCAACACCTGAATGTGTGTGAATGTCTACAAAACGGGACTTTCTTGATGTATATAATAGGTATAGGCTATTTAAGAAATATTTAAAATATGAAAAATAAAAATAATATTATATGTAGTATGAATAATATATAATCATATAATCCATGAAAAAGTAACTGTCTGATTACACGTATTTTAAAATGTAACTTACTCTAACTGCAAGAACTTCATTTGTGGAATCTGATTACATAATCCATCTTACATGAAATCAGTTACTACCCAGCTGTGTACATGTAGAAAGAGTCTATATATGTACGGACAACACAGTAAATCTGATGAGTGACTTACGAGGGGTCATTAATGACAGCTTTGAGTCCATCCACCAGGTCTTGCGGCTGAGTGGTCTTGATATTGTCAATAACAACAGCAGCACCTTTGGCCTTCATATGAGCTAAATTATCAGGTTGGTCACCAAACAAGGGGATCCCGACCATTGGAACTCCATGATATATGGCCTCATATATGCTGTTGGTGCCTCCGTGAGTGATAAATGCTCTAGTTTTAGGGTGACCTGAATCAGGACACGAACACCACCATTATAGTACCACAGTTATAATGGAAATATACAGGACTTTAACCTCCTGCAACCCCCATTCTGTGTTTCTGTAAGGTTTTTGTTTCACATTTTGAGCAGAAGACACTTAATTTTAAAATATATGCTATCAAAAATACATTACAATAATGCAAACCTAATAAATCATTCTGAGGGAGCCACTTAAAGATTCTGGTGTTTTCACCAAGAGTATCTGGCTTCTCTCCGTCATATCGCCATAAAACCTGCAACACATTTACACAACCACACTCTCAACTGATCAGCAGATGCCACCACTACCTCAGTAAATGTGGCTGGTTCATAGTAAATTATGGCAAAATTGACCTTGATCAAATTAATTTAACTTAAGAGTACAACTTTTACTTAAAGAAGAGTTGCTTATGCAGTGATGGGAGAAATGAAGAAATCATGTAAGCAGCATCGACACTATGCGGGGGCCCGGTCAATAAAATATTCTACCTCCTCACCTTGTGTACTTTGGCACCAACTGTAAACATGCTAATTACCTTCTGTGGAATCTGTGCCAGTGCGGAGGCGATCATGTTGCTCGTCTCTTTGGACATTTTCTTTACCAAGGTTCCCAGACTGAAGACCACAATCCCATCATCCCCTGAGCTCTGTACAAACTCCCCCATGTCCTACGCACAACAAGACATCATGAACTTTAGGTGTAAAAAGTGAATTGAAATGTATTTCCAAAACATTCTCACAACCAATTTTACGAGGTGACTAATTTGTACAAATTCGTATGATTTGGTACGATTTGTCTAAAACCCTAGTGAGAGGTAGGTTTAGGGGCGGGGTTAGGTGTAGGTCATGCGTACAAATTCATACAAATTGGCAACTCGTAAAATATGTACGATTTAGCAAGAAATATGAATTTGTACGAGTGAGGACTGTTATTTCTGTAAAATCTGAAATATGCAGCTTACCGTACATATAAAATATTGGTGCAAAGACAACTGCTGAATCTTTAGCAACACAGTGAAGGAAATCAGATTTTACTTTAGCTGTGAGCTTGAAGTCTGTATTGAATGTGATGCAGTAAAAAGGCCATGTAAGGCAAAATAATGGAGAAATCTCTTTATATTGAGTTTTGTCTCACAGGTTTAAAGTAACCAACAAACTCGGACAAATGAATCTTCAGTCAGTACTGAATTAAATACAAAAAGAGTGGCTAGTGTATTACAAAAATTATTATTTTGAATCAGTCTGATGAATCCTTTTTTGGACTGAATCCTTCAGAGCTGAATCAATATCTAAATCAGTGCCTAAATCTTTATTATTTTCAGTAAAATAATGACAACTTCTCTTGGACTTTTGATTTAAATTCTTATGATTAAAAAAAGACAGATGCATGCACCTTGGGTAAAGGCTTGGCAGGGGTGCAGTGAAGCCCTCCAATGTATTTGAAGTTGGGCAGAAATGGCTCTGGAAACTCAAAATCCCAGTAGGTTCTGATTAACCAGATATCAGCTTTACCCATCATCTCCAAAAATGATGTGGTCCGTCCTAAAAATGATGGAGGATCAATACAAGTTAAGCTCTACCAGACGCAAGCTTTCCTGGAATGAGAAGCGCTTGACAGATTTAAACAAGTTTTTGTGCAGAGTTTTTAAAAACACGCTCCATGCATCTGCAGCACACAAGCTTCAAATTAACACAGTTGCTACAGCCAATGTAATATAAAGGCTATCCATAAGCCTTCCTGGATATCCATAATTTAACTCAGCTGGCTGAAAGCATGAGCAGCCATGCACTTGTTGCAAAATATTATTTTGCAGTTCAACTTCTTGTTCTAGGCCTGTGCATTAGCAGCATATGGGTTTGGATGGACATGAAGTCTGTAAATAATGACAGAATATTCGTGTGTGGATGAACAGCATTCAGAACCTTCCTTTAACTCACCTAGATATTCAGTGTAATAGTTATCAAATCTTTTAAACAAAAAAACTGAAAAGAAATCTTGAGAAAGGTAAAGCAGCATATTGATGATTCGCTCTTTCAAGTTCATCTTGTCCGTGAGTTTACTCATTGGTGTAGGAACAAATGAAGGTGGAGCAGGTAACGGACCACGCAAGCGTGTGAACCAGGGGAACGTTCAGCTCTTCAGCCACGAGATCACTGCACGGGTAGATCGGGTCTGACAGAACAAGCTCAAACTTTCCATTCCGCAGTTTATCCATCACTTCTGGAGATTTGAGAATACCGTCACAGTGTAACAGATTCATATCCTGAATAAAGGAACCAAACTCGTAGGCTTTCATTACAATCTGCAGTAAGTTCAACTGATCAGTTTCATACACTGAGAAATAAATGAATTCCTCGATGAAGTCTCGCACCTCCTGTTCACTCATGGACACGTTAAAGTGCTGATAGGAGAAGCGATCCGATTCTTTAGTTTCATGTAGAGAGACATACTAGGCACCAGCACCGTGACACTGTGTCCCCTGTCAGTCAACGTTTCCAACACGATCTTCAGATTGATCCAATGACTGCCTTCGGTATACCAAACCAAAATATTCCCACATTCTGCAGAACCGAAAACAATAAGCAGAGAAAGAAAACAGACTACGAGTCTCATGGCTTCCAGCGATAAAAGAAAAAGTATTCAGCGTCTGCCTGGATTAATAATTAACCAGTCCAAAGTCATAGCATTTATATATCAATAAGGTATTCAGGTAAAAGAGACCTCTAAATCTAGATGGGCTGCTTCGTGAAGCTTTGAAACGAATCTTTTGTTTTGAACTAGTTGTTCAAAGTCGCGTGATTTCAGGAAGAGGTTTCGTGAAAGTGTTGACCCCTAGGGGGCGAGTTGAAGCCATACACCTCTATGTGCTTTCTACTCGCTTATAAAGATGTATAGGCCTACTTTTTTATCTATTTGTATTATATCTCATTGGCTATGGAGATAGATTTGTGTTTTTATTATTCAATCAAAAAAAATGTTTCTTCAATCCACAAAATATTTTTTCTATTAAAAAAAAGTCACTCCGATGAAAAAAAACTTTTTCAATCATAGGAAAAAACTTTTTGAATGCAAAAAAAAAAAAAAAAAAAATTGGGACTCAAAAAAATGCATTTGAACATTGCTTTTCTTTTATTGAAAATGTTTTATTTGATAGAAGTGAAGGTTTCTATGTTTGAAGTACGTTTTTTGATTGAAGTTATGTTGTTTTTTGTTTGAGCCATGATATTGGTAGGACATTTGTGTCTTTATTATTCAATTTTTAAAAAAAGGTTGCTTCGATCAAAAAATATATTTTCAAACAAAAAAACCTTCACTTCAATAAAAAAAAACCTTTTCAATCAAAGAAAAGAAGTGTTCGAATTAAAATATATAGTTTAGACAAAAAATACCTTTGAACATTGATTTTCTTTGGTTAAAAATCTTTTTTTTTTTTTTTTTGGATTGAAGTGAAGGTTTTTTTTAGTTAATGCACGTTTTTTGTTTGAAGTAATGTTATTTTTTGTTTGAGCCATATTATTGGTAGGACCTTTGTGTCTTTATTATTCAATTTTTAAAAAAAAAGGTTGCTTCTTATGGAGGTATATGGAGATAGAATTTGTTTTTGGCCAACAGGGGCCACCAGGATGTGCTGTTTCCAGAGTCTTCAAACTCAATGATTTTACGAAGCAGTTGAATCAATTGATTTGAAATTGATTTTCGAGTTTCGAAAAGCTTTCTTTCTCACATCAAATTAATCAAACATAGCGTTTGATTGTCGGAGAAAAGAATTATCAGATTATTATCAAATTATCACAGTAGCCTACGTGCAAAAGGTACTGTAAAACAAACAAAACGTCAAAGTATAGTCAATTATGTTTACCACAGACCTTATTTTACGTAAAAATTTAAAACACCCCGTTATAAAAGCCAGATAGGAAAATTCAGACCATGTGGAATTTTATTAGACATTCAATATGTAAATCATTTCAAATGAAGTAAAAACTGATACATCATACAGACATATAAAGCAAGGAAAAGGCTTCATTAGCCTACTCTTTTTTTGGTCTAAAACTAATAGCAATAGAGAACAAAGAGCCCTCAGGATATCTAGACTGAAGTCCTGCACTAACACCACTGCAATGAGTGACTTCATTAATGACGGCATTATTGAATCCATCCACCAGGTCTTGTGGTTGAGTGGTTTTAATATTGTCCATTTTAACACAGCAGCCCCTTTTGCCTTCATATGAACCAAATTATCAGTCTGGTCACCACAAAAGGGGATCCCGACCATTGGAACTCCATGATATACAGGTAATGGCTTGGCAGGAGATTTGGCAGAAGGCCTCCAATGTATTTGAAGTTTGGCAGGAATGGCCGAGGAAACCCAAAATCCCTCATAAATGCTGGATCAGGAAGACAAACATGAGTAAACAAACAAAGTACAGCAAAGGCCATGGTTACCATGTTTTTGCTGGAAGTGTGGGTCTGACAGAACAACATCAAACTTTTTTGTTTGTTCATCAACTATGGTGATTTCAGAATACTGTCAATGTATGAAAAATCCATATCTTGATGTTTGGAAGCAAGCTCATAGAATTGAATTTGAATCTGCAGTAAGTTTAACTGATCGGTCTCATACACTGAGAAACGCAAAAGTTCATTAAGGAAGTCTTGCATGTCCTGTGTGGTTATAGACAGACTGAAGTGTTGGTAGGAGAAGCGTTCAGATTCTTTGGATTCCATTAAAGAAAAGGGAATCAGCACCAGAACTGTCACATTGTGTCTCTTGTCGATCAATGTTTCCAAATTGATCTTCAGATTGATCCAGTGATTGCCTCTAGAATGCCACTTAACTAAAATATTCCCATATCTTCCATGACCAAACACAGCAAGTAGATAAAGAACCAAGATTAGAAATCTCATGATTATCAGCAACCGAGTGTGTGATCACTTAGTGTCCTTCAACTATAATGCAAAATCTTGAAGTGTAGTATACAGAGTTACACCAAGATGTGCCAAAGTGACCTGGTATTCATAAATCATTAAACTGCTTTGGTAAAAAGTACACCAGTTTCACTAACTTTTCCCCTTTTTCTTTAAAAGTAAGTGTACTCAATGGCAATCTATTGTGGCACTGGATTTCAGCCAAAAGAAAATCACTCACTCTTTTTTGCTTTTCCTCTTTGATCTAAAGCAGCACAGCGTTATGAAGAATTTGCACATTTTAAAGAAGACGTAGAGGACTACAGTCAGGACAGCGATGAGAAAAGCGAACACATCCAGACAGTGGTACTGGTACCAGGTAAGGTTGTGAGCCTCGACACGCAGGTGTTTAGCGCCTTTATGGCGCATGACAAACTCAATCCAGAACACGGCCTCATCCAAAGGCTTCACTGGTCTGTCATGATGAATCCTGGACAAACGCATAGCGCTCTCTTTATACCTGAGGAGATGAAGACAGGCTGTGTCTGTTATATGTCTGTGTGTATATAATACATATATAGAGAGAACAATAAGTCCTCAAAATATCTAGACTGAAGTTCAGAGTGCTGTGTATGAGTGACTTACGAGGGGTCATTAATGACAGCATTGAGCCCAGCCACCAGGTCTTGTGGCTCCATGGTCTTGATGTTGTCCATGATAACAGCAGCCCCTCTGGCCTTCATATGAACCAAATTATCAGTCTGGTCCCCAAACAAGGGGACTCCGACCATTGGAACTCCATGATATATGGCCTCATATATGCCATTAGTGCCTCCATGAGTGATGAATGCTCTGGTTTTGGGGTGACCTGAATCAGGAGATAAACACTGACCAATAAACACGGAAAAACTGAAGTCATGACAACACAAAATGGAAGTATGTATACAGTACATACAATAAACAGTAAAACACATGCTCAAAAGTATAGCTACGAGATGTTTTTATTTTATGCAGAAATTGTTTTTTATTAATCATTTTATGTTTTATTGAAAATATATAATTTAATATCAAACCTAATAAGTCATTCTGAGGGATCCACTTATAGATTCTGGTGTTTTCACCAAGAGTATCTGGCTTCTCTCCGTCATATCGCCATAAAACCTGCAAGTCATTTGGCAAAGAGATTACAGAGAAGCACTACCTCAGTAAATGTGGATGTTCAAACGTAATTGTGACAAAATGTAAGTACCTTCCCTGATTCCAATCATATTATGCAGTCATGATATATGAATTGAAAAGATGTAACACTGATCTCATACCTTCTGTGGAATCCGTGCCAGTGCAGAGGCGATCTTATTACTCGTCTCTTTGGGCAGTTTGTCTATCATAGACCCCAGAGTGAAGACCACAATCCCATCATCCCCTGAGCTCTGCACAAACTCCTCCATGTCCTACACATAAGAAAGACACCATTAACATAAGGTGGGAAAAGTGACTACATAAGATATTTCCCCAAGATGTAAAACGACAGAGGCACCTCAAGTAATGGCTTGGCAGGAGTGCAGTGAAGGCCTCCAACGTATTTGAAGTTTGGCAGGAACGGCCGTGGAAACTCAAAATCCCAGTAGGTTCTGATTAACCAGATATCAGCTTTACCCATCATCTCACAAAATGATGTGGGCCGCCCTGGAAAGAGGAGTACTTTAGACATGCTTGATACATGTCACATCGGCAGCATGTAAAAACAGATGCAAATGCCATGTGAGTGATTTATGACACTATGACTACACCAACTCGCTATACGGTCCTAAACACTTCATTTGATTACTATCAGCATGCCTAAAAAAGTGTGTCCGTAACATCTGTACATCCAAGTGTGCAATTATTTTTGTTACAGTGTTTGAAGGAATGTTCTGGGTTTAATACTCTTAATACAAGCTCTGTATATCTAGCTGTATTTGTAGCATGTTGATTACTCTTGAAAATAATAGTGGTTTAAAACTACATGAGGTGACCTTTCTCCAGAGCCTTCCTTTAACTCACCTAAATATTCAGTGTAATATGTGTCAAATTTTTTCCAAGCAATAATGGCAGAAGGATCTAAAGACAGGTAGAAGAGCATATTGATGATCCGCTCTGTGAAGCTCATCTTGTCTGTGAGTTTGCTCATGGCTCCAGGAACAAATGATGGAGGAGCAGGTATCTGACCACACATTCTCTCCAGAACGTGAGCTATAGAGAATCGAAAAGTATAAACCAAAGGAACATTCAGCTCTTCAGCCACAATATCACTGCATGCATACATCGGATCTGACAGAAGAACATCAAACTTTCCATTCCGCAGTTTATCCATCAGCTCTGGTGATTTCAGAATACCGTCACAGTATGACAAGGATATATCCTGATGTTTGGAACCAAGTTCGTACAATTTCATCTGAATTTGTAGTAAGTTTAACTGGTCAGTCTCATACACCGAGAAATGAAGAAATTCGTCAAAGAAGTCTCGTATGTCCTGTGCAGTTGTGGACGCATTAAAGCGCTGGAATAAGAAGCGATCCGATTCTTTCGCCTTCATGAAGAGAGCGTCGTCCGGCACCAGCACCGTGACATTGTGTCCCCTGTCCGTCAACGTTTCCAACACGATCCTCAGATTGATCCAGTGACTGCCCTCGGAAAACCAGACTAAAACATTCCCACATTTTCCAGGGCCGAACACAGTGAGTAAGAAAACAAAACAGACTTCGAGTTTCATGATTTGACAGCGATAACAGGAGAGTCCCGCCTCAACAAAATTTAACCAGTCACTGCGTTCATATATCAATTAAATATTCAGGTAAAGGAGAAAGATTTTAAAAAAAATAGCGATGGGCGTTTTCGAAAATGCTTCCTGAAGCTTTGAAAAAAGTACAAACTGTGTTGTTGCCAGATTGGATGATTTCCAGACCAGCCACTTCAGAATAAGCTAGTTTCAATAATTGCAAAAAGTACCCAAAACCCAGTAAAGCAAAATAAGCAACACAACGCATTCAGCAACTATGTTACACTCCTTCGTGCGCAAACCAATCGTGCATGCATAGGCTACCACACTATAATCTGCTGATTAAAAGACATAACAACAAAAATGTTCGCCTGAACTTAAAACAGAAACACTTTGCACAGTCAAAAGCACAGTTATCGTTTTAAAAGATGTTCTGATGCAGGACATTATTTTTTTATAGTCCCATGACGTTGATTAAAATACTTTGATACTATGAATACTATGATATTAGAGCTTCGTCGTCTCCCTCCAGTCCACAGGTGTAATTCAGCTTTTGTCTTCTCAATCAAATTAAATCGACCAATCTGGCAACACTGACTGGCTTTGATACGTCATACCGGTTTCGAAATGGTGCAAAACTTCACTGGTTTTAAAAAAATAATAAAATCACTGGTTTATCGCAAGGGGGCGATTTCAGACAAGCCAGGAATCTCTCTTTATATAATGGGTCGTTCTAAATAAATGTCCACTTTCGGTTTGGCAAGATGTCGTAAAATGTATTTATCTTTCTAACATTTAAACGCAAACCACATTATTAGATTACCTTTCAACTTTATGAATACTTAAATGAAACTTTGTTTTTTATTATTATTTAAAGACTACATAGAGCCATTTTTGTCACTGGAATTACTGTATTAAGAACTTGAATGTGACAGAAAAAAATACAGTAACACCAGTGGCATACAGACCTGATATACGGATCTTCACTGTTTTTACCCATAAGGAAGGTGACACCAGTTTAACCACATTAACTAAGGTGGGTACATCATTATGATTTAGGATTAATTACGCATGATCATGATGATTTCTTTGTTTACAAGAAAGAATTTGAGCATTTGAGTCAGGAATTTGAGCATTAAGATAGCATTATTTTGTGCAGATAAAACTACTTGAATTACTAAATGAATTTACAAAAATCCACATTACCACATTCATGCATACAGGCTAGAACAGTCTATCAATTAATGTGAGTAATGTTTTTTTGTTGTTGTTGTAGTTTTTTAACTAGTTATTAAGCATGTTCATATAGTCCTCTAAGTTAATGAACACACCCCAACACTGGCCAATCACAGCACATAGCATGTGAATTCTGTTGAATTCAAAATCTAGTACTCATCAAGCATTGGTTTCTCTACTTCCATCATGTGTGTGGCCCCTCAACTAAAGTAGTGACCAGCCCCAAACATTGGCCAATCACAGCACAGCTTGTAAATTCTGTTCACATCCAGATACAGTAATCATCATTAACTAAGCATTAGTTTCTTATGACATTATCATGTGTGTGGCCCCTCAACTAAACTGGTGACTTGGTCCTTTGAAATACTGAATACCAGTATGCCATTAATGATGGCATAAAATGGCATGTAAAATAACATGAATAAGAAATTAAAGTTTAAGCTTTTGCACACAATGTGCACAAAACACAATGAAAACTTTGATCTTAACTTCCTGTTTTATTCTTAAACGGTAAAACCCAGTTAAATCAACAGCAATGTCTGGAAAGAGAAGGAATTCAATACCATGAACTTGCAAAGTGATCTCATGATAATTCTTAGGTATTCCATATAAAACGTGGTTCTACAAAATGTATTTACTTTACCTACATTTTCACAGTCACTGAAACGTACAATACAGACATATTTACAGCATCTAAACAAACCAATACTTATGTATTTTCAGCATTTCAATCTACAATACTGACACACTGGTGACACCTAAAATGAATCCTTATGAATATCGAAATTGCCGCATTAACATTTATTATAATTATTATTCAAGTCATTTCTGCCGAGACTAATTTGAAAGAAAACTACTACAAAACATTAAACTAGATATTTGAACCCATAAAATGAACAACATTACTGCAGACGTTTAACCATTTCTTATCACGGTATATTTACTTTGTTTTCTGTGCTGTGACTGAACATAAAACCATAAAATACACCAAAAACGCAACATTATCAGGAAGAAATAAATTTTGTTCGAGCGCTGTAATCCGAATCTTTAGAATCCAGTGGGGAAAAGAAGCAAATCCAAGGCTTTACTCTGTGAACTTTATCTCCATCTTGAGCGAGAGCGCTCACCGCCATAGACATACAAAATACCTAGATTAACGGTGGCCGAGAGAGCTCAACGCGCTGCAATCTTAAGAAAACACATGCAAACAGAAAAAATCACATGCAAACTGCAAATTCTCACAACGCAACCAAACACAGCCATATCACCCTGCAGCCCAAGCCTGGTTGCCCACTGAAGCTAAGCAGGGTTGAGCCTGGTCAGTACCTGG
>JAUMHG010000038.1:24413690-24431599 GCA_032359395.1 Enteromius anoplus
ATTCGGGTTGCGGTCGGTCGGGTCGTTTGAAATAAAGATGCCAATTAAACCTTTGTAATTTATATAGTACTAGACACAACTTTCTATGAAATACATAGGCCAACACTTTATTGGCTAAATTAACGTACTGGTGCGAAGATCACACACAAGCTCAGTCTGCATGTAGAGATGGAGGCGGCAAGAGAAAAGGTGAAGACTGGGGAGTGGAAGCTGCGCAAATATACAAATAGAAAGAGCAAAGTGTAGGCTACCTTTTGAATATTGAGCGTTATTAACTGTTGAATACATGCTGACGCGGGACAAAATTCTCGATTTCCTAACACGTTGAACTGAGCGATGCTATTGTATCATTTGTATAGGTTACTTTTAAACGTATATAGCTCAGTAATGTCAGTTTTATGTATTTTCTGAGAGGGGTGGGATTTTTGTTGGGAAAGTCGCACACACTTCGCTTAGACTGGATAAACACATGCATCTTAATTAAGAAAATGAAACGAAATAACTGAATAAATCAAGCCTTTATTACATAACACTATGCTATATCAGGATTCAGAAAAAGAACAGTTTGCGCTCCTAAGGGCTATCACACCTTCCCAAAAGTGGGCTTTCCCTCAGTTGACCTGCTGATGAATTCGTCAAGCAGGGTCGAAACATAAACATCGCATTCATCAGTAATATCCATCTAGACAGCTGAAATGGAAAATGATGGGTCGCCTCAAGAACTGCCTGCTCTCGCCGCGCACCACGTCAGCAAGCACACCATTTTAAAAAATGCGGGTCAGGAAGCGGGTCGGGTACAATATTTTCAGGGTTTTTTTTTCCGGCCCGAGTTGTGGGTGGGTTAGTTGAAAACGTCGGCCGGGTTCGAGTTGTTTATACATTGACCCGCGCATCACTGATGTCTATGTATACTTTGCTGTTCATCTATTGTGGTTTCATTGAATATTATTGAGAGCCTTGACTAATGTTTTGTCATACTGCAGTTATGCAATGAAAATCAGCTCACGAGGGGTCATTAATGATGGCACTGAGTCCATCCACCAGGTCTCGAATCTGCATACGGTTGAAGTCCATGATAACAGCAGCACCTTTGGCCTTCATATGAATCAAATTATCAGGTTGGTCGCCAAACAAGGGGATCCCGACCATTGGAACTCCATGATATATGGCCTCATATATGCCATTAGTGCCTCCATGAGTGATGAATGCTTTGGTTTTAGGGTGACCTGAATCAGAAAAGAACACATGGATAGAGTTTATAATTATTTTGTTTGGCAAAAGGTAACCAGTAGGGGGCTATATTGTTTCATTTAAAAATGCCTGAAACATAATGTAATATTCAGTTTGCTATCAATAAAGGTCTGTTTATAGCTCTTGAAAAGCTTTTTTCTTGCACAGAAATACACAACCACAATTTTTGAAGACAAACCCAATAAATCATTCTGAGGGATCCACTTATAGATTCTGGTGTTTTCACCAAGAGTATCTGGCTTCTCTCCACCGTATCGCCATAAAACCTGCAAGCAAAACAAATCCCATTTATACAACCACATTTACAACTGATAAGTGTATACTGAAACGGAAATTTAAGAGAAGCACTAGCTGACCCTACATGGACTGAAAGCTTTCTCAAGAAGCAGGACTGATAAAATACGGAAAGAAAAAGAAGAATGTGAGATTGGTAAACAACCTTCTGTGGAATCTGTGCCAGTGCAGAAGCGATCATATTACTCCTGTCTTTGGTCACATTGTTTACTAAGGACCCAAGAGAGAAGACCACAATCCCATCATCCCCTGAGCTCTGCACAAACTCTTCCATGTCCTATACAGAAAAAAAGGTGGTCAATAGCTTCTTGTTTTGTTGCAATGATTTAAAAAAAATACTACCTGGGCTAGTATTGCGTAGAATGCTCAAAAATTAAATGACCATTTATGTATTTACTAATCTTAAGAAAAAGTCTATCAGAGCTTAAAGTGTATTAAATGTTACATTCCCACCATACTCACCATCAAATTTAATTGTCTTTTTTTGCCTTTATTGTCTCTTGAGAACAAAGGTAGATTTTTCATGGTGTAGATGTGAAAGGTAAACTTGGTGAACTTTTTGCTGAATCATCCTATTCAAGTTTAAGGGCATAGTGCAACCCAAAAAATGTAAATATGATAAAAATGCACTCATTCCATCCAAGATGTGTTTGTTACTTCAACCTGAACAGGCATTATGCATTTTATCATTATAAATATAAAATATCACAATAATCCACACCACTTCAGTCCATCAATCAACATCTTGTGATGTGAAAAGCTGCATGTTTGTAAGAAACAGATCTACCATTAAAACCTCAAATTGTTCCTTCAGGCTAAAACAGGTGTCCATACTACGGGCAGGCATGAAAATGGGTCAGGGGTGCAAAAAAACAGTCCAAAGTACATGCAAATTACATGCAAAAATAGTTCTAAAGGAATATGTGGGTGAATTTTAATGTGAAAGGACAATTTTATATAGAGGAAGCTGTTATTATGGACTTGTACTTTAGCTGGAAACACTTCACAAGATGTTAATAGATGGACTGGAGTCATGTGGGCTATTGTGATGTTTTTATTAGTTGTTTGGACTCTCATTCAGACGGCACTCATTCACCTGCGTTTTGGATGGCCTGAGGGCGAGTACAAACGTTCAGCAAATTTTCATTTTTGGATGAACTATTCCTTTAATGTCTTTTAATATCTGGTTTCCTAATTTGGACACATCAATACAATGCAGAAATATCAGAGGATGTCATTCAGCTAATTGCTATTCCCTACTGTTATTAAGCTCTTTTGACCTGGCAAGTCAGGCTTACCCAGCTTACACCAATGGAAATAAACAGACTTACTGACTGAAAATTATCGCTATATTTATATAAATTTTTGTGATTAAGTTAGTTATGATTACCTGTCAAGTTTAATATGCTTTTTGGCCCTTTCCTGGATTAATTATGTAAAGCGTGTATCTCATGAATTTTATATCTTGTGCTGGTTTACAAAGGGGAAGACTTTTAAAAAAAACAGACGCACCTTGGGTAATGGCTTGGCAGGAGTGCAGTGAAGGCCTCCAACGTATTTGAAGTTGGGCAGGAACGGCCGAGGGAACTCAAAATCCCAGTAGGTTCTGATTAACCAGATATCAGCTTTACCCATCACCTCACAATAGGAAGTGGGCCGTCCTGAAATGAAAGATTATTTGAAACAACAAAATTGTGTTTTTAGCTGTAGATCCTTCTATGCCCTCCCCACCCACAGTATTTAACTCACCAAAATATTCAGTGTAATAGTTATCGAATTTTTTCCACAGAATAATAGCCACAGCATCTTGAGAAAGGTAGAAGAGCGTATTGATGATTCGCTCTGTGAAGCCCATCTTGTCGGTGAGTTTGCTCATGGCTCCAGGAACAAATGATGGAGGAGCTGGCATCTGACCACACATCCGCTCAAAAGTGTTAGCGATAGAGAACCGTAATGTGAATACTAAGGGAATGTTAAGCTTTTCAGCTAATGCCTCGCCGCATGGATAGATCGGATCTGACAGCATGACATCAAACTTCCCACGCTGCAATTTGTCAATCACCTCTGGAGACTTGAGAGTACCATCACAGTATGCAAAACACGTATTCGTTTCTTTAGTGAAAAGCTGGTAGTATTTGATGTAAATTTGCAGTATGTTTAACTGATCCATCTCATACATTGAGAAATGTAAAAACTCCTCAATGGAGTTCCCTAAGTCCTGTGCAGACATAGAAACATTGAATGGCTGGTAGGAGAAGCGATCCGATTCTTTCGCCTTCATGAAGAGAGAGGCATCTGGCACCAGCACCGTGACATTGTGTCCCCGGTCAGTCAACGTTTCCAACACAACCTTCAGATTGATCCAGTGACTGCCCTCAGAAAACCAAACCAAAACATTCCCACATTGTCCAGGGCCGAACACAGTGAGCAGAGAAAGCAAGCAGACCACGAGTCTCATGATTGGCTGAGATCGAGTGATTGATCACTCAGTGTGCCACAACCATTTACTGTAACACCCTGTATAATTATTAACACACAAGAGCAAAGTCATGGTTAAGATCAATCAATAAAATGTTCATGGAAAAGGTATGTACTCTTTTAAGATTAGGCTATTTCTGGATGTTTTGCTGACATGTAATCTAAAGCAGTGCAAGATCATTATTGTACATACAAGTCTAGAAAGACATACTGAGAATACATAGAAATAACTGCTATTTCTGAGTGTTTAAGCGAACACCTGTGTCTAACATGGAGTGTTTCATGAGTTAACAATAAAACCTACGTCCACAGTTTTTCACTTCCTGACGCTGCGTAAATTATTCTTAACCGTTTTCTGTGGCTAGCGTTTTCTTCCCGCCAAATAAAACTCTCCTTCGGTCACTGCGAACCGAACTTGTCCAGTTTACGACCCGAGAGAGCGGTGAGTCCAAACAAGGTATGCCCACCTTCCTTGAAGGAATTTCCTTCTTCTTCTTCTTCTTTAGATCTTATTGGCGGTTGGCATACAACTTGCATAATGCATAATAATTGCATAATGTTTTTCAAAATAAAAGCAGTCAGTGTCCCAGCATGTTGCAGACTACAACATAATTATGCTGTCTTATAAAATTTAGTACCTTATACTATATTTTAATTATTTATTTATAGTTTTTAATATCACTTATTTCACTTTCTCTTTTTATTTCTATTCTTTAAAAAAAAATGTGTGCGTACATTTCTTTTCATTAAATCAAAAAAGTTTTTGTTTACATAGGGTAATATATATATTTATTATGTATATTCAAATACACACAAATGCATGTATATATTTCAGAAAAAAAAATGCATCATTAAATCATGAGTAATGATTTGGCAGCTTTATTATTAACAATATAAATATATTATTGTTTTAAATTATTTTTAAAAATCGACATGTCCAAAATAGTTCAGGTTTAAAAATCTTTGTCCAGCCTTCCAGAATCAAAAGTTACTGAAGGTTACTGGATATGATAATTAGTGTCTCACTGTTATACTTCACCAGTGTTTAGTAACTTGCATAGTTCTTTATATATATATATACATGTATATGTACATGGTCTAATTGCTTGAGAGGTGCTTTTATCATCCAAATTCAGAAGCATGGACTGCAAATCTATTTACATGACCA
This sequence comes from Enteromius anoplus, assembly GCA_032359395.1. Classification (NCBI taxonomy): domain Eukaryota; kingdom Metazoa; phylum Chordata; class Actinopteri; order Cypriniformes; family Cyprinidae; genus Enteromius; species Enteromius anoplus. The sequence goes on from JAUMHG010000038.1 coordinate 24,418,882, forward strand.
TATTAGGAATATAGTCAAAACTAAATGATATGACACACAGTAGGAGTTTTAGAGAGGAAAATGTATAAAAAATAAAATAAAAAAAGATTTAAGAAGAATCACTAAATTATGAATGATTTATTTCCAGTGTGTGAATAATAGCCATAAAAATGAAACTGTAATCTGATTATGAATATAATAAAATGTAATATACATTATGAATACTACTTGGTTTTTGGAATCCAGATTACATGTAATCAGTTACTACCCAGCTCTATTAACTACTCTGTTAATCTTCAGAGTGGGGAAAAAATATCTTAAGATTAATCAAATGTTCTTAACACTAAAAGAAAATAGTTCTTTTAAAAAAAACAACAACACAAGAACACTTTTGGAACCTTTATTTTGATAGGAGAACATCTGCAACAGTAACATCTAAACAAGGACAATACCAAACATTCCTGCTCCATCAAATTTGTCCTTATTAAAAAAAACGAAATGTTTCATATTATCCCATTCTCCCCAAATCCAAAACCTTCTAACTCTTCTTCCTCTGTAAAGTTACAGCATGTTGCTTTTTGAAGTATACATTTGCCTAATCTGATTACAGATCATCGGATTGTCAGCGTGCCATAAAAAAAGTGCTCTAGAGGAGAGAGCCACTGTCCGGCCAACAATGAGCGTCCTTCCAGCCAGCGAAGCACCTGCCTGCACTCCAAGCCGCTCTCCTGTCTCACACAGATAACACTTTCTACCCTCTCCTCCATGCTTCCTTTATTTTTAGGGGGGCAAATATAAGGATTTATGACCCCTCCGGCCCCCTCTTTTGGAGACGGGGTCTCAGACAGAGTGGGAAAAATTTTGCATGCAGCATGTGAATTGGTTTAGACGTATAAAGAGATCAGGGCTAATCGGTTGGCACCAGAGACACTTGTGCATTCAGCCTCTTTTCGGGGAGGGCAACAGAGCGCGGGAGTGAATGCATGTGAGAGAGGGAGGGAGCCAGAAGCCCATGATCTGCTCCATTGTGATAACAGATTTAGGCAGAGTGTGGGGTTCCGATAAGGAAAAGCACACTCAATAGAAGATTAGCCGCATACTTGGAGTAGAACAGTGAAGGAGAGGAGGACACTTGGAAAGAAGAGGAGATGTGTTAGTCATGCTGAAATGGATTCTGATTATTATTTATTATTAATTGTCACTCTCTTTTCACCACATTAACATTTGCTTTAAATAACAGTTGCTGTGTAACATAGCTCCAGTCTAATCTTAGCTGATTTATCAATTTAAAGCATGGAAGAGCACAATATTTAGAAATGGACACTCTGTCAAGACAAATTTATTCACAAAGCAGCTTCACAGAAAATCACGACGTTAATGTCGCATTTAGTGTATGGGCAATAATAGGCTTGTTTACATCTTGCGATTATTTTGCGTATATTGCCTGTGTGCAAATGAAGTTGTACATTTTAACACATCCAACTGTATATAGAGAGCTTGGTAATTGTATGGTTTATTTTTGGAAATACAGTATATTGATCTAAGTGAGTGTATAATGTATTCATATATTTTTTATATATACAAGTTTACATAAAGAGCTGGGTGATAATATACAATAGTCTCATCCAACAAAGAGCTTGCCGATGATTACATTTAGTGAAAAAGTGGCAATCAAGAAGTTGTAATTTGCTTTAAAATAATAATAAAAATAATATAGAGATTTGCTATGTATATATGTCAAAATTTGCAATATAGTAAGGTTGGACATTTTTATATACCCCATTTTTGATGAGAACAATAATCAAAAGCCAGAAATTACTATATATTATAGGTTAGTATATTTTATGAATGTGAATACGTTTGCGCAGTTTTATATATCCAACTTTAAACAAAGAGCTGGATGAAAAAATCAAGCTGTTTTGCTATATATTGCACCAAGAAAGTGTAGTTATGTATGCAGATAAAATGAGATATGTTCAAATATACACATATATACTGTGTTTATATACTGTATATAGAGAGAGCTTGCAAATAATATTGGCAACATTTTGTAACGATAACAATCAAGCTGCTAAAATACAGTATATATTGCCCTAAATGAGTATACCGTATGAAGATAAAATTGGATATTTTTAAACAGAGCTGGGTGACAGTTGAGATTTGCTATATGTATATGTATATATCCCTTTACATGAGTGTACTGTTGGAGGTAACCCACTAGATCTGTGTAATAGTTTACAGTATTTATACTCATTATGCAAATATTGTTAGTAGATAGTGTTAGTTTGAACGTTATTTAAACCGGAAGGCTCTAAACAAACATTAACAACCATTCACACACTTGCCAGATGAGCTTTGCTTTTCCGTGTTTGGTTTTAGGATCACAAAGTTGCTTTTTTTGTGTGTGTTTGCGGTTGTGATTGTGTGTTGTGTTAAATGGTGATTAGCACAGAGGGTCGGTCAGCTGCTGATTTCAAATGGCTAAAGTGGTATGAACAGCTGCCCAGAAACTCGCCCTTCCTCTCTGACGATGATACTAACACAGCTAAATGGAATTTAACTTTCTTTACACTTTAGGTCAAATGTGGTCTAAGGACTAATCTGAACAGAATTGATGGATATGCTAATTTGCAAGTGTTTACATGCATTTATCCAGAATCATCTCAGTATCGGTTAGATATCAAGTAAAGGCCAGTCATATTTTACCCCAAAATGAAAAAATATAATAGTAATAATTAAATTTGCATGGGGAAGATCTAGCTTATTTAACCTTTTCTTTGTTAGTACATTTCAAATTACATTAAATACAACATATATTACCGTATTAACATATATTAATATATACAGTATATGTATTTTATATATTTTAATACCAGTCTTTTTTAGGTTTTAATTAACATTTAAACATATATATATATATATGTTTAAATGTTAATTAAAACCTAAAAAAGACTGGTTTTAAAATTGAATAGATACTGGTAGTATAGTACGCATACTAATAGTACTAATGTTTGAATGTAGCACAAATGCACACACACTCCTATTTCTCTGCACCTGAATGGTCACTAACGAGTGTGGATTTTGACTCTAAGATGACCTCTGGCCTCGGACCAAAAGTTAAGCTGTTTCTACAATCCCCTCTCTCATGTGGCTCGGACGCTCTCAGAGGTCATCACTATGGTCACACAGTTCTTAAACGGCCTCCGCAGTGAACAATTATCTGACCACGACGTAAAAGCCAATCAGAGTCTTCAGAGCTGACCATTATATGCACGCTGGCTCATACAAACCAGCCACTTTAACCAACTGTCAAACAGACTAATAAATTAATCCAAGAAATAATTTCCAAGCAATTTGATTAGTGAGAGAGAAAAAAAGACACATTTGAATAACGAACACACAAAAATAATCTTTGGCAAAAACACATTTTGTATTTGTGAACGTAGAGTAGTTTAAACAATAACATTTTCCATTTAATAAATTACAATTTAATGTACAGCTAGTGACATGTGCTGAATCCATTGAAGGCATAAATAATAAATTAAACATTAAATACAATCAAATAAATTACATTTTCAATTCTGACTTCAGTTCTCGAACCAAACATTCTTGAGGGTTAATTCAGTCAAGGAAATTGAATGACATTAATACTAAAAAGTACCAGGGAGATGCTTCCAAAGTGCATCCTTGACCATGCATATGTTGTTTAGGGTTCCTGCTCGATTACAGCAGTACTGGTGAATAAAGTGTTTCTGGGTTTCCACGTATCATTCGTTTCCAAACAGCGTGGAACAAATGAGCGATTGTGATGTCATCGCGAACATTCCGAGTTCCAAAAATCCAGCTTCGTCTCTCCGTGGCGACGGAACTTTCGAAAACATCACAATCACAGAACCTTTCGTGGAAAGCTCACACGTGAGTTTGGCTCTACCAGGCTTCTGAACTGTCACAGCTGGAGCCGGGTGAGGGTGGGTCGGTGTCGCTGGTCCAGGCGCGGTCGGTGCGCAGGTTCTGCATGTTCCCCGTGATCAGTGTGAGGAGCGCGGCTTGCGAGTGAGCTGAAGGCTCTCCCCCCTGGCTCTCCAGCAGAGTCACCAAGAAGTTGATGTAGCGCATGGCCAGCCTCAGGATCTCGTTCTTGCTGAGCTTTTTCTCGGGAGGGTGTGTGGGGATGAGTTTCCGCAGCTCTGCGAAGGCTGTGTTCACGTTATGTTGGCGCCAGCGCTCACGTGTGTTGGTGAACACCTTCCTCGTCATGATACTGCGGTACTTCTGTAAAAGATAAAATATCATTTACATACTGAATATTAAGGGGAAAATTTGACAAATTCTGTTAATAGCAACGAGTACAGTCACTTACCACTTTTTGTTGTCTTGAAGCTCTATGAACGTTGGAGCATCAGGCGCAAATTTAAAAAATGAAATGAGAAAAATAGTCCAGAAGGCAGGTAAAAGCAGCAATGCAATGTGTGTTTAGGAAAGATAAAGTGCTGTCAGGTGTTTGCAGTAGTAATAATAAGCCAGCATCCGTCCTCTCACTCTCAGCTCTCTGACACTCTCTGAACCCTCGAACAAACTCCTCTGATGGAAAACGGGGTGAAAGAGAGAGAGGACGTGACAGAGGGGTGGGGTTTGGCTGGTGCTTCTCATTTTTATAGTCATGCCGCTGTGTGACGTTGCAGGGTGTTGGGGACTGTGTGTGTGTGTGTGGGGGGGGGGGATTTTTACATCTGCCATTGATGCGTTTTAATTGATTAACATAATGCGTCGTGTTTCCATTCACGGCTATAGCATCTGGGGGGGACTAAATACAAAGAAATCCAACTTTTTACCAGCTGAACATGAAAAACAGTCCGGTGTTTAAACCAAACAGGGTACATTAATTTCAAATTAAAAAAAAAAAAAAACTTTTGTTTCATGCAACATGTCCTGAGCTTAATCTTCAATTCACAGCAATGTCAGAAACAATCATGAAATATAATGTTATTCTACTATAAATATGAACATGTATATACATACACATACATACACACACCTAATGTTTTGTATTGCATATTTAAAAAATAATTAATAAATCTTTAAATATTTGTATTCATTAATTAAAATTAAATTTAAAAACATTATAATTAAAATTTTAAAAATGTTGTATTAATAAATCTAATTATTAGATTATGTCAATTTAATTACTATCTATAAATTACATACCTACATCAATATACTGTACTAAATAAAAGTATACAGACATATTTAAAAAAAATATGAAAATGATAAAGAAACTAAAAATGGTTAGTATTTAAATAAATTGAAAAATGTAATTCAAAATATTAACAACTATAGTAAAATGAGTCTAAAATAAAAAATAAACGAAACTGATACACACAATATAAAAATATAAACACTTAGAACAGTGTGTTTATGCACTATTATAAAATGCATATACATACATAAAAAAAAATTGTTTCCAGATTTATCTGTTTTTGGAAATACACTACTCATATATATACACTTTACAGTAGACTGCTTGTCACATTATGCTATTGCTAAAATCTTGTTTAGCATGTCCCGGGGCTTCACAGATTGGGTTATTTTGCTTTAAAATAGTTTCTAAAATATGTTATGCTAAATTAGTGTTTTGATGTTTTAATTTTATTCCACCAAATAACAGGTCAATATATTTAGCATATTTTCCACTCTCTTTAAAAAGCAATTTATACATCTTCACATTACACATCTTTTCTAATAAACCTAATACCACTTAATCAAGCAGCATATAACATTTTTACTGTTAGTTTATTCATAATCGCAACTCTTCCACATTCAGCCCATCGGGAAAAAACAACAGAAAGGACGGACTATTCAAAGCAGACTTATTGCCTATGAGCTCTAACAAATACGTGGCTGTTGTACAAAATGTGTTTCCCTCTTTTGTTGGGATGCTTAATGTCCACCTGCTAACAGATCTATTACAGTGACTCTGTCCAATGGCGAAGTGACACCATAATGAAAACCTTCCTCTGATTGGACAACACGGTACCAAAAAAAGCTCACAGCATATTAACCCTGACAGATTAATAATATGGGTTTTGTCTGAATGATGGTAATCTTGTTTAGCATGTCCCGGGGCTTCACATAAATTACACTAGGTTATGACAGAGGCAAGCTTGTGGATCCGCACATTCTTCGGGGGCCAAGGTCTCCGAAGCCCCCTCTCGCTCTCTCCCGAACTCTCAACCTCCCTTCAGATCAAAAGCTGGTGTCTCGCTGCAGCAATTGTTGCGTTAAAAGTCTCTCTGAGAATTGTGGGGGATTTGCATAATGGGATTATGTAGGGATTAGGAGTCAGGCAGAGGACAGACACAGTTAGGACGGAGCTGAATTCACGACTCCATTCATACGGACTCGACGGCTAAACACACCCTGCACCTGCAGAGCTGCCTTTCAGATCTGCCAAAAACTTCAGCCACACGCAGACCTGCCCCAAACCAAACTCTCTCCAAACTTCTGACCTACCTGAGCTGGAAAGAAACTGCGCTGTTGTTTCTCCCAGATGCTGATGCAATTAAACGGAGACTTCTGCTGTGCAGATGTTTGTGAAAAACACTCCAGGAATCTCTCAGTTTTTTTTTTCCAAAGTCTGCAATCAAAGGATGTATTTGTCAATACGAATTCAGATATTTCCAAGACCAAATGATCAGAGCTATGCAATCCAAATCAACAGAATCATATGCATCTGCATTTATTTTAAGGAATTGCAAGACATAAATTATTGTCGTTTTACAAAAGTATGACAAATACAATTTTGCTTAAAAATAATATTTAAACATGTATATATATAAAATTTGTTTATATATGTGTGCACTGTGTATATTTAATATGTGCACATATATTTATATATATATATATATACACACACACACACACACACAGTATATATGTATTATATAATCTTTACATGCAGTTATTTATATTCATATTATTTATATTATATATAAATTAGTTAATATATATATATATATATATTTTTTCTTTCTTAAATATATACATCTATACATGTGTGTGTATATATGTATACATAATATACACATCACACACATATTTAAATATATATTTTTAAAGAGCATATATTTAAAATACAGTATATTAACTGTGAAAAAAATAAAATAAAAATTAGTTGATTTAAAAAAATTATTTATGTATTTTATTATGTATATATAAATACAAATACAAACACACACACATATATATATTAGAAAAATGTTGCTTATATGAAATATATTTATATATATTTCATAAAATACAATATAAATATATAAATGTATATTCAAATTTTTAAAAAGTATAGTGTGTATATCTAGATGTAAACAAAAACCTTTATTTTTGATGCCATTAAACACGATTAATCATTTGACAGCACTAAAATATCTGTATTTAAATGAAATAAGGTAAATTATACATATATATACAAAAACACAATTTGTAGTATTTATTGTTTATATTTAAAACAAAAACATTGCAATATTATAGTATATTATTATGAAAAAACAAGGGAAAAGATTTTGAATAATCTAAAAAAAGCAAATGATCTGACAGTAAATGTAACTTACTGTAGGGGTTAGTGGTGTGTTCAGAACCGATTAAATCCAGAAACCTTCCCCAACAGTTATTTGTGCATTTAGTTGACATTGTTAAAACACTGTTGACACTGCAATAAGGGCGACAAGAGATTTGACCCAATGTTTGCAATGAAGAGAGCTGTTAAACAGGTTCAGATTTGAACAGCATGCTCTGTTCTCACAGCTCTTTTCCATCTGAAAGAGCGGCGTGATTACGGTCACTGTGTTTTACTGCCTCAGACTGGACACGCGTCTTCCTCCCTCACAGCCCAGTGTCCAAACGCTGCGGTTTTATTTGCTTTTGTTTGAGTTGGGCAGCTCAGATGGCGTTGGGAGTTATTTATGGAGGCTGTTTGGTGTTTTACAGAGGCTGAGGCTCACGGGGTGCAGAGAGAGTGAAAGGGAGAGTGATGGAAAGAGGAAAATGCCCTGTGGGAGTGTCTGTTCTGGAGCTCATTCCTGCGAGGGGCTGCCGTCAGACTGCTGGCGCGCTGAGATAAGCCCTCCGACCCCCATCGCTCTCCCTTTCTTCCTCCTCCTCTGTCTGTGCAGCGCTTTCCCTCTCCTCTGACTGTCAGCGATAAGAAGATCGTCCTGTAATTGAATGACTATCTTTTCATTTCAGAAAATAGCGAGGGGCTGGAAATGCGTATGGTGTGGGAGATAAATTAATGGCCACCGTCACCGTTGTCCCCAATCTACATCCAGACTGATAATTTCGAAAATGTTTTTTTTTAACGCCAATCAATTCTGCTTCACACAGCGAATGATTTATTCAGTTTGCGGACCGGCGTGACCTCCTCTAAATAAGCAGCGTCGCATCAGTAACGTGTAGCAGGAAATGTACGTTTGTCAATACAGTGTCACGTTTGAATAGAACTCTTTCATCTGCATTCTTTACACCTGCTTCTGTGTACAGACTATAAAGCTAACAGATGCATGTGTACGTACACTCACTTTCAACTGTAGGTCAAAGGTCAGCGGATAAACAAGCCACGTCATTCTAAAGTCCTGTAATTAGTGGGGGGGGGATAGTACTAAATACTTTTAAACAATCAAAGCTCAAAACCTTCAGAAGTCTAGTTATATCTAATAATCTCCTGTCATTTCAAACTATTTTATTTAGTGAGACTTTTCCAGATGTTCATTAATTGAAAAAAATAATGACTAAAACAGTTTAACATTAACAGAGGTAAAAATCAAAATACGTTTAGAAATGAACATAATTACAATGAATTTCCATTTTATGCATATTCACTGTATTTAGCATATTAAACAATGACTGTGAAGAAGCATTTAAAAATGATAAATTATATACATTATGCAATTTTATTTAAAAAAGCTAATAAATATATTCATAAATAAATACATTTTCCATTCATTCCAATTATTATTATTATTTTTTTTTTTTTTATTACACAAGGATTAATTCATAGATGCATGCTCCAAAATATTTTAAAAATGGGCATAATTAAAAAATACATATTCAATTTTTAAGATTTTATATATTTTAAGGGCATTTCAACTCCTAGAAAATGCCATTTGTTAATGGTCGCACTCGCAACCCTCTAAAAAATAATAATAGAAATATTAAATGTAACAAAATGTGTGTGCACATGTCAATTAGAAATCTACAAAAAAAAAATATATTTTTTATTGCAACTGTCATTCTGATATAAATACACCTAAAGGGTTGTGTGTTACAGTTTAATATGTTCAAATTATTGGAACAATATCACATTTATTATAAACCATTCATTTTACACATTTACTATAAATTATAGACATATTTTAATGGATATATGACTGAACTGTATTAATGTAACATTATGTGCAACATGAAAACTGACAAATTGTCTAAAATATCCCTCAAGTGATACAGTAGCAAAACTTCCTCAGAAAAATCTCAGTCTAGTCTGTCCATCATTTCTGCCTGGAACTCGTTCACATAGCAGTCTTCCTCTCTTGCTGTGTGGAAGCTCTGGGAATAAACACAGACACAGACTGATAGAGCAAACTCTCCAGCCCTCCTGACACTACCAATTATTTCATGCTGAATTTCTTTTAAGGAGAAAGATCATTGAAATACTTTGTTATTGTTTTTACAGTACAGCGAAAGTCAATGGGATTTCTATGCACTGTCACATAAATACAAAACAAGATTTTTCTAAACATTTATTATTGTGTATTAATTATAATAACCATTGTTACTTATTTTGGTATGCTTTACTTTATTCCTCATTAAATTTAATGTTCAATTCAATGTGTCACTTGCCTTTTTTTGAACAATGAATGTAATATGAGCTTAAGTTACACACCGATTCTAAGCATACTTTCACACACCAATTGTTTTTTTGAGAAGCTAAATTAGTTTATTTACAAAATATTATTCTCACGCTCACAATCTCATTTCAATTTAATTATGTTCTAAAAAAATGTATTTTTAATCAATTTTCTTTCTTAATCAACGTCAGTTAGCTGCCTGTAGAAATAAATAATCCTGCAAATACACATAATTAGCTCATGCATTTGTGAATCCCATTTTTTTTTAAATTAACCGAGAGACTATTTTTAAGTGTTGTTTAAAATGTACATTTTTTAAACAGAAGAAATGTGTGTGTACCACTGTGCACATCTTCTCCTCCTTGCCTCTTCCTCTCCTCTCCTGTCTTGTTGGGCAGATCGTTCTCAGGTGAGCTCCAGTGAGTCTGACTCTGCGGTCTAGAGCTGGATCCAAACACAGTGTTTCTGCCTCGCAGTGCTTCAGGAGTGTGCAGAGGAGCCAAGGGAACCTGGGCATGCCCTCGAGGAGCAGCTCGGCCTGGCACGAGATCTGGGTTGTGAATAAATCCCTGACCCTGTAGCTGCCAGACGCTCGCTGTAGTTGAACCTCGGCTGAACTGGCTCGGAGATAATGAGTGAAAATGAGCCGTATCCTCTCCTCTCATGCTATTATGACCTGCTAATGTGATGAAGAAGCAATTTAAATGATTTTTTTCCCCCATTTAAACAGGATACAAAATGAACTTTAGGCAACAACCTAATTTGCCAACAAACGACCATATATTTAACTAGCCAGTAAAATACATTTAGCATTATGATTATTGTAATAAAAGTAAAAATATTACAGTAAGTATTATCACATCAATAACTAACAATAACATCAATATGTTTTTAAAACAATTTTTAGTGCTCACCAAGGCTGCATCAAAAATACAGCAAAAACTGCAATTGGCAACTATTATCATAATAATATAAATGTTAAAATACTATTTATTACCGTGGTGCAAAGCTTAATTTTTAACATCCTTACTCCTTTTAGAAATCTTTAAATATGTAAATTTTTTTCATTTATTTGAAATAAAACTCTTTTATGACATTATAAATATCTTTAACATCACTTTTGATCAATTGAATGCATGCTTGCTGAATAAGTCTTTTAAAAGCATTACTTAATCCTTAAATTGTATCAGGATTCACACAACAGTAAAAGTTATTGTTTATAATGTTTGTGTAATTTTTTAAATCAGTTTTTTTCAATTATTACCAAAGCTTCTCTATGTTCACATTAGTGCTTGGTGAGTGTTCATTTTGGATTCTGCTTGAGCAATTTGTATCCTTTAAAACACTAAAACTGACAAATCAGCTCTGTAAACTGGCTAGGCAGTGTCTTATCCTCCAGCTGTATCTGTGGTTTGAAAGGATCCTGTTCCCAAAGGGGAGAGTGAGCTTGGCTGGTTGTGTTTGAGAAGGTTGTAGTCCCAATCTTTTTGACTCTGGACTCAGCTGTGATGTCACTGAAGAGCTGCATAAAACAAAACAATGTGTGAACAAGCCACCCTGCCACTGTGATAGTTTGATCTTGAACTCAAGTGAAACTAGTACTACCTTAATGACTTTGTGAGGGATCTGTGGGAACATTTCCTGCAGCTCAGAGAAAGAAGCTCCCAGCAGCCACTGCAGTGACGGTGCTCTTTTTAACATCAGTTGAGCAACCAGAGGATTAATGCAGGGGAACTCCAGAAGGCACCGTTCTGCCTAAAACAAACACATATTAATGCATAATTGAACTGAACACAGAAAAATAAATTTTTAGCTCCATCTACTGAGGAAAATCTGGTGAGGTGGACAGTTGTTCACATTTTTTCATGTAACACATATTAACTACAGAAAATAGTTTTCTGGAATTACTAGCAACTGCTTATATTTAATATTAATCTGTGCATTTTTTTAAATGTTTAATAAAGGTGCAAAAAGTCATAAAGATGAACTTTTATTTTGTCTGCAGCATTATCTGTACACAGTTCACATTTAAACTTTGGTCATCAACTTGGCAATTGTTTTTGGTGCTAGAAACATTTTCGACCTTTCATTTACCTCTGTGCTCTGCACACTGAGCCAGTCTCGATCCAACCAGCTCAGTCCATCTCTCTCCGAGTTCATCAGCGTATGTAAGGAGATCTTATAGATGTAGCTGGCTATCTCTTCTTCATCACACACCAGTAACACCTAAAATACATATGCTATGTGCCATTATCTAAAAACGTACACAGACTTTGAATGTTAAAAACCTTTTAATACAACAGAGGAAATATCTGGCCTTGGCATAACCTTTAAAAACACAAAAAAATTGTTTATCAGTAATATTATCTGTAATTTAAATAAATGAGGAAGAATATACCTTTACATCAAACTTCTCAGACTTGTTTCCAAACAACACAGATGCAGAGGAGATATGAAGCAGATTGATATAGATGTTTCGGGAGATCCTTTAAAGTGGGGGAAAAACAGGACATACAACACATTTATGAGATTATGGGATGATCCAAGACATCTTCTGCTTACAAATGGTTACCAAAAGCAAACATGCTATGAAATGCATCATACACTGTGACATGAAGACCAAAACAGGGACGATTTTTGCAAACTGGCACCCCAAAAGTACTAATGGCGCTTTTCCACTACATAGTACCAGCTCGGCTCGACTCGACTCGGCTCTGTTTGGTTTTCCACTGTGTAAAAGTTGTACCTGTACCGGCTTCTAGGTACTTTTTTTCGTACCACCTCCGGCGAGGTTCCAAGCGGGCTGAGGCGAGCTGAGGCGATACTAAAATGTGACGTGAAAA
>JAUMHG010000038.1:24433133-24449318 GCA_032359395.1 Enteromius anoplus
TTACAGATAACCCAGGATTCTGTTTATCCGGGGTTTAGGATAACCCTGGGTTAACAATTTCAAGTGTGAAAAGCCCTCATTATTGCAAACTATTCTCAATCAAATGCTTCCGTTTGTAGATTTTAAATCAAGACTGAAAGAGTTGTTAAAGCTTGTTGGTCATGAACCATGCAATTGTGGTATAGTTTTATTGTAGTTTATACATATATATATATATATATACTTTTTAAAACAATGATAAAGCAGTGTGGAGAAACTATTGAGTAACTCACATTGTCTCCAGTGCACGTTGCATTTTTAAGCGTTGCAGTAAACCATCAGTGACCAGCAACACAAACGGAATAGTGTCCAGATATGATGCAGAAGTAGATTCTTGTGAGAAATCGGCAAAATAGTGATTCAAATAACCAAACACAAAAACGCAACATATTGCAACAGTGAAAAAAAAATAATAATTGAACAACGTCCTAATTGATACTTGATGAGGATTGTTGGACTGACCGGATTCAGGCACTGCAGTGAAGAAGGAGATAAAGTTGATGTTTCTCTCTGAACACACACTGCTGAAGGGTGAGTGACCCACAGAGTGAAGCTCAAACACCACGCTGAAACACTGCCATGGGAAGTCAGGCCCAACATGTTGACTGCACACAACAAGACACATACTGCAGGAGAGTCTGAGGAAAGAGAAGATAGACAGAAACAGATGATACTTTACATCATTCAGAATTATCCAGACGTCACGTATTCAATATAAAAAAAAGATCCATATACCTGTCCATCACTTCTCTGCTCACAACTTTATTGTTTTCTTCACTGGGGATGACTTCAGACACAGAGTTTCCTAAACACACACACACACACACACACACACACACACACACAGAATTAGACATGACAATCACCACATAGTACCTCTCTTCTAAAATCTCTAGAGTTTATGAAAGTTAGCTCACCTTGTATCTGTTTGAGAGCAACGAGCAACTCTGTGTTTACACGGTTCGCGGTCAAAACTAGAACCTGCTCAAATTTAACAACAGTCATTAAACACTCACAATTTGTGAAATCTATGCTTATAACGTGTGCTTAGTCAAGTCAATTCTATAGTAATTTTTTTATCGTCATTTTTACACATTTTTCAGCTTTACAGAATCACAATGTTAATATTTATAATATCACGCCTTATAGTCGATAACATATTTTCTATTGAGATTTGCTAATATATATATTGGTTTATTTAAGTGTGTTGTATATGCAAGTAAAGTTCAACTTTACATAAAAGTTATCTAATATTATTATAGTTTAAATCTTACTCTAGTGTTGTGGTTAGAATGGGACTTCATCCATGTGTTGATTTGCTCCTGGAGCTCCAGAAGTTTACGATTGGGTTCTTTTCTCTTCTGACTCAGATACTGCAGCACCTCAAACTTTCTCGACAGCTCATCCAGACAGCTCAGAGCACAGGAATCCTTCACATTAGCCAGGTAACCTACACCAAGGCAGATTTGAGATGTGTGAGCTACACTATAATGATCAAAACACAAATGAGATCTGTTTATCCCAGATAGCAATGATGCAGACTTTGACATATCTTAGTGAAAGCAAAATGTAAATGAATGAATGAATAAATGACGCATTTATATAGCACTTTTACTGTGTATTGCCATACACCCAAAGTGCTTTACAATCGTGTGGGGGGTCTCTCCTCAACCACCACCAGTTTGCAGTATACACCTGGATGATGTGACGGCAGCCACAGGACAACGGCGCCAGTGCACTCACCACACACCAGTTACAGGTGGAGAGGAGAGAGATACAGCCAATCAATGGATGGGGATTATTGGGAGGCCAAGATATACGAGGGCCAGGACACCAGGGTTACACCCCAACTCTTTACGATGAGTGTCATGGGATTTTTAATGACCACAGAGAGTCAGGACCTCGGTTTAACGTCTCATCCGAAATACTAATAATATTACTATTTTTAAAACTTAAGGAATATTAGCTTTTTCTGTGTTTACATAGATTAAATATCTGTTGTACAATTAGTTTTGACATTTTAAATGGTTACATTTTTGAGTGCATTTTTATGTTTTTGAATCATGAATGTTCTCTGAATCAAAAATGTCTTCAAAAAAAAAAAAAACATTTCAAAGGGCCCTAAAGGGCAGAGATATTCAAAACATGAACTCATTAACTTGATTAGACATGCTTTTTAATTTTTTTTTTTAATTTTTCCTCCCAGCAATAGTAAGCCATTTTCTATGAGACATGAGTGTTTTTTCCTCAGATTATTACCGGCGGCTGTGCTGAGGTCATTTATTGCCAGAACATGCTCCTTCAGCGTGACCAGAATATGTAGCAGTGTCATTTCACTAAACACACTGTCCCCGTCTGCCACAAAAAACATAACACAAACGTTTCTCTGCAAAAACCATCATGTAATGATTTTTGGCTATTTCATAATGTTCTCTGCATTCTTATAATATGTGAGAAAGTGTCTCCTCTGACTCTGTTCTGTTCGAAGCTTTCTTTCTTGCTGCTTCATGAAGAATCTTGTGAGTTCAGAAGACAGGATACCAAATTCTCTGTTGTTCAAAGCAGAAATACCCAGCTCCTGCATTTTACTTAGAGAGGCCAGAGCCAATGCATGCAGCTCCCTATACGCATCTCTTTGACAGTCTACAGGAATGAAAACATGAAATATGATGGTTAATTTCTCAAACCAACCAAATAAATGATTACGAATACACAAGAAACTGAAGGCAATGCTGATACCTGTGGCTTGGACGTATATAGTCTTACTGATGGTTTCTTGTTTCTCTTCACATGTAAAACTCATCTCAGAGGCAATGACACTGCTTTGTGTTTGTGAGATGTGATTCACTGTTTTTATTTTGTTCTCTAGCAAGACTTTTCCTGTAGAATTCTGACTCACATTTACCTCTGAAATAAATCAAACTATTAGACGGACTAAGATACTGTATCGGTCACTGTATAACTAACAAAAAATGTCAGAAAGGTCCTCCGAACATTTTGCTGTTCCTTACAAAATGAAATCCAGATCAACAAAATCAAGTAATTTCACTTAGATATATAACAATAAGGAAGAAAAGTTGTGATAAACACTGTTAATTGTCTGACTCTACCTGCAGATGTAGGACTGCTCCGTTCAGGGTTTTGCATTGGAAATATCTGCATTGCTCTTAATGTCACAAAAGACGACAAAGGGTTCAGGTCTTCATGAGACAGAACTACAGAATTATTTCGCTTTCTGCCCCTCAAACAGTTTGAAAATGGAGATGATGTAGAGATTTTATCTTCTCTTCTCTGTTCTGAGTGCTTAGAAAGTGTTTGTATATTCACTTTAGTGCCACTGGACTTCAGTGGAGAAGACTTAGACATCTCAATCACTTTAGAGATGACAGGCTGCTGTTCTGAAGGACTTTTAGAGAAATTCCCAGAGCATCCTTCTGCTGGATTAGACTTATGTTGTTTTATCTCTGCAGCTTTACAGTCTCCTCTGGTTGTTCTCACAGTAGAACTGTCTTGTTGGTGAGACTCTATTATAAAGAACTTTACAGGCGTACCTCTATCCACCTGTGTAGCTACAGCAGACTGCAGTGGTTTACTCTGGGAAAGCTGAACTGCAGTGGGAAGACCTGAAGGTGGCAGTGCTGAGAAACCAAAATAACATTTATGAATAGCTTGTGTTTTTCCTGGACAAAGATTAAAGGAATAGTCCATGTTTGGTATAAATTGTGCTCATTCAACAGCACTTATATTAAAACTTATATCCCCGGTTTCACAGACGAGGCCTAAGCCTAATCCTAGACTAAAATGTAAATCTAAGCTGTTTTAAATGAAAGGAACTTGCACTGACCGATCTTAAAACAGGTCAGTAACTTTGTTTTATCTTAAGACGCATACCATTAATGCTTTTTTCTAAGGTGTGTTAATAAAAATTACTTAAATGTCCTAATTGAACCATGGTCTGTGAAAACGGGCCATATTGTATTATTTGAGCTGTATAGTTGTTTTCTTTTTCTCATTCTATACAGCAAAAAAAGGTGATTTGCTTAATCACACTAAAATCAAGTTAAAGGGTTATTCCACCCCCAAAATGAAAATCTACTCGGTTTTTATCCAAAATAAGACGAACAAAGCTTTTACGGGTTTGGAATATAATGGGGGTAAGTGGTTAATGACAAAATTTTCATTTTGGGGTGATGTTACCCTTTAACACATGTATTGTTTGGATCTTCTTGCTACATTGTTAAAACAGTAAGCATTTTCACATTGATGGATCGGCCCCTTTCACTGCCAGTGTACACTACTGGTCAAAAGTTCAGAAAAATGTTTTAGTTTGTTTGCATTTTTGTTTTGTTTTTTTCTTGATAGCAGTCTCTTATGCTCATCAAAATTCAGCTTTGCCATCACAGAAGTAACTTTAACTTAAAGGATATTCCTTTATGGTGAACAAGTACCACAACAGCAATTCTAGACTTTCCATTTTCCAATTTTGTTTGTTAACACCTCAAGTATGAGCAAACAATCATGACTGGAAAATACACATTTAGGATGCATCTACTTAAAATGTAAAATGAAAGAAACTTAAAAAGCTCACCTGCATTTGAAGCACACTTACTCAGCATCTCTGTAAAAGCACAACATCAGCATACAGAACTTAAGAGTAGCATTTAATTCTAACAAAATATTACAATCATAAAAAAAAACCAAATACTGCATTCTGTCTTACCGTCTATTTTCTTGATAGACAGTGGTGAAAAATTTTCATGCACATGTGGCTTTCTCATAGCTCTCCTACAGTCTTCTTTGGACATTTTCTCAGTATAGATGGAGAGATTTCTGAAAACATTTTCGGGGAGTATCACTGTATTGCCAGTCAGTTGAAACTGGTCCATATTGTTTTTGGGTTCTGCAACCTGTTCCTTCTCCACCTTCAGGAGAGTGAGAAGCTCTGGGAGTGACTGGACATGGACCAATGGCTTAGCTACCTGTGGTTCTGTACAAATACACAATGGAGTTTATGGGCTTGAATAAAGAGCTTCTATGGATGAAAGTTTCTCACATTATTTTCTACAAATTAAAACATTACCAGCAAGTGAAAATCGAGCCACACATTGGGGATGTTTCTCTGCCATCCAAACAGCTTTTTCCATATTTTCACAATCACTGTCTGACATGAAACGCCTAGGAAAAGCACATTACATATTATTAACTTCATCACACATTTCATTATTATTTACTTTCTTTATAGACCTCAATCAGGTTAAAAGCTACATTTAATATAACACAGATGAAAATGAAGTTGTGAGAAATAGATTTAGAGTTTTTACAATGGCACACACTGTATAAATAAAGGTGACAGCTAGATGTCTTTACATACTTAATGCACCAAATATTTACAGCCTTCTCTTTTTGTTATAACAGAAACAACTCACTGCTTATAAACTGGTGACAGAATCTCAGCTGACAGCTGTCTGCTGGACATAGACATGTCTGGTAGACACAGTGTATGACTACATGGTGAAAGAAGCAGGTCTAATTCCATTTCAGCATAAGACCTCAAAGCAACTGGAACGATGAAGACACTGGAGATTAGAAGAGCAATCTACAGCAGGAACCACTCGTTGATTGCGATTAAAAAAGAAAATAAATATTAGCCATACCTGGAGATTGTGGCTCCTTGAAGGTGATGTTAGCAAAGCAGCTTTCAGTCATTTCTAGGACCTCCAACTCATCCGTGTGTTTATCAGCCGAGGTGACTATTATTGAAATGTAATTATTATTGACTTTTATACAAATTATGACGACACCAAACAGCCACACTGCCTGCATTAGATAACATATAAAAGCAAATGGCATTTGCACTTTTGAGCTATTTATGGGTGTTTGAACATCAATTGCTTCATTATTTATAGCCTAACAAATGTATTATTTTTTGTTCAAATTATTAGCCTGGACAGTGTACTTGTTTGATATTTTGTTATCTAACGCAAAATAAATTTTAGTTTTAAAATACTCTTTGGGGGCACTGGCAGTGTATATTTTTTTGCGATGTACATGTAAAGTTTTACCTTCTTTGAGAAGATCTTTTAGAGGGAAACATTCTTCTATTGGTTCACTGGTGACATTTAGAAAATCTTGCATTTGTGCAAAGGAATAATTGGCCTCTCGCCTTGGAAAGCAGTCCATATGAATTTCAACAGGCAACATCAGGGACTGTTAAGAAATCATAGCTGGTGTTTAAAATATACAAAACTTTTACATTAGCTCAACCAAGAGAGATATTTACTTTAACATGATTTAGTTTTGAAGATTACCTCTTCGTTCAGCACTGCCTCTTTTTTGAACTCTTCTGTAGCATTTAAAACAAACGTTTCACCTGTTACCTTGTCTAAAACGGCATCATATGGAGCACAGTGTCTAGGAGGAGGAAGTACTGGTTAGTTGAAAATATAATTTCAGTGTATGAGAGGACAGTACACAGTACAAACCGGTATAGGCATGGTTTCTACTGTCCTCTGAGCCAGGTTACAATTATTTGCTCAATTCTCAGCCAACTTTGACATTTTCACACAATAATCCTAATGATTTTTTTAATGCCTCATCCCTAATGCTATGCTTTACTATATGTTTTACCTAAAAATAACCTCTTCTAAGAGATTTACTGATGAATTGAGAACTGGATCTGAGACAGTCATGATGTTTAGCCTCTGAAGCATCATTTGAAATGAAGGTAGGTGGATTTTAAACTGCTGCAGATGGTCACTGAATATCACTTCCTCTGGCAGAGAAAGATCTAAGATTTAGGAGACAGGGAGAGGCGGGATTAATAGAGCACATCATAAGGCAAAAATTCATACTTTTGTTGTCCAAGTACATATAAAGATGTCTTTGAAACCCGGTGTGATTTTAAGTATTTTCAGCACACATCTACCCCTTTTTAGTACAGTATCACAGCCAAAAGACTACTGGCATAGTTTAATAAATACATAAATTACAATAAAAAATAATACAGAATACTCACCATCACAGCATGTATTTGGCAAACATGGACTAAAATTCTCCTCCCAAGGTGATCTGGTGGTACCGCTTTCAACTCCATCAAGGAGCCAGAAAGCTTCTGTTGTAGAAATACTGCACTGAGAGGCAGGGTTAGAGCTGGGAACCACTTCCTCTTGACCTCTTCCTGTCTGCAACACACTAAACCTAAACACAACGCAGTCTGTGAAGAATAAGGTGAAACAGATCATATTAAAGGACACTGATAACAGAAATGGCTCAAACCTCTCCAAACAGTCACTGAAAGAGGTGCTGGCCTTCAAATCGTCCATTACAGACCCAGTCACTAGTAGAGTACAAACTGACGTTTCATTCTCTGTCAAAAATGAAACGTTTGTTTGATATCTTCGAATATCACAAAATGTCTCCAGGGCTTAGTTAACAACATAGATATTTACAGGATATTAAAAACAAAGCTGCTTGTCAATGCAATTAAAGTAACATATTTTATATTCAATTTAACAAAAAAAAAAGGGCAGACTTACTCCATGGTACTCTATAAGCGTTGTCCTGCAGGTGTCCGCTGTGTGGGTAGATGTTACTGACCAGCTGGAAGGGAACTGGAAGTTCTAACAAACTGATCGTCATTTTGCGTCTGACTGAGGCCTGAAACATATGACATCTGAATACTCCAAAGTTTGTGAGCTTTACAGTAAAGTATTTATTTCATATGTTTATATCAGATCTAGTTTTTGTATTGCCAATTTTTTATTTCTCTTTTATTCTGTATACTTGAATAATCTTTCAATAATGTTCAATATTTGCATTTGTATAATGTATAATGATAATGCTGTCTTAAATTTAAATCGATAACGTTGTAAAACCTAAAATACTGTTACAGAATACAATGGAGATCAGTGTGGGAAGCACGTATCTATATGATCTAACGTATAATGTTCAGTATCTTAGATCAGTGGGAACTCACCTCAGAGATGTAATCAATACCCTTATAACCAACAGTCATGAAACTGGCTTTTTGTTGGGTTTGACCACAGGAATTCATGCTGGATCACATCAAAGGAGCTTAAAATAAAGTTAAAAGCTAAGAATTTACAAGATAGCAACTACATCTTGTGGAACAATCTTTCCTCGATTGGAGTGCAGATTCGAGAAAAAGTACACATCTTTTCCCCTCAGTTAAACGGAATTATGTAAAATTATAAAATGGGCTGGTTTTGAGGCGGCCTATCAATTCGATACTAAAGCCATAGCGCTGAATATATCGTCAAATATCGCTTCTTTTGAAATGCAGAGCGATAACGGTAATTAAATTAATTTAATTTATACAAGACGACAGAGCTAACCGGTCAGTTGTGCGCGCGAAACTCTACGTGACTAATAAATCTAAAGCGCGCGCGCAGTCTCAGTGATTGACAGGTGATGCTACGTCAATCGAAGACCACGCCCTCATCGATTCAGCAAATAATGAAAATAAATTCAATGTAACGTTTGATTCATCATTTGGGCTGCTGTTTTATTGATTGCATTTTACTTTAAGAAAAAAACTTTCCAATATGAAATTCAGCCGGGTTTCCACCAAAACAAAGAGTAATTTATAGCAGCACCTCTTTGACGAAAATACCAGGCCTATATGTACCCATAATAAAACCATAGACATATGTCTATGAGTAAAACCGCCACCATTAGTCAGGCTTATTTTGGTTGACCAAAAGTGAAACCATAGCCAAATTTGTTACTTAAAAAATAAACACATAAATAAAATGAAATAAAACAAATAGGCCTACATTTTTAATTCTATAAAATTAGATTCTTAATAATAATAAAAATAATAAAAGTATCATAATGGGTCTAAAATGGCACAATTAACTCTTTAATAGTGAGTCATTTAAGACTCAATATAGTTTATTTATGATAATTACTGTTACTGTGGTAAAATAAAATTGAAATACATGAAAACATTTGAAAGTATTAAATATTTACTAATCATTTACTAATATTTTAATATTCCAGACACACCATTTCCAGACATACTGAGGAAAGTGGTAGTGCACTGCCATCTAAAGGACAGATTATTGATGCTTGGACCATGATGAATGTTGCTTGCAGCTGTATTTTCTTTTCTTTTTTTCTGGATTGATTTGTACTTTACCTTTTTTCTTCAAGCATTTTAGTTGTTTTTATGATAATAAAACACAGTCCCAAATTCAATAATACTATTGCAGGATTTTGTCTGAATAATGACAAATTGACTCAGTTTTACAAACAGATTGGCTTTATTCCAACAGAAATCAATCAGTGTACGATGTTAAGATTGGCGCAGAATGCATTCTGGGACTTGACTTTTTACAGTACCTGTCGGGAAAAAAGAAAAGAATTTGAAAGTGCTTATAAGACATATGAGGCACAACATTTTCATCCCGTCAATGAATAAAAATAAAACACAAAGCAGTCTTACCAGCTGTACCAGTATCCCACGACAATGGCTGAGCCAACAGCACTAATGGATCCAACGGTTACAAGAGCAGATATCTTCATGGTGTAGGATGTTCCTAAAGTGAGAAGAGAAATGGTTTATATTAAACCACTATAGGTGGCCCAAACTATGATCGATCTATGATCTTTACCTCTGGCTTTAGCCCAGGTCACACAAGACTGTGTTCTAGCCTACAAAAGAAAACACAGAGAGAGAAATAAGAGAAATCCAAAAGTATTAAACAGTCATTTACAGGTCTTTTAAAGTCATCTACCCACCTTTCCCCACTGACACACAGTGCGGAGGATGACATAATAGTCTTGTCCATTTTCCAGAGGTGCGTTGAAGAAGTCTCCATACAGCTTCTGATCCCCTATTGTGAAGTTGATTTCTGTGGCCAGACCGCTGAGCTGTATCTGGGCTGTGACGTAGCCTCTCTCACATCTTTGTTTCGCGAAGAAAGGCAGACTTACAGATGAGCTGCAGTCAAACAGCATCACGCCCTCGACTGGTATCACAAACACCTGGTACATACTGAACATTTATGTTTAGAAAAGAATACAAAATAGAAGCATTTTCAGTCTTTTGTAACAGTAAATTGTGTACTCTGTTAACTACTTATGTAAAGCAAAGTTGAATGTCCTTACCATATTGGATCAAGAGTGTTGGTGGATCTCCATAATCTGAGAGTGCGTGATGAAGCCTCTATTTCACTATATTTGATTTCTGGGGCAGGGGGAACTAAAAGAGCACAAGAAACCCAGTGTACATGTCACTATACAGTATGAATGGTTCTTACTGTCAACCCACCTAATTAGTAAGCACTCAAAAACCCAACTGTTCTTAACATGAAATCTCAATATTAGTCTGTTTATTAACATTTCTTAGTTGCCATATTAAAATAACTGAGATAGAATATAGATGTTAAAAATATACATAAAAAATAAAAACAACAAAATTTCAAAAGAAAAATTAACTACAGTTAAAATGCATAATTATATTAAATATATAATTCTATTAAAATTATTAAAAATATAAAAATTAACACTGATTTCATTTAATTAAACAGGTATTGTAATGCAACATTTCTAAAAAATAATTTAATGGCAGTTAACGTAATGCATAAGTTACATATAATATAGACTGAAACAAAGCATGATAAGCTTGACCTGCACGGAATATTTTTCACTGATTTTCCTGTTCCGATTAGAAATGTTACATTACCATTGCTCCGTTCAAATTAAATTGTAAATATTACTGACTTCTTTGGTGTAAGGATGAAATTTTGTTTTATACCTGGTATGCTAGTGTTTGCTGTAACTGTAGATGTGGCTCGCGTCGACTCTGCTGTAATGCTTATGGTGTAGTTTGTGGCAGGCAAGAGATTCAGGCAGAGAACAGGCCACAGGTCAGAGGAGCTGAATATCTTTTTCCTCCTGTCACTGAACAGCTTCTCAAAATCCCGCAACCCAACCAATGCCACCTGTGATACACAACACCGTTTATGATTAAAGAAGACAACCTGTGCAAAGGAGTAGCTGGATTTCATTAATAAATGAATACTCGCTGTGTATTTCTCCCTATAACCCTCATTCTCTGCATTCCAGCGCAGGCATCTTTCATTAATCACCTCCAGATCATTAATTGCCAGTTTCACCTCTGTAACACACAAAATCAGATATAAATTGGACCAGACTTTACTATGGCAGACACACTTCTGAGACGGTTTAGTATGTGAGGATGTGTACCTTTGCAATGCAGGGTGGCGATCTGCCACTTTCCTGAGTTGTCACATATTGATAAGTCACTTCCTGTGTGTCTGTAGTATCCTTGAACACAGCGGTAAATCACTGCAGTGCTGTTGTCCCATGCTACCTCTGCGTGTGGCACCTCTGGAGCAGGGCCACAATGTGCTATAGACAGAAAAGCACAGAATGATAGATATGCGTGTAAAATTCGTGGCTCTAAATATAGAACATTTGTTTCAAAATATAAGGACAGATATTGCCATTATTTTGCTGCAGGGAAATTTCTGACAGTCTGTTTATCCACAGGCATATGCCTTATCAAGTTAAAACCAACAACAACAACATAAAAAAAAAACAACTGGTCATTTTCACCATTGTTTTACATATTGTACCCATATCATGAGACATATAAACGTAAAAGAGTAAAACAATTTTGATTATAAATGCAGTAATATTTTGAAATATTACTACATTATTTACAGTTGTTTTCTGAATATATTTCACATTACAACTTCATTCTTCAGTCTTCAGGGTCACATGATCCTTCATTCTAATATGCTGATTTGCTGTTTAAGAAACATTTATTATTATTATCCATGTTGAAAACAGTTAATTTGACCAATAGAAAATTCATTAGAACAGCATTTATTCAAAATAGAAAACTTCTGCAACATCATCAAAGCCTTTTGTGTTTTTTATTTATTTATTTAATGCACCCATGCTCAATAAAAGTACACATTTCTTTAAAACAAATCTTTAAAACAACCTTACTGACATCAGACTTTTCAACAGGTTGTACATCATTATAGCAGGAATTTTGTTATTTCACCTGTACATGTTACAGACACTTTCCCCCATGTTCCTTCTGATGTACATGTTGTCATATTTTTCTCACTCTCCTGTTTGAGTCCGTATTTACATTTGTACTGTACCACACTGCCCAGTGTAGATGCTTGGTTCCAGTGCATATCTGTTAGTGGGAATTCCGGAGGAGGCCCACAGTTTATCTCTGTTTAATGGGACCAGTGTAAATTGTTAGAAATAAAGACCACTGCGAAAATGCTGCATATTCTTTATTTCCAACTAAAACTAAGTATGATGTCCTTTAAGTGTAAAACAGCTTATATGTTGCATTACATTACATTAAATCATGTTTGAATGACATGAATGCGAGTAAACGATGACAGTATGTTGTCAGTACCTTCACATCTCATGTTAACTTTACTCCACTTTGAGTCTGAATTACACAAAGACGCATTTCCGTCACCCACTGTGCGATATCCAGCTTCACACACATAGAGGGCAACAGAGCCCAGACTGGAGCTGTTATTCCATAACACAACTGAGTGAGGCAGTAAGACGGGGACCCCACAGTCTACTTCTAAACAAACACACATACAGAAACACTGTACATGTGCATACATATTATCAGCAGAGAACAGCACTGAAATATCACATAGGTCATTCTCAGGAAACGATCAGTCTACATTAAAGGAGTAAGTAGACCACAAATTAACATGCTGCAAATATGCTATACGTTTGCTTCTTCATCAGAACAGATTAGGAGAAATGTAGCATTACATCACTTGCTCACCAATTGCCACTTGCCATCAGAATGAGAGTCCCAACAGCTGATAAAAACATCACATTAACCAACCAGTAATCCGCACCACTCCAGTCCATCAATTAAGGTCTTGCCAGGTGAAAAACTATGTGATTGTAATAAAACAAAAGAATAATCACTGCTTTCATTATTCATAATATTGTGTTCTTCAGTGAAAAAGTCATCTCATCTGAATCAAGAAAGAATAAAAGACTCCTTCTTACCACAACAATCTAAAACAAATACGTTAATGGATTTCGATGTGAGTGGACAGCAGGGGATAGGCTTTTTCACTGCAGGAAATGTTATGGATTATAAACTTGGGGCCAAAAAGTGATGGTTTAAAACTAACATCTTAATTAATTATGAAATTTATTTATTTAAAATATAAGGCTTTTTACTTCACCAGACATCAAATCATGTACTAGAGTCATGTGGATTACTTTGATGTTTTGATCAGCTGTTTGGAATCTGACGATGTAATGCTATATTTTTTCCAAATCTGTTCTGATGAAGAAACAAAATCTGCATCTTGGACGTCCTACAGGTGAGTACATTTTCATCAAATTTAAAAACTTGTGCGAACTATTCATTTGTTATCAGAAAGTATACATCTATCATTTTTTTTTTTTTTCCATTTATTTATTTATTTTTAAATCACAGCATGATGCGACAAATCCTATACTAAATGCAAGAAGCGTTAAAAATAAAATAAAATTAACTGACCTGAGCTGAATAATCACACTATTATCTTCAGTAGAGCAGCTTTATAGTTGAACTAAGTTTGTTTCAACTAAAAAACTTTTAACATTCACACTAAAACTAAACTAAAACCAAACTAAATTGGAATTTAACTAAAACGGCACAGTTCCATGAGAATGACCAATTCACAAAATAAAGAGAGAAAACATGTCAAAAAGAAAAACGTATACCTTGACACAGAAAATAAGGATGACTCCAGATTCCCTCTGAATCGCAAACTGATGTATCTCCTTCCCTAACATTGTGAAATCCCTCAACGCACTTATAAGACACACTAGATCCAACTTTAGTGTCTCCTCTCCATATCATAACAGAGAGGGGGAGAGAGGGCGGTACTCCACAGTTCACCTCTAAAAACAACACAAACCTTGAAAGTGTCTTCAGTTTCCACATTACATACAAAGTCGGTTCATTTATTTAAAAATCAAAAGTTAACAGAGTTAAAAACAATTACCTTCGCACAACAGAGTTGGTTTTGTCCAGTAACCGTTCTCAGCGCACACAGATCTATTAAGTCCATGTTTAGCATAGTAACCGTGTTTGCAGTGATATGTTACAGTGCTGTTAAATGTGACTCTGCCATTCCATATGTGTACAGTGAGAGGCAGTACAGGAGGCTCCCCGCACACAATCTCTGTTGAGAAGGAAGTGACATGTCAATAGTTCTGACTAAATCACTGCAGTATAAAGAGGATTTACATTGCTGAGGTTGGAAATTATGCACTGTGACAAATAAGAAGTTGAAAAAGCTCAAAGTCTTGATGCAACCAGCTTCCGGACTTTTCTGAATATACAAAATGTTTTAGCCTTAATTTTACTGTTAGATTTAAATACTGAATATCATATCACAGAAGCAAGAGACAACCATGTTTTTGTGAAAGATTTGCAAACACTCCCTTTTACAACATTAGATTTTGTCTGCTTGGGCCAAATTTATGTATAATATCCCACAAGGTCATCACACTTAACCATCTTTATAAGATACTAGCAGATCAAAGGCATAATTCAAACAAAAATAAACACGGTGTCATCTTTGATTCAAAATGCAGTTTTAAACTTTCTTTTTTGTATCACTATCTTCAGTGGAGAGCAAAAGAAGTGCTTTTTCTGAGCTGCTCTTTTTCATACACAAATGCGAATGGAAAAAAAGCACTATAAAACAAACAAAAAATTATTTTTAAGAGTGTGAATAAATGATGACAGCATTTTTAATTCTCATGAATTATACCTTTAATACGCATACCTTTCAATCTTTAATACAATTGGACAACATTGTCTGTACCTTCACAAGAATAGTCTGGGTTACTCCACTGACCATCAGGTTCACACACAGACATATTGCCTGTATCCAAACTGCGATATCCAACCACACAGTCATACAGAGCCACAGAACCAATCTTACTGACACCGTTCCAGAACAACACTGAGTGAGGCAGGACCGGAGGAGAACCGCACTGTATCTCTAAACACACACAAACACAAGTCTCAACGGATTCCTTGCAGAATCAGCATCATATTTCTGTGGGCATAATAAACAGAAGCGGATACCTTCACACTGGAAGTCAGGATGGCTCCACGTCCCACGAGCAGTGCATACCGATATATTCTCACGGCCACTGTTATAAAAATGTGGCTCACACACATACAGCGTCAATGATCCCATGCGTGAGATGTTATTCCAAACCGTTTTTGACTGAGGAAAAATGTGAGGCTTCCCACAGTCCACTTCTACGTAAAATTGATTACATTTTAATTAGGCAGGTGACAGTTAAAATGTGCAATGAATGTGGAAAAGCCTGTGTGAGTTAAAGGGGTGAAATCCTGCATTTGCATGCGTGTGTGTGAAATAATTTTATAGAAACAAAAAAGAGTTGTAAATATAATTTAATGTTGACTACAAGATCTGGCAGACTGGTAAGCAAAAATATAAACTTTACCTTCACAGACCAGACTGGGTCCATGCCACTTTCCATCCAGTCCACAGACTGAAGAATTCTGTCCTCTCTTCCACTGAAATCCCTCCCTGCAGCCGTACTGGAGTTCACTGTTGTAGCGCGTTTTCGTGGCGGAGAGCTGATGAGCATGGAGGACTGATGGAGGAGACCCACAGTCTATCACTATAGAAAACATACACACAAAAACACATCCATTTTTTTCAATAGAATTTGGCATTAACATTACACACCGTGTAATTTTGGGTTTCTCAGGTGATCTGGAGCATTACTAGACGGTTGGCAAATGTCTATTATACTATTATACTAATTTAGTCTTAATATTTCAGGTCACTCATCTGTTTTGTAAATCAGTTTTATTCAGTTATATATATATATATATATATATATATATATACACACACACACACATGTACATAAACGCATACAGTGAGGTCAATAAGTATTTGATCACCCTGTGATTTTGCAAATTCTCTTACTTAGAAATCATTGAGGTGTCTACAATTTTCAGCACAGGTGCATTTCCACTGTGATAGACAGAATCTAAAAAGAAAAATCCTTGTAGATTCCTGTAGTTCTTCACCAGGTTTGCACACA
>JAUMHG010000038.1:24454735-24479194 GCA_032359395.1 Enteromius anoplus
GCATACATGAAAACGAAACTAAACCAAGCATACAAGAACAGACTTAAACAGAACTAAACAGACATAGAACGTGACAGACACTCAAAAACAAAAACTTTTTTTGCAACCCCAAACTTTTGATACTGTAATGGCACTGTAGCAATAAACATGTTTACAAATCTGACACGTGTCAGTCAACCACTGTCTGAAATTGTGTTCGCATAGCTAGAAGAATCTTGTTTTGTGCAGCTGATAGTACCTGCACACTTCCATTGGTGCTCTCCGACCTCTTAAAAGCACAGCTTTGCACAGAATATCTCACAAGCCCACGGACGGTTACAGCATAACTGCGATTAAAGACACATACAAACTGTATAATTCAAAAAAGCGTTATTGTGTCAGATGCATGAGAAAAACATCGGTCTAACAATGAAGAACATCAAATTAGCCTAAATGGCCTATACATTTGCTCAATTTGGCAGCTTCAGCTTTCAAAACCTAAAACCCCGGCCCACAGCGACAAATTTAAGGCCTGTTCAGACTAAGAAAGTTAACTATAAAGACGACTGTGCTGATTACTCTATTATAACATTATGTTTATCTAAGTGCGCTGCAATTTTGTCTGTCACTTTAAATGTGCAAGCTTTTTAAAGCAAGATGAACTCTGATAGGCTGCCAATGTTTTTATGATTAATCAGCTGAAAGAATGGTTCTGTAAATGAATCCAATGATATTGTTCCTTTTTTTCATGATCGTTATAGTTAAATATAATCCTAAATGTTCATCAGAATTTTTTGCACGTTAAAAAATAAATATGACCTCACGTTGTGTCAATCATGTTTACACACTGCCTCCAAACGTTTCATCCATCATAAAAAAAAATAAAAATAAAAACATGAAAATCTTGGACTCAATGACCTTTAGTCTGACAGAAGGGAGAAGAATGGAAAAAGGCTTCTTTTGTTTTTTGCTGTTGTTGCTCTTTTGAAATAAGAGCTGTCATGATAAATAGGACACAAATATTACATTATGGAAGTTGTAAATGTAATTCCAACTTTTTAATCTCACACTTTTTTGGTCACAACTATCATATAAACTCCTGTGAGATAAAAACCTCTGGTGAAAACGGCTCCCATAAAAAGGAGAGTAACAAAAACTTGTAAGGGTTCAAATAGTTTTTAGGATTTAGGTGCTAGTTCACCCAAAAATAAAAAAAAACCTGTCATTAATTACTCACCATTATGTCGTTCCAAACCTGTAAGACCGTAAGAACTAACCCTTTAAGAAACTCTGACTAACATTATAAAATGACCTTCCTTTGCTTTTTCCCCAGATAATATTCTTTCACTTGGAAATATGTCACCATTTGGCAGTAAAATCATTTTCATGTGAAGGACAAGCTCATTTAATTCCAAGAGTCAGAGAGAAAAAATGATTAAAAAGTGTATAATATTGGCCCTTTTTCCGAGGAACATCAAACGATAACACAGATGCAGCAATCGCGTTTGTGTTTTTTGGGCGGCTCCTGTTCCTCCTGAGGCGTCTCAACGGTCAAGCCTTGCTCTAGACTCTGCCGATCACATAAAGAGTGGGTGGAGTCAGAGGAGATTGACTGGAGCCGCCCGCACACAAGCTCGGCCGCGTTCCCGTCCGCAGTGGACACGTCCGTCACTGTCCTCTCTCTTAGAGACATATCATCATCATCCTCATCAATCAGCACCACATCTGTTTTAACATCCACCTGGATGCACGGCACGGTCTGAACATCCTCAGAGCTCTCCAGGTTACTAGAGTCAATGAAACCCATGAGGGACGACCTGTCCATGTCCAGTGATGGGTCGATTAGACTGTCCTCAGCCTCGTGGTGCAGATACTGCATCTCTTTCAGATTCTGGAAATTGGAAACACTCCATTCGTTACACGTCTCTTCATTCGCAGCCGTTTCTATTACACCGTTCACTGCGACCGGATCCGTTTTCCTTCCAGCATCATCGGACATGACCTCAAGGGTCAGTTCGGGTTCAAATATAGTCTTTTGCGGGTCCCTGTAAAGTGCCCCAGCCTTTTGAGAGTTGTTCATCATGCACTTTTGTTTCTTCACACAGGTTGTCTTTCCACCAGAGCCTAGGACAATAAAAGAGGACGTACACATTTTATAAAAAACAACAACAACAACAAAAAAACCTTGCACTTTATATTATAGTACATGCATGTAATATGTACTTACAGTGCATCTATATAGTACCAATCTAAGAAAGTACTTTTTATGTAACTACGTGGGGTAGGGTTAGGTCTAGGCTAGGTTCAAGGTTAGTACCTAGTTGTTGTAATTACAGTCATAATTACATAGTATGTACATGAGGAATAGGGCAGTTAAATACAGTGGGTGACCCTTTATGATAACACTTTATTTTAAGGAGTCATGATACAGAGTAATTACTTATAATTAGGTACTTAGGAGTAGCCATTGTACCTACAGGAAATAAGATGTACTTATGTTACTAAGTTATGGAACAGCCTGTAATTACAGTTTGTAATTATGTAGAAGTAACAGGCAGCTACTGTTACACACGTGTTACAGACAGAGTCTGTTACACAGCTACTTAAACTTAAGTACAATCTTGAAGCACTTTATTTGAAGTAGCTTATGCAGCGGCGGAGCACCAAATTCTGGGCCCTACTGTATGTACAAGCAGTGGCCATGGGCCCCCGTAAGCTTTAGGTTCACAACTACCTTCGACAATTAATACATCAATCAACTGATGCATTTACCCAAAATATTAGCATTTACAGTAGTTACCAACATCTATTGTGATCTTAAAATTATATGTTAAAGGAAAATAACATTTCACTCCTCAGGGGCCCTCCTCCCACTTGGGGCCCTGGTAATTTAGTCCCACTTTTCACCCAACTACGACACCCCTGAGCTCATGTCTGCATCATATTCTGTCATTTTAATGTAATTAGAAAGGTATTACATATATTTAAGCTGTGTCCTAATGGGTTAAATCAAACTAAGGTGTACAGTATAGACACACATGAAGTACACTTAAGTATAAGCTTGATACACTAATTCTAATGTAAGAGTAGCATCCTAGTACATCTATTTAATTTCAAACTGTGAGTACAAACTGTTCCATAACTTGGTTACATGGTTAATAAATTTAGTTTTTACGCAAGTGTTACCCACTTTATTTTAAGGTGTCCAAAATGCAGAGTAATTACCTAGTAAATACTTAGTAGTAGCCATTGTCCTTGCATGAAAACATGCTTGAAAAATGTACTTACAATGTTATTAAGATTTTGTCGATGTAGTAGGCAGCTGCTGTTAGAGACCAAGTCACACAGCTACTTAACCAAAAGATTGTTACATATGTGTATGTTGCAGAGTTTATACAGCGTAATTATAAACGTAAGTACACAGTCATAAGCTACTTAAAATAAAGTGATTGTCCTTAAGTGTACTTCATGTGTATCTATACTGAACACCTTATCTAACCGCACCTTAGTTTGATTTAAATCACCAGTACAAAGCCTAAATACATGCAATACCTTTCTAACTACTTTAAAATTACACAATATTACACAGATATGACTTAAAATAAAGTGTATCAAGATTGTACTTAAGTGTGTTGGTCTGTAACATATGTGTAACAGTAGCTACCTGTTACATCTACAGGACATAATTACAAACAGTAATTACAGGCTGTTCCATAACTTATTTACATGGCAAGTACAACAGCTGCTACTACTGTAAGTACTTAATTAGGTAATTACTCTGTATCTTAAAATAAAGTGTTACCATAAAGAGCTACCACATTTTTAATTCCTGTAATGCAAAGCTGAATTTTCAGCATTATTTCTTCAGCGTCGCATGATCCTTCAAATATATTCTAATATGCTCAAGAAACATTGTTCATTCACAGTGTGACTCACCAGAGTTAGAGTTGTCTTTGGTGACCATGGCAAGCCTTTTCTAACACACGTCTGAGAGCTTAGGTCCAAGAGACGACTTACATCTGTACAGCCAAGAAAACAAAAGGAATAAGATCTCCTCTAAATCCTCTATGGATTTAGAATTACCACAAAGGAATTAACCTTTTGCCCTCCGTCTACAACACTAATACCTCAGCATCCTTTTACTTTTAGTACCCATAGATACAGCACCGTTAATCCTCCAGATGTTGCATAGAAAGAAAGCATAGCAAAACATTCAACCACAAATGCTTCACGAAACCGAGAGAACAGAACGACGAAGAAACAGGAGTGGATGTGGGAATGAAAATGGGAGGTGGGCAGTTTTTTGCCCAGCACTCTCCAGCAGGATGAATAAAGACACGAAGCCTTTAAAAGCAGCAAAAATAACTCAAAGCTCCCAAGAGACTTCAAGGCGTTTTCAGAAGAAGAAAGACATGCTATCTGGAGCGGCTGTCACTCGTGAAGAACACTAAAACAGACACATCTGCATATCAAGCGTTTAGATGCAAACAATTCAGCACAAACTACAGAAAGTAGCCTAATTCTCTTTAAAAATAAAATAGTCAAGTTTTGCCAAAGCTTAATAGACAATCTTGAACTTACGCTTGCATTATCATCTTCTTTGATCACAGCAGCTTTTGTACTCACCGCTCCAAAGACACCGATCACACATGACTGCACTTTACACACGACAGAATCAGGCCTTTATAAATTAATGATGTCTATTAGGCTATGAGTTTTAGACAAGAGATTCGGATAGATTTATATACTGTATACAGTCAAGCATTTACTTTATACATGTATATTAAATTCTTGACTGTACTCTTGAAATTTTATATATATATATTATATATATATATATATATATAACATTTGGCGTCAGTAAGATATTTCATGTTTTTTAAAGATGTTTCTTCTGCTCATCAAGGCTGCATTTATTTGATTAAAAATCCAGAAAAAACTGTAATATTGTGAAATATTATTTAAATTTAAAATAACTGTGAATATATTTTAAAATGTAATTCATTCCTGTGATACAAACTTATGAAGCTTCCAGTCTTCAGTGTCACATGATCCTTTCAGAAATAATTCTGATATGCAGATTTATTACTAGAATTGTCGATGTTGGAAACGGTTGTGCAGACAAAAATATTTGTTGGAACCTTTGATTTTTTTATTTATTTTTTCATTTTTAAAACGGAATTTCTTTTTTACCAAATATAAAACATTTCTAAAATGTAAATCTATGCTATGACTTTTTTGTTCATTTAATAGATCTTTTGTTAATAAAAGTGTACTGATCCCAAACTTCTGAACAGTAGTGAAACAGTAAACTACTGTAGCAGTAGATCTGAACATTATTATCCATTTTAAATAAATGCTTCTCTTTTTAATATTTTAATGATCAAAGAATCCTAAAAAAAAAACTATTAAGCAGCTCAACTGTTTCCAACACTGATAATAAAACATCAGCATATTAGAATGATTTCTGAAAGGATCATGTGACACTGAAGACTGGAGTAATGACGCTTTGTTTCACAGGAATAAATTACATTTTAAAATATATTCACACAGAAAACAGTTATTTTAAATTGAAAAAATATTTCACAATATTACAGTTTTTTCTGGATTTTTAATCTAATCAATGCAGCCTTGATGAGCAGAAGAAACATCTTTAAACACCATTAAATATCTTACTGACACCAAATTGTTGAACGGTAGTGTATATATAAAGCTAACTATAAATGATACAAATAACTGTCCTGAGACTGACATATCACATATATTTTTAGGATGCTTGCAAAAAACAATTTTTTTTTTTTTTTTTTTTTTAGTATCCATCCATCTATTTGTATCCCAAATTTAAACTACATTACACTGACCATAATAAGGGACAATACAAATTACCACAGATAACTGATCATTATAATTCATATTTTCTTAACTAACTTCAAGTGTGTTAAATCTCTGGCATCAATTAACAACAAACAAAACAACAAATTATCATTTTACAAAGATGCAGCTGTTTAAAGCTACATGTAATGAAATTCATTTGTCTACTAAATAACAAAGAGTTGACATCGCATTTACGAAACAGATAATTAAGACTGCATCTAACATAATTATTAGGAGAGAATGGAATTACTACTTTTAACTTAACACACGTTAAGTTGTTCTGAAAGCCTGTTTTTGTGAGAAACCCCTCCTCATACGCTGCACACATACTAATGAATAATACACATGGAGCACTTACACACATGTGTGCATGCACAGGGAAAGGCAAGACTGAGGAAAGAGTGAGACTGAAATATTCATGAGAAACGTCCCTCCAGTCAAACTCCTTCCCTAATGACACAGACACTGATTAAAAGCGATTTGACTGCACATGTACAATGAATTCACTACTGTATAATACATAAAGCAAAGCAAAAATATAGAATATAACCCTGTTGAAAGGAGAAATTTAAACAGGAAAGTTACTCAGTTCCACCATTACCCCGTCTGACGCCCCTGCCATTGAGTGCTTAGTATCCTTTCTGTAAGGATTACATCAGCGTTATTCTGCTTTCTTGCTTGTCTGTTGTTTTATCTGTCCCAAGAGGTACAGTGTCCTGGTTCTGTGGTCCTCTAACGAAAATGATGTGGTGCTTAAGGTGTTTTCACTGACTCTAATGTTGACTTTCCTCGGTAAAGATAGAGGCTGCTTGTAACAGACTGACACAGACAGAGGAGCTCTCACCACTTCAACTCCTACAAAAAAAAAAAAAATGAATAAAGAAAATGACTGAAAATCAGATGATCTGGGACTCAGTGTAAAATAATAACACATGTATTTTAATACACACAAACATGCACACACATACAAATATACATATAGATAATGTCAAAAAGTTTTGTTTACATAATATATGAGTGTGTATATTTATTATGTATATATAAATATATGCGCATACAATATTTTGAAAATATTTACATGTATATGCATGTATATATTTATATCATTTATTATATTAAATATTTATTAAACATAATATTTTATTAAATATATATATATATTTATATAAATCTACACAGAAGCCATATATTATAAAAACATACACTTTTATTTATATTTGATTATTCAAATACTTTTATATTTGAATAGAATTTAGTGTAACAATTAATATATTATTACAACATATAATTTATAAAATTATTATATAACAAGTGACTGCTATAATATATTGCATATATTCATATATTAATATTAATGTATTAATAAATAAATTATATATATATAGAGAGAGAGAGAGGGAGAGAGAGAGAGAGAGAGAGAGAGAGAGAGATCATATTTATTAATATATTAATAATATATATCAATATATGCAATACAGTAATATATTTTAATATATAATTTAATATATTAATACAAATAAAGATACATACTTATATGAGAGGAACAATTTAAAGTTTTAAATAAAATTAATAAATTAGAGATTAAAAGTCTGAGATTTACACGATGCAAATTCTTTGAATGAAAGGCTTCACACAAGCAGTGTATTTCTACGGACCTACAAAGAGATTTGTGTTTTTTTGGTCAGTTTTCATGTTGTCATTTTGCTGTTGTTGTAAATAGGACTTCAAACATTACTTACCTTTGTGTTTCTCCATTTCTGCCATGCACCTGGAGAACATCCACAGCGGGTCTGTGGTGGGACGGGTAAATCCCAGCCAAACAAACACAGGCAGAGGGCAAAGGTCACCAATCCCCCAGGAGCTCTTCACACCTGTGGACCAAGGAACAGCCAGGCTGATGCATCTCTCTGAGACTGGATCTGGAAAAAGACACATCCAGCGATAGTCTGATAAAAGTGTCCGGCATTAAGATGTGTAGAATAAAACAGATCCTCACAGCCACGGATATGATGGCAGTCTTCGATCTCACCGGGTCCCTTACCATGGGTGACCTCCAAGTCAGGCTGAGCATCAGGTCTGTATGTATGGTTAGGAGAGAGTAGAGTCAGTGTGCTGCTCCAAACGGTCTGCTGATCTCTAGATACAGTCAAAGTCAGATCCACCTCCACTCCGGCACTAACAGTCCTGTACTCCAGCACTCTGGTCTGCAGGGAGAACGTCCCTCTCTTCAGCTCATCCACGGCATCGCTCAGACTCAAACTCTCACGGACACTCAACAGACCTGCAGATAGTAGCAGTGATTCTCTTTTTCTGTCCGTAAGTGGAGCATAACCAGGGTTATTATAGTTAAATAACACTTAAACAATAAAAAAATACATTTTCACTACTTGGAATAAAGTAAATGTTATCTGAAATAAAATATATTACAAAACATATGAAATAAAATACATTTTATTAAAATACAGCTAGTTGCCATATTAATATTTTCATTAGTTTAACTGAAAACTGAAACAATTACATACATATAAAAACTATTTAAACATGCTTAAATAAATAACAAGAAAAATGGCAAAAAAAGAAAAGAAAATGAAAACAGAATATATAAAAAATAATTAAATAATAAATTAAAAAATATTAATAAAAAAATACAACTGACTGTACAATATTAGCATAAATTAAAAAATATTAATAAAAAAATACAACTGACTGTACAATATTAGCAAAAAGTAACTTTATTTAATTTAACTTAATACATTTTTTTTTATTTGTATCATGAAGAGATCAAATAAAAATTGTATATAATTTAAATAAAATCTGACTTTTTTGGAATAAATAAATGCAGCAGGATCTTATTTGATTCAAATGTTGGAAAAATTCCTTTCTATTTGTTGACAGGGACGGTGCTTGACCCATGTGCTGAAAAGCGCCAGAAGATCTTACCCAAAGGGCTTAGTCTGAATCTCTCAGAGCACACAATCATATTGAGAAGTTTGTTGAAGAGAAACTCCGGGTAGCACAAGGGAATGTCTCTGAAGACACTGTCAGGATAGTCCCAACCATAACCAGAAACACTGCAGAACCTCCTTAAAGATACAGCATCATACCTACAGACAAATCCACAACAATTAACACAACTGGAAAACACTTCATAATTTACTTTCATTAACATCATGACAATATATAATGAGTGGCATTAAAAGATCCAGTACATGCCCTGTCATAAGTAAAAATGTATGCAAATAAAACAAATCATAAAACACATAAACAAATAAAGTTTTTCAATATATTGCATGCATGTACATCAACTGAGGCGGTAAACATATACTTTAACCAATCATACACATTCAATAAAAGTTCTTTATAAGTCAAGTTACCTGCAATTGATCAAAGTGAAAACAAGCTCGTCATTTGTGTCTTTGTTTTCCCTCATTATTCCTCGTTTTTTGCGGAGAGATTCATAAATGTATCTGGTCATGAGGTAAACTGAACCTGGCAAATGTCTCCGGGAGTCAAAGACTGAATGAGTTTTAAAAGGGATATGAGAAGTGTAAAAGACTGAGTGAAAGACATACAGTATAGATACACCTGACACCACAGCGATAAGTGTGCTCAAATTATCCATATTGCGATTCATCATTCACACTCTTCACAAAAGAAGGAGCGCTATTGATGATTTGCTCGAAGTTCAAAGTCACTAACGTTACTTTGTTGCGCGTTTCTTCTCTCCGTTGATATTTTGATACTGATTTTAAAACCGTGAGCAGCGCTTTATCGTCCTCTAGTGTCTGGGCATGTTAATAACAAAACCACAGGGCTGCAAAAGCAACAACGGGACACAATGCAAGTCAGTGATAAGTTTCACTTTTTTTATTCAACTTTTATAAGTATAACAACCATATGATAGAATTATACATAAGTAAAATAATTAAGTGATGAGATAATAATGTTATTGTATATATATATATAATATATATATAATATATATATATTAGTATATATGTTATATATATATTATATATAACATATGTTACGTTATTTTAACATAATTTTAATATAATTATTATTATTGTTGTTGTTGTTGGAATACTAAAATGTTGTATTAATAAAAATGCAAGTAATTCAATGCAAACAGTATTTTAAGTCTATTAAACGGGGCTTAATTTCAGTAGGCCTATTTCTGACGTCACTCATTGGTCATCTGATCAATTAAGGTGCATCGATCTCAGCTGTTAGCTCGATTAAAGTGCCTCATCTCGAACCGAGACGGTTTGACCCGCGTTGCCCTGCAGTCATGTGTTTGTTTGTGCTGCTGAATGTCGCTTCAGGGATCTTTCTGCTTCTGAGAGGTCAGATGCGAGTCTCATATTAACCTTCAGTCTAACATTTACAATTAGTTCATTTACCCGGTCTAGATACTGAGAAACTGGTCCAGCAAACAGGACACTGAGTAAAAAAAAAAAAAAAAAAAAAAAAAAAAACAGGACCCTGAGTCCATATTGACAAACTACTAAAAGCTACCAGTCGACTAGTTGTCATGTCAAAATAAAGCACTTCTAGTCATTGTAGTTTATTAGTGAAGTGATTTTGTTTACCACTTTCCTTTATTTGCAAGCATAAAATATATTTATTGTATGTATATATATATATATATTGCGTTATGATTATGGAGGCAATTGTTATTATATAACGTTTTTGCATTGTGGCATTAATTAGTTTCTCCCTCAATATTTGTTGATTTCAAACGAGTGCTTTACAGTTATGCTAAAATTGCATGAGATTCATTAGTTTTGATTTGTTTGTGCTCCAGCCGAATGTGTGCAGGCTGCAGTAGCTTCTCCTCGTGATCCCCTGCACTGCAGAGTGGGCTTCAAACCTTGTAAGGACGGATCAGAGTGTGTGCTGTACAGTCATGTGTGTGACGGCGAGAACGACTGTCGTGACGGCTCTGATGAAGATGAATGTGCTGCTGTCTGCAGCATAGGTATGTTTTTGTAGGTTTTCATTAGAGGACCATTTTGGGTCCTTAAACTGATTTCCAGGGGCCTAGAATAAAGAATAGACATTTAGTTCTAAATTTTGCATTTGAATTGCATGTAAAAAAAAATTATATATTTACACTTTTTTTTTTTTTACCTTAGAACATGTTCAGCAAGAACTATTAATCACTTAACATAAACTAAAAACATTGTGATCTATGTTTATCAGTTACTGCAATACATAAATTAAACATGCAAGATGTCTGCACTTGAAAAAGTGCACCCAACTATTTGCATCCATTTCATTCAAATAATATATTTTTTCAAAATGCATTTATTCAGATTGCTTAGAATCAAAAAATATGTTCATTGTGAGAAAAATAAATGAATGCTCATATTAACTGGTTAAGTTCTGATAAACATTAACCAGATAAAAAATGCGTTGTATTTGCATCTGTTCTCAGGTCAGTTTCAGTGTGCACATGGTAAGAAGTGCATTGAGCGACGGCAGGTGTGTGACGGTGTGGCTCAGTGTCAGGATCGCTCCGATGAAGTAAACTGTTTCAAGCCGGAGGAGGGCTGCGGTCATCGCTGTGATAAAATCCGCTGCATCCCAGAATCCTTTGTTTGTGACGGAGATGCAGACTGTGCTGACGGCAGCGATGAGGCCAGCTGTGGTAGGGGTTTGAACTGGGTTAAAAGTAGTATCACTGGACTAGAACTAGAACAAAGGGTCAAATCATATGGTTCAGAATGTAAACAAGCACACTTACTAGTGTATACTACCTACTGTTTTTCTCACCATGCCATGTAAAACTATATGCTATAGTAAACGATCTTCTGCTCACATGGGTTGCCAGGTTGAAAAGACAACATGAATGAGCGCAATTACTGTAACAATTGAAGGCGAAGAGATTTTTATTTATTTATTTTTTATGGATGCCGAGGCTTTAGGTTGGGTAGAGTCTGTGATCCTTTGCTGGCTTCCATGACTGGAATACGCTGAGTTTTCCACCAACTGGCAACCCAGGGTGAACTGGCAGTGGATGGAATCGCACAGAACAAAACAAAAACACATTCTGACACACATTTCAAAGAAGAGTAATTGGCTGTAGAGTTGATTTTTAATTGAACTTGGCACATTTCCTGAATATTTGCAGACATGTTTTTTTACTTGTCTTCTCAGATATCAGCCCTGATGATGATGATGATGGCAGCATCGAGGAGGAAGAGGAGAAAAAGACAACGGAAGATGAAGTCTCGGGAAAAGCTCCTGTAACTAAAGGACCCCTGCACTGTTCATTCGGCTCCAGGTTATGTAGAGATGGGACGGACTGTGTACTCTATAATCACGTGTGTGACGGCGAGCATGACTGTAATGACGGTTCTGATGAAGACGAGTGCTCTGAGGAGTGTGAATCTGGTGAGGAAACCACTGGCAGCCTGCACTTTAGGGTTACAGGGTTAGAAATTCTTCTACGATTCCTGCTCCTGGTGTTCACGTTAATATTCTATTAATCTGTTCTCAGGTCAGTTTCAGTGTGCACATGGTAAGAAGTGCATTGAGCGACGGCAGGTGTGTGACGGTGTGGCTCAGTGTCAGGATCGCTCCGATGAAGCCAACTGCTTCAAGCCGGAGGAGGGCTGCGGTCATCGGTGTGATAAAAACCGCTGCATCCCAGAATCCTTTGTGTGTGACGGAGATGCAGACTGTGCTGACGGCAGCGATGAGGCCAGCTGTGGTAGGGGTTGTGGCTTCTTTTTTATTTATTTTTTCATTGCGTTGTTGTTGTTATTATTAGTTATCAATAACAAAAACTTTTAAACTAACTATAGAACTATTAAAAAAAAAATATTTAAACAAAGCTAAAATATAATGAGGAAAAAAAAACAACATAAAAATGTCAAATATTGGCAAGTAAAACTGTTTAAATTGCCAAAACTGAAAAAAAAAAAAATATATATATATGTATGTATGTATGTATGTATGTATGTATGTATGTATTTATTTATTTATTTATTTAAATAAATAAATAAAAACTGATTAAAATGATTTGTAACAAAATTACTAAAACTTGATTTGAACTCAAATGGACAATCAATTATATATTTTTGGGTTAATGGTTTTTGTCCACTAAAATGTTGTTGTTAACTAAAACTAATAAAATCATTCTCATTAATTGAAGAAAACATTGAATTACAGCATACATGAAATTAAAAATGAATCTTAGACTGAATATTTAAATGAAAATTATAAGCATCTAGCTGAAAATATTTAGGCTAATAAAACCGGGGGGGAAAATGACAGCACATAAAGTTGCTAAAATATAAATTATATTTATAAAGGAAAATATTTAAACCGGTTTGTCCATAACTCTGAGCAGTGACTGGGAGTGCTTGTTTCTCTGATTACGAATGCAGACATGGTGTTACGTTTATGAGGCGCGGATGCAACGAGACGCATAAAAAGACAGTAGGCCTAAAAGCCATTAGAATCAGTAAGTTTTGCTCCACTGGAAGCAACACATTCCTCTCTTGGAATGTGTTTTATTGTTTTGGTGTGATTGCAGCTTCACTTTATGGTAACTTTCCGCAACATGTTTGCGGTATTCGGCCAATAACAGTGCACTGGCCAGCTGGCCAATCAGAGCACGCTTTTTAGAACGGTTCT
Source organism: Enteromius anoplus (assembly GCA_032359395.1). Classification (NCBI taxonomy): domain Eukaryota; kingdom Metazoa; phylum Chordata; class Actinopteri; order Cypriniformes; family Cyprinidae; genus Enteromius; species Enteromius anoplus. The sequence continues at coordinate 24,468,236 of JAUMHG010000038.1, forward strand.
TGTACAAATTGACCCATTTGCACATTGCATTACACCTAATACACAAAAGGTTCTTTTTAGCAAGATCATATGACCCCTTTAAAGTTAATTTTAGGAAGAAAAAAAAATTCTTTGCAATAGAGAGCAACAGCAAGGTTGTGGAAGTAAAAAACCAAAACATTAATTTTCTTCATAATGAAATAATGGAGTGACACGTCCTGGCCCGCAGGTGAGGAGAGCTGCAGCAGTGCTGAATGGCAGTGCAGCAACGGTCAGTGCGTTTCGGTCAGTATGCGCTGTGATGGACACCCGGACTGCAGAGATCATTCAGACGAGGAGGACTGCGCTGAACCTCCACCCTGCAGCACACAGCGCCGCTGTCCAAAGAGCCAGGAGTGTCTGCTGGATGAGTGGATATGTGACGGAGAGACGGACTGCAAGGATGGCACAGATGAGAAGGTGCGCTATAGGATGTCCATACGTTACAAAAGGATTAAAGTGTTCTGACCACCTTTTTCATGCGAGACAGAACTGTAAGGAGTCTCCAGTGCAGTGCGGTGAGCTCCAGTGGCCTTGCAGCTCTAAAACACAGTGTATTCCTGAAGCCTGGCGCTGCGACGGGTCCGAGGACTGTAGGGATGGAAGCGACGAATCTGGTTGTGAGTATTAACCGTTATGAAGAAGGGTGAACCAAGAATAAGACTCCAGTGCATGTTCATTTTCATTAAACATTAGAAATAATTTTTAAAGTCAAATTCAGAATTGACCTTAATGCATATTCCTGTTCTTTTTTTGAATAATTAGTTCAACAATTCTCAAACAATCTGTCATAGCCTTTTTATAGAGATACACACTTCTCAATGTAAGAATAACATGTCCTTTTGGAAATTAAATGGGGTTCTGAATTTACAGTAAAAAAAAATGGGGTTGACAAGTTGAATGTTTTCAAAAAGTTTTTTCCCCCAAGGCTGCGTTTTTGTGATTTTAAAAGTTATATTTTAAAATGTAATTTATTCCTGTGATCAAAGCTGAATTTTCAGCATCATGACTCATGATGTGTCATATTATCCTTCATGAATCATCCTAATATACAGATTTGTAACATGTCTTACCAGTAATGGTAAGTTGACACATGTTCAGGATTCTTTGGTTGATAAAAAGTTCAAAAGAACAGCATTAGTTTTAAACGGAAACTTTTGTAACAATTTAAAAAATCTTTGCCACTTTTTAAAAATGTAATGGATTCCTTGCTGACTTAAATTAAATATATAAATATGTATGAAGTACTGACCCCAAGTTGTGAAAGAAAAGTAATATTAATTATGTGATATTATTAAATCGCCCCTGAAAAAACAAAATTGCATAATGTTCATGTAAATAAAATTTCTGTTCAAGTTTTTCTGTATTCTGCATGTTATTCCGGTGGAATGGCTCTCAAAATCCCTTTATAAACTGGGGTTTATGATGTGTTTTGCCAGGCCCGAGTGTGTCCTGCCCTCCTCATCTGTTCCAGTGTGGTAGTTCGGAGTGTGTAGACCCGTCTCAGCTCTGTGATGGAGTCACTAACTGTCCAGACGGTTCAGATGAGGGCGGGACCTGCGAGACAGAAAAATGCTCTGGTCAGTTAAAGTGTGCCCAGGACTGCCACAGCACACCTACAGGCACGGTATGATTTCCTCATTCTGATGGGAAATGTTAATGTTATGAAAATGTCTGCTATGAGTATTAAACACTGCCAGTTCCAAAACTGAACTAATAAAATTAACTTGCAATCCAATTCAAAAGTGTTGGGATGAGATGTTTATAATGTTGTTAAAAAGTCCTTTCTGCTCACCAAGGCTGCATTTATTTGGAAAAAAGTTAATGTGAAATATTACTACAAATTAAAATTGATGTACATTTTAAGAATACTTTTAAATGCATTTTCAGCCATCCAGATCCTAGTCTCAAGTATGACATGATTCATCTTACTGTAAATCTTTCTAAAATGCTGCTCCAGAAACCTTTCTTAGTAGTAGTAGTAGTATTGCTTAATGTTTTTGTGGAAACATTGCATTCTTTTTTCAAAATTCTTTCTATAGAAAGTTCACAACATGACCTCAATAACTATTAAAGGCATAAATGAACAGCATTTTATCAAAGTTCACCAGATGGTGGCAGTAGCCACTACATAAATATTATACAGCAGACGTTATAATGTAAATAAGCTAAAAAGAAATTCATTAAAAAGCAGTTGCTCACTATTTTGTGCTTCCTGTCTGCTTTTATCTTCTTGCTATAGCGCTGTTTTTGCAGGATGGGCTACAAGCCTGTGGATGGTGGTGCGGTGTGTGTTGATGTGGATGAGTGTGTGGACCGTCCAGACTTCTGTTCACACCACTGTAACAACACTCGGGGCTCATTCAAGTGCTCTTGCAGTCAGGGTTATGTTCTGGAACCTGATGGCCACAGTTGCAAAATCACAGGTACATGCAGTATGAGCAAGAGCAAGGTGTGTAAGACTACGCATGATGCAACAAATATTATGCTACACTTTTGTTATCTAAAAAAGAATAATGGTATGTAGCATAGCAATTCAAAGAGATGTCATCCGTTACACTGCAAGTGAAAAGTTAAATGAGCTAGGATATGTATTACATGACTGTTCGGGTCATGAGTGTGGCTTAAATGCGCAATACAATGCAGTTTTCTAATATACTCAGGCACATCCATTCACCTCTGTTTACTCAAGCTGAGACTCAAGTTGAAAGTTGTGCTCCTGTCTCAGGTGAGCCATACCTGTTGGCGTCTGTGCAGTCTGAGGTCTTCCTGCTGGGTCTGAGGAGCTCCAGTCTGGACGTCCTGCTCTCGTCAGAGAAGCATTATGTCCTGTCACTTGACTACGACTGGCAGAAGCAGAGAGTGTACTGGATCAACCTCAACACGGACAACATAAAATGGTTGTCACTGGATCAAAAGAGCAAAGGAACCTTTATTAGAGGTCAGCGTTGGTGGTGTTAACAACAAGTACATACATGCAAATATGCATCTTGGTGTGTGCATGTTAAAATATTTTGTTTGTGAATGTAAGAAAACTAAAAGATAACACATTACTTAAAAAAAAAAAAAATAATAAAAAAATGTTATAAATATACATAGGTATTGTGTGAAGTTGTGTAAGGTTTTGATGTCACAGAATTGGGAATGACCTTTAAGTGTCCATCTCTCTGTGTCAGGTATCAATGCAGACAGTCTTGCAGTGGACTGGGTGGCGAGGAACCTCTACTGGGTTGATAGCGTCAACAGCCAGATCAATGCAGTGGGACTGGACGCTGATATTACCAGAACCTCAGACCATGTGGTGATCCTGGGTGAAGATCTAGGGCAGCTTCGCTCTATTGCTCTGCTGCCTCAGGAAGGGTTTGAATAATCATGCTTTTGTCATTTATTTGGATTTACAGAGCTACCAGTGGGCACTACAGAGCATGTAAATTTGACCTGATATTTGTCTTCCGTTCAGAATTATGTTCTGGTCCGAAACTGGGGATGAGGCTCAGATAGAAAGAGCAGGAATGGACGGCTCAGATAGACGTGTACTGATCAGTCACTCTCTCCGATGGCCGGTCAGTTTGACGGTGGACTCCCTGCATCACAGGATCTACTGGACAGATGAGAAACTTAAGTGCATTGGATCAGCTGATATGGATGGAGGAGATATAAAGGTAGTGTTTCTGTCCACCTCAGCGTCTTAAAAAATGTCTAACATGGACGAAACGTTACATGTTCTGCTAATGTCGCTTTTCTTGTGGAATGTTCAGATCTTGCAGATGATGGAGACCCCCAGTCCATTCTCAGTGTCTGTATTCAATGATAAGGTCTACTGGTCTGATACCAAAAGAGGAACCATTCAGAGAGCTCACAAAATCACGGGCAAACTGCACCAAGTCCTGCTCAAACGTCCTGGACAGCCGTTCGGTTTGAAGGCGAGTGTTCCTGAATACTGTGATCATTAAAATCAAATGAGACTCCACAGACATTTGTAAAGTACATGCTATGTTAGCTTGCTTTGAAACATGCATGTGTGTAAGATGTAAATCAGTAACTGGTGCTTGTGTGCGTCTGCAGGTCATTCACGCACTTTTCCAAGTGGGCGTCCCTAACCCGTGTGTTTCCCAGCACTGCTCTCACCTGTGTGTTTTATCTCCGGGGATGAAACCAGTGTGCAAGTGTCCGTCTCAGTTGCTGCTGGATGAAGATGGACTGACCTGCTCCAAACTCAAAGACTCGTCCTTTCTGCTGTTTCTTTCTCCAGCTGCAGTCACACAGGTGTTACTGTTAAGTCTAATGCTCATTACTTGATTAATTCATAATATTCATGTCATATAACTTAAGATTAGACTATCCAATGGTTAATTAAGAAATTAATTCAAACCCATTTTCTCTTCTGGTTGACAGCAACAAAGGACAATCATAAGTTTAAGTTTCATAGATTTTTACTTGTAGATAAGTGCTTTACCGAAGTTTATTAAAAATTATAATAGATGTATGAATTTGGTAAATGGAAAGGGAAAAAAAACAAATCTCAGACACTAGTAGATTATAGTAAAAAAAAATAAAAAATGCTGACATTCTTGCAATTAAGCCTTTTAATATGCCATCTTTTAAATATGGAAGGTCTTCTATGTGGATCATAAGTGCATTAAACTATCACAATTTGTCTGTCAGATTTATTTGCAGAACAGACACGGCAACGTGAGTCTAAAGAACTGGCCTGAACATCGCCGTTTTGACCTTCCAACAATGAGCAAGCCAACCATATTAGACTTAGTACTGCGTGACCTCACCCTGTACGTGTCCGATGGCGGGCAGCCTGACGTGGGGCTCTTCAAGATTAAGGACACCGCGCTGGTCCCTCGTGGGAAGCTGCTCCAGCTACATAAGGACTCGCTGCGCACGTTCTCAGTGGACTGGATCACTCTGAACGTGTACTGGAGCAGCGAGAAGCTGCCCGGCCTGCAGGTCACCTCATCGGATGGAGCACACACCAGTGTGATTATACAGGATGGTGTTGGAGCTATTGAATCTATTGCTTTGGACCCACCCAGCGGACGCCTCTGCTTCTCAAACAAAGTCCAGGAAGGTCGCACAACCCGGGTGGAGTGTGCCTATATGAATGGACAGAACAGGACAGTGGTGTGGAGTAATTCAGTCCGGCCAACTTCACTGATCTTGACAGATGAAGGGAATAAACTGTACTGGGCTGACACTGGTATGTTTTATATAAACTCATATGCTCACCAAAGCTGCATTTATTTGATGGGAAAATGTGGTTAAATATTATTAGAATTTTTTGTTTGTTTGTTTGAAAACATTTTTAAATGTAATTTATTCCTGTGATCAAAGCTGAATTTTCAACATTACTGCAGTCTTTAGTGTCTCATGATCCTTGGGGAATCATTTTAATATGCTGATTTGCTGCTCAAGAAACATTTATCATCAATGTTGTGCTGAATATTTTGTGTAAATCATAATATACTTCCACAAATATTATGCAGCAAACGTTTTCAGGCCAATCAGTAAGAACCATTAAAAATAACTGAGCACCACTAATAACGAAGCAAAACAAATCGGCATATTAGAATGATTTCTGAAGGTTCATGGGACACTGAAGACGGAGTATGTGTGTGTGTGTATACATGTATATGTAATGTAATGATCTTTCTTCTAGGTCTTGGAGTAATTAGTTCAGTTTCTGTAGATGGTTCTGGATACAAGGAAATAAAGACAGAAGGCAGCTTGATGGCATTTGCCTTGGTTAACAAAGTTCTTGTTTGGATTACTAAAAAAGGTACTTTTGAATGGGAAAGTTTTGTGCGTTTCTGTGGGGGAAAACGTTACCAAGTCATAACATCATAAGATGGTTTTCATCTAATAACCTGTCCATTGCTGTTTAGGCTCCACTAAGTGTTGGTTTAGCGATGATGAGCACACAGGGAAGTTGTGGTTTGAAGTAGACGCCGACATCGTCAGTCTGAAAGCATTCGCAAAGTCAAGACAAAAAGGTGGGGAAACAGTTATGTAATGTATTAAATCTATTATAGTTATTAAGCATTAATCTGTCCGTTTCGTATTTCAGGCACTAATCTTTGCTCTAATGGTAATGGAGGCTGCAGTCACCTCTGTCTTGCGTTCCCCGGAGGAATGGCGTGCCACTGTGACTATAATCACCGCCTGGTCAATGGCAGAGACTGCAGTCCAGACCCCCGCTGCCCTGAAGGCACCAAACCTTGCCTGAGTGAACACATCTGCCTACCTCTGAAGCAGTTCTGCAATGGCGTCGCCGACTGCCCAGATCATTCTGATGAGAATTGTGAGGAATCAACCTTCTGGTTTAACTTTTTTTTTTTTTTTTTTTTTCTAGGGGGATAAGTTAGCTTTACCAATAACATGGATTATTCTGTTGTACGTTGCTGTTATTGGGGTGTAGATTTTGCACAGTTAAGAACAATATCCAAGTCCATTTTTTCCTCAATCAAATCGTAAAAAGAGGAAAATGTAATTTCCCAACAATTGGTTGGATTTTATTTTGGGACACTTTAAAGAATTAGGTTTCTTTTGATAGATAAATTTTTTTTTTTTTGCTTTTTGTTACAGTAATATATCATTAAAATAGTAACGAGTAAATAAAAATACATATAATAATAATAAAATACTCAAGTACTTACACATGAATTAAAAAAAATTTCATTACTCAATGTACAGAATACAAAAAAAAAAAAAAAAAAAAAATCTGTGATTTGCATTGATTTAAATATTACAGTTTAGTTTATATTTTTTCTTTTCTTTTGATTTGCTGGCATGGGGGTTAGGAGGTTGTTCTCTAAAAGAAATAAAAAAGGAGAGAAAATTTGCAAATTTTTTTCCATAAAGAAAATAATCTTAACCAGCTTTAATTCTATAAAAAAAAATTACCCAGAGATGATTTCAATTGCTCTAGATAATATTTTTTTTAAATTAATTTTAAATAACAGTATACCAATACAAAAAAAAAACTTGAACAAGCAAACCACAGTAAGAACAGTAAATAATAATAAAGGTTCGCTTAACATTAAACAGGATCCATATATAATAGCCATTTCCTTCTGTTTTGAATTCTCAGGTCTACAGGATAAGCAACATAACGTCTGGCTCAATCCTAAAGCGTTTCGTCCGGATTTGAGTAATAACATCATTCCAGAGAACGTGGAGTCGGAGGCGTGTAGCGTAACGCTGTGTAACGGCAACGGTAACTGCGAAACCCAGAACGGAGTGACGGTGTGCGTCTGTGAGGCGGGTTACAGTGGAGAGTACTGCCAGGACCCTTCGAGCGGGCTCTCAGACGGGCCACTTCTGTACGGAGTAGTTGGACTGTGTGCCGCTGTGGTCATCCTGGGGGTGACCTTTGGTATTGTTCAGAAGAAAAGAACTACAAAACGGAGGTACACTGTAATCTCCTGACTTTCATTTACTTACGATGGTTAAAATAGTGTTGTTTTTTTTTGTATGACGTTTAAGCTTCGTTTGTGTTTAGGCAAGCAGCACGGGCTGTGGATGTGCAGGAAACGGGCATGAAGAAACTAGAGAGTAGACGAGAGAAATCTTCGGGGGAAAAATCGAAAGGAAAAGACACCGAATTCTCAGAGGTATGAAATAAGAGAGGGGTGGTATTAAAGGAGTAATTAACCCAAAAAAGAAAATCCTTGATGAGGTTTTGAAATGATAATAATTCATATATTTTTTTTCCCTTCCTCTCTTCAGGAAAACATGGTGACGTCTGTGGACTAGCTTCAACATCCTGACCGTGACATCTTGAGTTCTTTTGAAATAAAATCATGGTGCATTTTTGAAAAGTCAATTTCACAGCCTAGTTTGTGCAATTACTTTCTCTGCTTGTTTCATTTCTACCATTCTGTTTTTGTTCAATAAAGTTGAAATATGAAAACGGTTGAAATTATGCTCTGGACCACAACGTTTTGGGGGACTTGTTTTTTATTTATTTTTTTTATTGAGGTTGCTACTTGGAAAACTTTGGCCCCGCCTACAATATCACCTTAATAATGCAAGTTTAAAGAGATTTAATGCATATTTGCAATTTAAAGAGTACAAAGGAAGGTACAACACTAGAGAACGTCTGTGGCATCTTAGGGTAACAATGTCTTTTTATACGTTTATACACCATTTATTTTTGAAGTTAATAATGGTAAAACAAAAAAGTTTATTTTTCAGAATGCATAATGGGAGAATATTGGCTCTTTAAAACTTATACTTAAAGCACATTTATGCCCGATTAGTTTGAGGCAAACTCATACAGTAGTTAATTGTGAGAATTGGCCCCTAATGTGAACTTATAACTCAAAATTATTTATTAATAGAGACATTCGATATTTACATTGTATTTAATTAGGTCAAAAATTGATCATAAGATGTACGTAAACATAAGTTTTGACAGACAAAATCATAATTATTATATAATATATGGATCTTGTTTAGATGTATACATATGAGATTTAATTGACAAAGTACACTTTTTAAATATTTTTTTGTCACAAAGGAATGAAATATTGCAGTGAACTAACTAATCAGTTCAAATCTTGTTATGATATGGGCATGTTTAACTGTTCTATGTTCTCTTCCTTCAACCTGGCCTAACGATGATTTCACTCCTCAAATTTACAATGGTGATCACACCAGGCCAGTGACTCCCATATATATATATATATATATATAAATATATATATATTCCTTTTCCTTATTTCATCGGTTTATTTATCGTCAGTGAGATTAAGGTTGTCTTGATCGCATATTACACTTATGATAGTTTGGTATTGATGTTGGATTATGAAAAATTCTATGGAATCAGAAAAATCTTTGACTTTGAAAAAATGACTATCGTGAGATATAGTTATCGTAATATAAGATTTTGGTCATATCACCCACCCAGTAAATGGACAAAATAATTGTTTTCGGATAGACTATACCCAGGGCTGTCTTTGGCTGATACAGAGACCAGCGTGAGTTAGGGAGCGGGGCCCAATGCAGCTGAAAGACCCTGACTGTACCTTTAAAGAATCTCCAGTTTTATTTCCAGTTTGTGTGCTTTGTTCTGATTTAAAAATAACAATTTGACTGGTTTCCTGCCGTGTTTCTGCCCTCTGACTGGAATCTCTGCTGTAGGCTGTTTCTGTCGCACTGTGGCTAGTCCGATCATGTTTTCACCGCTCTCGTGATTAATGTGTTTTGTTAAAAAAAACATTTGAGGGTTTTAGATGAATTCATCTTCCCCATAAGAGTTCACAATGACTAGATTCAAAACAAACGATAGGTTGAGCCCCTGGGTGTGCTTTCAATTAAACACAGACAACCACCTAGTGGTTAAATTTCTGGAAACAAAACATGTTTACTTGAATTAACAAACAAAATCTCTTTAGTGAAGGTCTGACTTCCGTCTAGATCTGCAAACCATATGTCAAATTACAGAGAAAAGGAACATAAACACATCACAGATTTGACACCAAGTGTAAATTTTATAATTAAACCGTATATAAATATGCACGGTTCTGTTCCACTTTCAGTGCAAGACTGACGAACTTGGATATATTCTTTCATTTTTCTGAGGAGTTTGAACAAGCTGGGTATATTTGACCCATTTATACTTTCATATTCAGAGCATATATCTTTTTTTTTTTAAGCATGTGTCATTTTAGTAATGTTAACTGGTTATCTTATTGCTGATTATTGATAGTTTTTTTTATTATATATATGAACAATTGTCATTCTCTAACAGGGAGAGACGTTTAATTAAAGATGGATGGTTTGGGACTAGCACTGTTTGGAATATTTTTAGTGTCCTTCACGGTTTCTAAACCGGTAAGCCAACTATATATTTTAATATTTACATTCATACTCTTCATTTCGGTTTCTTTTATCAATAATCCAAGCTTTTGCCAATGTAAAATGCTTTGAATTAGGACATCAGATGAAAAATGCATGGTACCCAAAAAGTTTGTATTACTAGTGGTTATTAGATCATCTGTTTTCCACTTTAAACATGTTTTAAACCCATTGAAAGATGTAATTAAAAAAGCCTTTGCTACTGTATGACAATGCCTTTGTCTTTACATTTTTTATAATGTTTTATCTTCATCTGACTGCACAGCACTATTATGCACTGAGTGCTTTACAAATTCATTTGCATTTGGAACCTCTTATCTCTTTATAACCCTCTGACAGGTTAACCAGTATGAGCTGCTGACAGGATCCAGTTCTGAATCATCTGAATCAAACGAGACGAGCTCTTCAGAGGAGGAAACTCTACCGAAAACAACCTTACAACCCATTGAGCTGAACACCCTGGGACCAGACATTCTGTATCAAACCGACAACGCTACTCCGCAACCAGGCTTTCCGCAGACCACACTGAACCCTTCCCTCACAGTACAAGAGGTTGTGGAGTTCGACTTGAATATAAGCTTTGTTCCTCTCGATCCAGTTGGGCCAGTTTCTGGTGGACCAGATGCTGAAAGAGTTGTGTCTCCAGATGTCACCACTCCACAGCGATGTTACACGTTCCCGCTCACCAGTCCTCAGCCAAACCCTGCCAGAGGAGATAACGTGTAACTAGCCAGTCGCATTTACTAGGCTTGTCTGTTCTCAAAAATGTGATGTTTGTGGCAGGCTTTCTTCGGTAAGAGGCTGACCAACCTTGTATCATCTTCACTGTTCTTCAGTAGCATTTTTCAGGTGGTTTTAATTATCTTCAGAAACACAGAATAACTTTGAGTTATTGCATTTGTTAACGTTGTTTTTTATTTACGCTTTTGACTATATCGCTACTGGATGAAATGGGTCATTTTCTTAAAGGTGCCACAGAATGAAAACTGAATTAACTTTGGCATGGTTGAATAATAACAGTTCAGTACATGGACATAACATACTGTGAGTCTCAAACACCATCGTTTCCTA
>JAUMHG010000038.1:24485635-24499209 GCA_032359395.1 Enteromius anoplus
GGCATATCGGATTTTAAAACCAACAAATATTCGTATCGGTATCGGCCTTAAAAATCCTGTATCGGTCGGGCTCTAGTACATACAGCCACATTTTACAACTGCAGGATATGAGCACATCTTACACTCATAATCTGATTGTTTTCACAATGCTCCTCATTTGTATGCTGATTTAGATATGTCTGCTAAATGAATACATGTAAATGACGGCTCTCTCACCCTGACTGTAGTGTCCTGGTACTCTGTGGGCATGGGAGTCTGGGCAATTTCCTCATCTTTTTCCTCCCAGAACTCCTTCATGTTGAAGGCCGAATGCATACACAGAGGACAGCGGTAAGCACTGTGGGACAGACATATAAACTCACGTGAGAAACAAAACATGTAAACGCAGGTCAGAGGGGCTGGTACGGTAATAGAAATGTCAGTATGAATCTATTCAGAGTTAGCAACAAGTCATTAGAAAACAATGCAATAGACAAAATAAAGCATCACTCCTTACCCAGTTCTGAGCATGTCCTCCAAGCAGGTTCTGCAAGCGAAAAAAGAAAGCGTTTTTGCAGTAAATCACATTAAAATGGGTCATGCACCAGATTATTTTCACGCTATTATCCTAAAAATAGCATTTTTAGTAAAAAATATATTTTGCGTATCAAGTAAATGTATCTTGATTTAAGGATGTTTACATATTTGTACTGGGGAAAAAAGAAAATAAATATATGCATGCAATGACTAGAAATTTAAACATTTTGATTTAAGACCTTTTTAAGGCCTTCATTTGTGAAAGGGGAATTAAGGCATGCAAAAAGAACAAACTTGTCAAGCGCATGCAAATGGTTGTAGTGGATCCAACTAGTGTGTTCATTCTAGCACAGTCAATCACTCACTTGTGTAGCAGATGACCGCAGGGGAGCACCTGAGCCCCTATTCTGGACGTGTGGATGTCCTCCATACATACGGGGCAGTTCTGCCTAGAGACATTCTCCACACACTGAAACAGCAAGCACTGATTAACATTGCAGCCACAGCAACAAAATGAGCAAGGAAGCAGGAAAAAACCCTCTTCATACCTTGTGATTATCTTTAAGATCAGTGGCTAAACATAGATTGCACTTCGTACAGTGGAAGTATTTCTCTCTTGGGCCAATTCTAAAAGTAACAGAGGAGATTTGCTTGGGTTAAATAAAGACCATTCTACTTCCTACGTTGTTTTGCATGAAAGCGTGTGATAAAGGAATAAAGGTAAACGTCATGCAAACCTGCATATCCCGCACGGCTGGCAGTGGTACTGCTTCTTGTCTTTATCAAAGAGATGGCAAATGTCACAGTAATACTCCCCAAACTTCACTTCACATTCTTTACATACCTGTTGAGCCTGGAAACACAGAACGCACAAGAGCTTTGAATGTTACCAGCGCTGAAAATTGTTGAAGTAAATATATTTTACATTAAGAAAAGGCCTATATTTATGACTGTTTTTTTCCCAACAAATACCATATTTTACATCTACAAGATAGTGCTGTCAAATGATTAATTGCAGCTAAAATAAAAGTTTACATTATACATGTATGCGTGTCCGGCGTATAATTATTATGTATATAAAAACACACATACAGTATATATTTTGAGAATATTTATGTTTATAAATGTATATATTAATTTATTTTCTTTATAAATTATATATAAGTAGACTTAACATATAAGTATATTTTTCTTAAATACATTACATTACATTATAAATAGACACAGTACACACACATATTCTTTAAACAAATGTGTTTATTTATTTTATTAATCGTTGTATAAAATTTTTAGTAATCCTTGTATAAAATTATTATTATTACATTATTGTAAGGGTTTATGAAAATTTGGGCAATTCCTCTTGAAAATAATTACATCACAATGCATTTGTTTTTTGTTATTACTTATTATCACCATCACCAAACATTACCCAGACATATGTTCCAGAAAACAGGTTATGTAGCCATAGCAACTTCTCTCTGAAGATAACCTGCTCCAGAGTGGTTTATGTTTCAGGGTTAGCTTAATTTGTGTGCGTGCTCTAATGACAAGACTCCAGTGGGTGTGACAGATTATTGTAATAATGTATAATTTTTTGCACCAAGTTGTATTTGTATGATATGTAATATATTATTCTAATATGGCTATTGTATTTATTATAATAAATATAAATATATTCATTAGTGTATACCTCGAGTAAACAAGGTTTGGGTTAATCAACCGAGAGATCAGGGTTTAGCAGATGCTAAATTAACCTTGATTTCTGGAACACCCCCAGGTTGTGTAGGATTCATCCAAGTCTATATATTTTTAGACCTTAAAGGGGTCATCCGGTGCCGCATGCACTTTTACAAGCTGTTTGGACTGAAATGTTGGACCCTTCAATGATAAAGATCCACCAGTAGTTTTCTTTTTATGTAATAAAAATAAGTTGCCCCTTCTGAAATCAAGCCATTCTCAAATACATGTCGGTGTGACGTCACACCAACAGAGGCCACGCCCATAATAGTTGATTGACAGCAGCGTGTCACACAGACTGAAATGGTGTTTTACCTCAGACCCCCCCTGAGTGAGCCGTCATCAGACCGAGATGCAGAGACAAGCAAGACTCCTAAGAGATTGGGGTGTTTTGTTGTTGAATGTATTAATGAACATGAACAGTCATTTACTCCCGACAACATTAGGTTAGGATCTGAAGGGAAACTCGCCCTTGATCAACAGAAATGTGTTTATATTCGCGCAAATTATTCATGATTCAGTCTCACCTTCAGAAGCAGTGAGTATAATGTTTTTAATGAACCTTTGCGAAATGCCTTTCCTAATAATGTGCTAATGAGAAAGTTTCACTATGAATACGGCTAAAAAAGATCCTCTGAGAGTGCCTCGTAAAAGAGGGGCGGAGTCAGCGGAGCTCGTGAAGATTTAAAGGGGAAGTACACAGAACAGAGTGATTTCTAAAGAGCTGTTTTTGACAGGGGAAAAGTAGCGTTTTTTCTTTCAGAAATTTTTAAACAAACTAGATTACAAACTTTCTATTAAGACCCTAAAGAATCATGTTAGCTTGTGGAAAATTAGCTTTGTATGACTCCTTTAAATTACTTAAACATGACTATACCTGTTGAATAGTATTGCATGCTGCACATTTGACCTCTCGGACCTTGAATCGGTCCATTTGATGGTTCTCTTCACCATCGTGACAAAGTCTGCAAACATAAAACTTCCCACAGCAGGGCGCCTACAGAGAGAGTCAGACCATAAACACATAACGATGCAGATCAATGCACAATGGCGCATGTGATAACAGTCCAAGTAGAAGCACAAATGTATTGCACACTGCAAGCGCTTCCAGCAAGAAGATCGGTGACACATATAATTATATTGTAGTTCATAAAATAATCTTAAATTAAATAGCCCGCCAGTGATATCCATTCAGTTAACGTTAGCTAGTATGCTAATGACAACGGCTTCAATCAGACGTTCCCGTGCGACCAAGCAAGCACTTACCAAAATAATTCAGCTAACTGTTTTATAGAAGCAAGCAAAGGCCAAAAAACAAAGTCGACATGTTTAAATGTCACTCACTTTTAACAAACAGCTGCGAACGTAATGCTCACATCCAACTTCTGTGGCAGCCATGTTTCGCTAGGAAACTTTATTTAAAAGCCCTTCATTTACATAAGTGTACTGGGAGCTTTTTTTAATTGAATTATAAAAAGGAAAAACACATATTAGGGTAACAAAAAAAATTATATATATATATATTATTCAAACTTATTCAAAAGTTTTATATCAAATATACAAAACCTTTTACATATTTGATCCTTTGTTTTATATAAAATAGCATGCATTAAAAATAACATTTGGTGAAAAACTTTTTATTAAATGACCTGCAAACTGAAACACTCACCTAGGCCGATTTTGGGGGTGTTGTCATGAACTGACCTAAGTGACAGATTGTGCAGCATCTGCTAAGATTAAAAACTTGCCCATTGTCTTCCCCTGAATTATTTCTTAATCTGATCTGCGGTGTGTTTAAGCCTTTAAACTCTTTCTGTAAACCACTGAGAATGTATAAAAATATTCATGTAACATTTGAAAGCATGATAAGTACTGCATATAAACCTGATGTTGTAAAAAAAGCAAACATGCTCAGGTTTAGTTTAGTTTTTTTTCTCACATGCCCTTGAGGTCTGAAGAGTTGTGGATGTGTTTGATAGCACTATAGTTTCTTATATACAGGATTATCTTGCATTGTGAGCTGCTTTTATATGGGGAAAAAACTGTTTTGAGATATAAAGACTTACAATAAATGTCAAATATAACACAATTTTGGTAGAAGTGTTTATAGATTATTTCAAGTGATAATCTAATAGAGGCATATTGATGTAGATGATATATCTTAATACAAGTTAATAATAAGTGAATAAATATTTATTCTTTCACTTTTTTGTGTTTATTTTTTCAAAGAACAATAGATAAAGCAAAAATGCATAAACATCATAGCATTGTAAAAAGCATGTGACAAAAATACCACTTACAAACTGAACAGTAATTATAGCCTGAGTATCTGAACTTCACAACCCACTCTCACAATTTGTAACAATGTTAGTGAATTATTGTCTAATTTGTTAAACTAAAAAGGTGTGGTTAAGGGTGGATTTTCATGTTATACGAATCACATATTACAAATTAATACAAAATCTTCTCATCATAGGTACTTTTTCTCATAAGATGGGGTTTTAACTTAATGCTAACTTAAAGGTCTTAGTGACCCGGTTTCCTTAAGTGACTTTGTCTGGCTTTATCTGTCCTGCTCTTTCCATTGTTTACAAAGCTTGATTCAGGTCCATTTGGATTAGTTTTTATTTTGAAGGCAACTAGACACACTGCACACATTATTTAAAGAAATAGCATATATATATATATATATATATATATATATATATACATATATGATTTCATGTCAATAATAAGTGGTGCTAAATTATTAATGATGTCTGTATTTGATTTCTGAAGGATCATGTAGCACCAAAGACTGGAGTAATGTTGCTAACAATTCAGCTTTGTATTACAAATATATATTATTGTAGTGCTGTCAATAATTTTCAATTAACAATTGCTAATTGTTAATTCACAATTAATCGCATTTAAAATAAAAGTTTTCGTTCGCATTATATATTTATGTGTATTGTGTATATTTATTGTTTACATATAAATGCACAAACATGCAGTAAATATTCAGAAAATATTTACATTGATACATGTATATATTCATATTCTCATATTGTATTATATTACACAAACACACATACATATAATAAATATACAACGCATCATATTATGTAAACACATTTTTTTTATTTTGGATATGATTAATCCCGATTTATCATTTCACTTCACAAATGTATTTATTTAAATGTTTTTAAATAGAAAACAGTTATCTGAAATTGTAATAATAGTTCACAATATAAATGTTTAACTGCATTTTTGATCAAACTAAATATCTTAATTTTTCAAACTATGTACACATAGAAAATACCTAGTTTCTTAGTTTCATTCATGAATTCCTTCACGTCCACTAATTCTGTTTGGCTGCTTGTTTATCCCTTTAATAGTAAATACGGTGCTTTCTCTCTAATTACCGTAGCTAAAGAACTGCTAGTTTAGAACGAGTTTATGAAAAAGCATTTGGGTGTTGAAGGTGGTCTTAAAGTCATTCATAACTTGGTAAGAGCAGTCATTTATTGAAACGTGGCACGCATGCCATTTCAAAGAACGCAAAGCAGATGTCACTATCAAGCAAAAGCTTAAAGGATAATGACATTTAAGTTGAACTCTTAGCTCCTTATAGAGAGCATTAGAGCTCTGGCGCTGGCTCCTGCTTGCCTCTTTATATTTAAATAGGGTAGATTTAACCTCAGTAAAGCACTGAGATTTACAGGCGCACGGTACACTAGCTATCCTCCTCGAGGAGGATAGCCGAAGACCGAAAGGATGTTCGACTTTCAGAGAAACAGAAGGCAGAGCCTCTTTCCCAACTGCAAGCTAGCAACCTCCGAGTCAACAGATGACGCGGTTCCATTCGCTAAACAGTGTTTGATGAAACATTGGAGCTCTTTAGGTGAACTACAGACAGATATCTATGAAATCTTCGGTGAAGATGAGGAGGTTGAGAAGCATTCGGAACCAACGATGTGGTTTTCAAGCGCCTCACCCAGCAGAAATTGCATGCTCAACCTCAACGTAGGCGGAAAGTCCTACCGCATCACCTATAAAATGGCAGCAAGATACCCACAGAGCAGAATCGGCCGCTTAGCCACCTACACCGACCTCAACATGAAGCTGAACCTCTGCGACGACTATGTGGTGAAGGACAATGAGTATTTCTTCGACCGAGATCCGGACGTCTTCAACAGCATCTTCAACTTCTACAGAACCGGCGTGCTGTGGATCAAGGACGAGCTTTGCCCAAGGAACTTCTTGGAGGAGATCAATTACTGGGGTGTTCGGATTAAATACTCGCAGCGCTGCTGTCGGATCCTTCTTGAGGAGAAACACGACGAGCTGTGCGAACAGCTCAAGGTTCAGAAGGAACTGGAGGCGGAGGTGGACGTCGAAGAAAACGAGGATGCGTTCAACGACATGTTCCTCGGCCAGACGAGACGCTCGCTTTGGGACTTCATGGAGAAACCGTTCTCGTCGGTCCCAGCAAAACTAATGGCGGTCGCCTCGAGTATGTTTGTGCTGGTGTCACTGGTTACAATGACTCTGACTACGGTAGAAGAAATGGAGAACATGGAATCTGACGAGTTCAGTGGAAAGATGTTTGGAGAGTTCGTAGAGACAATGTGCATAATCTTCTTCACCTCTGAGTACCTGCTGCGTCTAGTTTCAACCCCAGATATCTGTCGCTTCGTTAAGAGCATGCTTAACGCGGTTGACCTCCTAGCCATCCTACCGCAGTTTCTCCAGTTCGTGCTCGAAAGCTTCGAGACCTTCGGTTCTGGGGCACAAACCACGGACATGGAGACTGTTGGTCAGGTGAGCAAGGTGGGACAAGTGTTACGAATCATGCGCCTCATGCGTATTTTTCGTGTTCTGAAACTGGCTCGTCACTCGACAGGGCTCAGAGCGTTCGGATTCACCTTGAGGCAGTGCTATCAGCAGGTGGGATGTCTCTTCCTCTTTATCGCTATGGGGATCTTCACATTCTCAGCCATGGTTTATACCGTTGAACATGACGTCCCTCAAACCAAGTTCACAAGTATTCCACATTCTTGGTGGTGGGCATCTGTAAGTAAACATTACCCTATTTCTATTAAACATGCAGATAAAGTTGGTGTTGAATATAGTTGAATTACTTACCCTCATGTCTTACAAAACCAATTTTACTTTTTTTTCTGTAGAAAACACAAATGTAGATATTTATAGTATGCAACAGTCAGGTTCTTAAAGTAAAATTCCATTTACTTTCTCTATCCACTTATCTATTCTTCAACACAGACGTAAACCTATGGGCGAGACTTCTGGTTCATTAGCCATTATAGGTACATAACAAGAAGAATCGCAGTGTGCAATAAACGGTAAAACGGTTTGCACTATAAACCAGTGTGTTCATGATTTAGATAATACATTAAAATAATATGGTGAGATAACAATACAGATAAAAATAGCTGGATGCAGACCAGAAGCCAGTCCCATAAAATTTACAAATGACCACGCCCCATCTTACAGGAAACATAAGATCGAAAGGAAAATTGATTTTGAATGATTGAACGAAAGTTGTTAATGGATAGTATATGCTTTTGCTGAAGCCATCAGTCCGCATTAGACCAAATTAGTTTTTTTTTAATTAATCAGACTTAACTACAAAACTACATCACCCATAATCCTGCAGAGAAATCTCTAGGAATCCAAAGAATTGCCGTCTTGCATGAAGGATTGCAACTGATCCAATTAAGTCAGCATAGGATCTAAATATTTTTATGCATAATATCCATACTTAGCAATAAATATAAAATACATTGTTTAAATATATATACTCAGTATAAGATTTTTTTTCCAATATGCTGATTTTAACATTCAGTTGTTTGATTTTATCTTGTCAGTGCGTCATAGGATTAGAGTTCGTTCTCTCATTAAAGCGGTTAAATACACAGGTCTGTACTTTTGTGTTTTGGGTCAAATTTTCCAATACTTCTTAGCTTCAAGTCAGAGTTTGCAACGTTCTGATACACATCTTAGCTGTTTGGTTTGGTCCATGGCTTATTACTGCTGAACAAAGACTTCTAAAAATCCTTATGTGAAGAATTAATGGAAAAAAATACTTCTGAGACCAATAAAAGTAGTAAATGGGAACTGTTGGACTCTAGCTGCTCTTTTCCATAACAATGAAAGTGAATAATGTGAATAATACATCTGTCATACTTGGAAAAACTCTTTTTTAATCTATTTTTTTCTACTTATAGTCTCTATGCAACTTTCATCTGCTAAACCTTTCTTTTGGTTTTCTATGTAAGAGAAAAAGTCATAGGTGTTAGGGAAATACACAAGGTAGGGTAAATGATGACAGAATGATGATATTTTGATCAGTTTACTATTAATTTCTCTTTCCAGGTTAGCATCTCTACTGTAGGCTATGGTGACATGTATCCAGAGACTCTTTTGGGGCGGATATTTGCCTTTGGCTGCATTTCCTTTGGGATCATCCTGAATGGCCTTCCAATCTCCATCCTCTTTAATAAGTTCTCTGATTACTACGCCAAACTAAAGTCTCATGAATACAGTTCAAACACGAAGAACAGAGGAAAGGTTCACTTCATCCTGAGAGCCAAGAAGAAACTCAAAGACTGTGGCTGCATTGAAATGACTGACACTGATGCTTCATAGAATCGCTAGAATCAGTTTTGTTAAACTGTTCTGAATCTTGTCTTAATGAGATTATTTTCTGAAGAGCCTCTTATCTAAAAGTGCCAAAGGAAATTTCAAAACAGGTAAAAAGTGACGCTGATTTAATTTCTCAAGTGGTACATACTTACAGTCTGTTCCTTGTGCTTTATCAGTTGTTTCGCTTTTGTGGCATGAACAAATCTCTGACAATAAAGTTGTACTACTACAGCATTAAAGTAACCTACACTGTAATGCTTGGACATCATGCTTCATTTTCTCATTTTGACTACAGAATCACATTCAGCCACAAAACACAGATGCTCACCTGCTTTAGCTGCTCTGTTGACGTTCTGCCTAACCTGGACTTTTGAACTTGACCTGACTGACACCCAAAATAGCAGATTAATCTAATTTACAGAGTTCCCATGACGCGTCCAATTAACTGAATTAACGCTGTATTTAGCCTCCAAAGAGCAGGCAAGACTTTATTTGCAATTCCAGTATTTTTTGAGGCCGTATACACACCTTTTGACTTCACTGTTAGGTCAAATGTTCACAACAATATCGACAAAAACCTCTACATGAACGAGAAAGAGAAACCTTGGCTGGGATAAACGTCATCTTGCATTATAAATAATTGGGATTCACGTTTATTTGTAGTATTACATGATTTATTCAGATACTTTAAGTAAACGAACCTCTTGTTTAATCGCGCAGTGGCACTCCAAGCCTGTAGGGGGCGGCGTGACGTCAGTGCGCACATAAGCGTCACTTCTTCGCGTTGCGCTCGTGCGTTTCCCTGACCTCTGCAGACGGAGAGTGGTCCTGAACTCCGGTGAAATGGCTCCTCCAGTGCAAGTGTCGCCGTTGATTAAGGTTTGAATTCACAAATCCATAATTCTGGATGTGTAGGACTCATTTTAAACGAAGAAAGGCGTCCTAAGGACTCTCTTTCCCTCCTTACTGTCGTGTTTCTCTCGGAAGTCAGAGCGGACTGTGATGTGTTGACATGGCCTGCATACTGAAAGTCGTGATATTTCCTTCACCTTCTGTTAATAGAACATTATTGTGGGTATTAATGCGATTTTAATCTGTTTTTAGACAGCCAGGTGGTCTGCATTGCTCATTGGCATTATCTACGGAAAGCGCAGATATGGTAAGAACCAGCAAGCTCCAGTATAATAGCATATATATATATATATATATATATATGCGCAGGTGGCTTATGGAGGTCACACTGATTTGTGTTGAACAAATTCAACACACATTTTCACAGTTCAGTATGTTTCTGTACAACAGAAGTAACGTTACAGATGGTGTAATTAAATTATTATTTTTATTATTATATGAAAGATTCACCACTGAATAAAATAATAAAAAAACGCAATTGCAACTTTTTAATCTCAGTTCTATTTGTTTAATTCTTAGTTTATATATTCAAATTCAGCCAAATTCAGAATTGCTATTATAAACTTGGAGTTGCAAGGGGGGAAAAAGCCATAAATGTGAGATTTAAAAACATATATTTTATTTTGAGATGGGAAACAAAAGCGGAATCGGGAAGAAATAAGTAATATTGTGTAGTGAAAACAACTTCTGCATCTGTTGCTGAGTTTCAGAATGTTTATACACTCAATAAAAGCCTCGCAGTTTAGTCAAACGCTTTTTCTTTGTTCTGCAGATAATCTGAAACCAATTGCAGAGGAGGAGAGGAGAATAGAAGAGGAAGAGAAGAAGGTACGGGAGGAGAAGGAACGCATTGCTAAACAGCTAGCAGAAGGTAAGGTTTGCTCTCGATATTTAAGCAGTGCGATTCTTCTGCAGCTTAAGCAGTTGGTTGTACTGACTCTGAATGTTTTTATCCAACAGCTAATGAGGACACAATCTTGAAGTGAGCTTCCCAAAATGACACCTGTATCGCTTGTATTGTAAAGACCTTGTTACCCGTCTGGATAAAGAATGATGCTTGTATCCTGCCACTTTTACAGTGCCCTTTTCACACCTGTTGCTTCATTTGTGAAATAACTGAATACATGCAAATATGTGTATAAATTCCTTCTGATCCGACACTGTTTATTCTTTCATTGAAGAATCTCTGATGATAATGTAATGTTAAACGCTTACTGAATCAGAGTTCAGTCCACGCCATTATTTATTAATAAATTGTTAATCCCCATTTCTTTGTCATTTTGATATTTTAAGTCACAGCACCATTTAGTATTAAAATTTCTTCCGGTTTTTTTTTGTTTCTAAAATTGCGAGGAAATAATGAACATAAAACTTCAGGTTGTTCAAAAATTCATCATACAATCTTTATCTCAAATAAAAAAACAAACAGCGGATTGTGTTGAATAATGAACACATATGATAAGCAGACACTGCACAAATAAATGTATGTTCAAGGTAAATGGCTGCAGCATCAGATAAACACACCTAAACTAAATTAACTGGACACTTGACATTCTAGTCAAACCAGTCTCATCCTGTTCTGATGCATGTCTTTGCACAACATAAGATACAAAGTGAACCATATTGTATGTGGTCAAAAAATCAAGACTAGTAGTCCTCCGAATATTTCTCAGTGACAGAATATTCTCCATTTCTTCCCCAGTAATCCACGGCTCTGACTCTATAATAACCGCTCACCTCCAGACTCTCTGTGGAGAGAAAAACACAAGCAGGTCAATATGGATCAGAGCTCGAAGTTAAATAATCTGAATCTAGCCGAAGTAATACCTGGAGAATAAGTGCAGTATGTAAAAATAGTGTCTCTGTGGTTAATCCTCTGGAAAGTCGTTTCATCTTTGGAAAATTCCACTTCGTAAGTTTTTATACACCTACAAATAATGTTAGTTGTTTTAAGAACTCTTACGAGTTTGTATGTTTATTAGCTGTATTTATAAGCAGGTCTCACTTTGTGCCGACGCAGTGATCCTTCCAAATGATCAGAACCTGTCCTTTGGTGACTGTGATGAAACGCACCCCGTTTACCTGCGGAATGATAACCATGACATTGAAACCAAACCACATGGTTTCTCAATCTCTGCAAAGAATAACTTGCACACGTTTTGCAATCACACTTTCAAATGAATTCATGTACAGACACAAGTAGATTTTTGGGGCGTAGAGAAACAACAGATGCAATGAAATCACCCCACATGACGACTGATATTGAACTCAAGGGCTGTGTCCAAATTTTGAAATTTACTACGCTTTATGCGGATCATGAAGGGATGCTTTTAAACAGATGTTCACATATCTGCTGTACACTTTATTCAAATGAGGCAAGCAATAAGACGGAGCACTCATATTTTAGCTAAAAGCAACAGTCTGAACTTGTGGATTAATGTAATCTTTTTATCCGCTGTCATACTACCACTAACCTGGTTGGGTGCTTCCTTAGACTGAGCACAAACGTGTACAAGCAGCACTGAGGGGACAGGAAGTGCTGCCTTTAGCGTCAGAGAGCCATCGGATGGGACCGGCAGAGGCCCATCAGTCTGTGGATCCTACGGCACACACATCAAAGACTGTTTGGTAAATTTATTCAATCTAAGTTGAACAAAACAACAACTTGTGAGCTCATTAACATACTGACACGCATAAAAGAAACATAGAGAAGAAGACGACTTAAAGGTATATTAGGAAAAGGCAGCTTGTTAAAATCTAAAACGGTCATAAAAAGTGAACTTGGAAATTTTTTTATATTCATTATGAAGTGTGTGTGTTGAACCTCTTGGCTCCGTAGCTGTGTGAACTGTTGTGCAGTGGGATAGTCAGGGCTGCCCATGTTCTCCCACAGTTTAAATGGGTTTGTCACATTATTATCCATGTAGTATGTCACATACATCAGGCCTACAAACACAGACAGGATAAAGCATATTCTATTCAGTCCTACATCCTTATATCCTAATATATGAATGTAAACCTATTTTCACTTGTTTCCTTTTGCAACAATTGTAAGGGTTTTTTTTTTGCACAAGGTGCTGGTTTGTAGTGACTGACTCTTTCGCTGAGGTATTCCAGTGAGGCGCAGGGTGATGATGTCAGAGGTGGAGGAGGTCTGGTTATCTCTGCTGTTATAGAGTAGGACGGTGGTCTGCCAGCTATCGGCCGTGTAGGGCACCTGAGGCACGTGAACGGTGGCCAGCGCACCCACTGATGAGTTCACTTCACAGCTGTCAGTCAACACCTTAGCCTGCACCTGAGTCTCACCTAAATCAATGTGAGGACATCACAAATAATACCTAGCAATTACACAGTGGTAGGTGTTAGAAGATACCAATATTGTAATAAATATAAAAGTTCATCAATAAAACAAATAAAAAATAGAATACATTTGACTTCATGTCGTACCGTGTGTGAATGTGAAAGTGACAAATAAAATTTGAATTTTAGAATTAAATTATTTAGATTATTTTATTAAATATAAAACAGAATTGTTTTAAATATAAGATTTTGGTCAAAACAAAAATAAAAATGGAAAAATAAGTAATTTTTAAAT
Organism: Enteromius anoplus; assembly: GCA_032359395.1. Lineage (NCBI taxonomy): Eukaryota > Metazoa > Chordata > Actinopteri > Cypriniformes > Cyprinidae > Enteromius > Enteromius anoplus. Next base: position 24,499,044 of record JAUMHG010000038.1, read on the forward strand.
GAATTAAAACAAATTGGAAAAACTAAAATAACTTTAAAACATCAACATATAATGACAAATTATATTTTTTATATTATAAATATATATTTTAAAAAAATATAATATTAATTGTTGTAATTTAAGATTTTATAGAAAAAAGGAATTTAAAATTTAAGCCCATATTTTA
>JAUMHG010000038.1:24499309-24518900 GCA_032359395.1 Enteromius anoplus
TATATATATATATAATTTTTATTTATTTATTTTAATAGTATTTAATACTATATAGGATTTGTGCAATATATCACAATATACCCTTCTTAATAGAAACGTAATTCAACCCATTTGACTTAAAACATCTGAATGCATCAAACACATCTGCAATTTAATTTGTTTTTTATAAGATTTATATGAAATATAATCTACAGTTGCAGTTAAAAGTGGGAAAACATAAAACACTGGAAAAAATCAGGAATTTTGTATCTAGGATTAATTTCAGTCCAAATTGGGTTGCAATTTTGTAACTGTATTAGCGTTCCTGTACTGTTGTCTTGATTAATGTATGCAATGCGATCAATTTGCTTGTATGAGAAAAATGGCTAAATATTATATCAAAAGTACATTTTTAAAAAATGTCATTACCTAACAATGCCAACAGGCCCATCACAGTCAGGACAGGTTTCCGTAATAACTGCACATGATGTGGGTTTGTGTTGTTGATCTGGAATCGAGCGGTGAGAGTGCGCTGGGTAAATGGGTGTGGGTGGTAACTAAGGAAAGCATTGTCGTTGCTAAGCAGCGTGTAGTTGACGGTACTGTTCTGGTCAGCGATGAGCAGGTTCTGATGCTGTGAGATGACCTACAACACACCAGAGACATAAAAGGAGACGATATATATATATATATATATATATATATATATTGAGTTTTTGATATTAAGGAATGGGTTCAGGACCAAAAAAAGATGTTGAGTAAGGAATATGACCTTATTAAGTGAATCATATTTCACATACAACTGTCTACCTTAAGCACCATGGCTGCATAGGTGACATCTGCTCTCCAGGTGAGTGGTTTGTTCCAGCCAACCAGTGGATCTGCCTCATCATTGTAGATCGGCACAGAACGAAACCGTGGAAAGCGCTGCTGGATCTCCCGCACAGTGGCCACTTCCTGCTGCAGGATGGGTAATGAGCTGCCACCCCCCTGAAAAACAAATACATACATACTATTACAATAATCACAATGATTTTTTTCCTTTATATATGTGTGGAACATTTGGTAAGATATAAACAGAATTGCAAAATTAAAAATTATGACAACAACAACAAACAAAAAAATAAATAAATAAAAATGGCGAGAAGTATGATGTAAACTCAGGATTGCGAGACGTTAAGAAAGGGGGAGGGCGCAATTACCTTTTTTACCTAATTTGTTTATTCCATCTAGGTCAGGAATAAATGACACATCATATATTTACATTTTATTATCACACACATTGTAGTATCACTGTAAGCTTATGCACCTTCTTATGTAGGGCGATGTAGTCTAGACGTACGCCCGTCTCTCCAGTGAAGTAGTTTGTGCCGTTGTAACAATGCTGTAGCATTTCCCAGCAGTATGGAGAGTGTGGCAGAGAATGACAGGAGTCTCCCGGACCCCCAAACTTCAAGAGAGGACTCGCCGCACGAAGTCCCTCAGAGCAGGCATCATAATAGTTAAGAAACCCTGAATGAGCAGAGACAGAAATATTCATGTGCACAACATCGCGGCTGGTGGGTTGCCCTCGGCAGAACTAATTCTTCCATGTGGTAGCATTAAATTAAAACTTGTCAGACACTTTCTTGTTTTGTCCACACCACGAAAGGCGTGTTTGAGAACACCATGTGCAGAAATACATCACAAGCACAGTTTTTTCAGTTTTTAGCAATTATCCAGACAGGATGTGTAGCTGTCTTTATCCAGTCAGTGTTATTGATTTTTGAAAGAAATAAATTAAACTTTTATTCAGCAAATGAAGTATTAAACTGATGAAAAGTAACAGAATAGACATGTTTTAGAATGTTATCCTGGACACTAATAGAATGTTACAAAAGACGTTTAAAATAAACACATCATATTTTCCACAAAGAATCTTTTCAACATTAATAGTGATACGAAATGTTTCTTGAGCAGCAAATCAGTATATTAGAATGCTTTCTGAAGGATCGTGTGACACTAAAGTCCCATGAAAAAAAAAAAAGCTTTACATCACAGAAATAAAAGACATTTTCGAAAATATTTAAAATAGAACATTTTTAAATTGCAATAATATTTCACACTTTCACTGTTTTAGCTGTTTTTTTTTTTCAATCAAATAAATCCAAACTTTATATTTAGCACTTCCACAAAATGTAATACACACGTTTGCCCAACATACAGACTTAAACATGGACCCTGGTTCAGTTTAGTGCAAACAAATTACATGTGTTTATTTTAACGTCTCCCCTCGACATGGTACAATAAATTCTATTTAACACATGAACATAAAATATATAGCTGCAATTACAGGGACTGAGGCTATGTCAGGGTCCCGTAGGGTCTCAAGATAAGTTTTCAAAATTTGGACAACTAGGACTACTGTATTATTAACTCGAGATGGCATCTTAAATATGCAGCACTCAAGGCAGGATGTTCAAAAACCAAAAATGTAATGCAATACAAAAGGCAGGCTTGTCAAAACACTTTAGTTTTACATTTGTATGTGGTGCTGGATGGTTTGAGACCACCGATATAATCATTTCCAATTGTTGATGAAAGATTGACAGGATTTTGGCTCAGGCAACAACACGTTTTATTAGACTGTACCTTGGATTGACACAGTGATGTTGTCAAAATCATGGTTGTTGGGCTCATTCCATGTCTCAAAGTTCCACTGAGAGACAAAGCCGAGTCCGTATTTCCCTGGACACATAAAACAACAGACACAAATACAGTCAGAACTGCTGGAGCTTAGGGGTACAGATCTGACTTAGTAAACAGAACATGAAAATACCACAAGATGGAATTTATGATCTTTATACATTTATGACCATCTTCTAAAACATTACAACTTCAGTCTCACACTCACATATGTATCTTTTGCCGATCAAATAGACCAAATTCCTCCATTCTGTAACTTGACTTTTGTTCTCAAAGTCGCTGAAGCTGTTGGACACGCTGCCCATCAGTTCGAAGCCTTTAAAATGAAGCAACCATATTTAACACAATGCAAACCCTAGTGGCAGAACCATAATTCTATAGGACACAAGCATTTAAAAGTGGATTTTGCTGTAATATTTCAAAATGTACCTGGCTGCAGTCCATTCTGCCAGAGAAGGTCAATCAGCTGGTCTAAGTGAGTGAAGTTGTAGTGATATTCTCCACTATAAACTCTAAATGAAATTCAGAGACAAAATCTACAGTGCATTAGATCTAGTTTTACAGACGTATAATATAAAGCATTTAATTAAATGATCTTGATATGATAATGATTTATGAAAGAACACATACTCTTATGATGATATACGGCCCTACCTATTTTCAAGGTCACCCAAAAATGTATATAACACTGTTTGTATATGCATATTTTAATATCAGCATATTAGAATCATTTCTAAAGGATCATGTGACACTGAAGACTATGTGATGCTGAATATTCAGTTATGCATCACAGGAATGAATTCCATTTAAAAAATATATATTTTCAAATAGAAACCAGTTAATAATATTTCACAATATTACTGTTTTTACTGTATGAAAAAAAAAAAAGAAAAAAAAAAATAATCACGCCGATCCCAAACAGAACAGCCTGGAAAATAATGCCTATTATCAATATCAATCCTATTAACATGAAGTCTGTTTCAGGTGATACTGACCGTGCAGACACCAACTCCAGCATCCAGTGTATCCGCACCTGTTGGATTCCTCTGTGCGGCACAGAGCCGATCAAAGCCAGATTCATCTGCTGGTCTGGACTGAGATCATACAGATGTGCATTAATGTGCGGTTGTGGAGGGCTGCAAAAACAGAGGACAGGTGTCAGCAGCGTGCTTAATGATTTTTGCCCACTTAAGAGTACAAAATATTACCACACTTATATTTTTTATTTACCCACTTGTTTTTTTAATTAAGTGCTTGCTGTACACATTAAAGTAGTGCTATTTTGAGTATTTTTTCATGTATGGTAGATGCTAAGTATAATATACTGTATACCATTTATGCGTGTACCAACCTGTGGTATCCTTTACTTGTAAAGACTGATATCTATAAATATGTAATCATGCAGCATAATTGTTTCTCTTAAAACTGTGATTGTAACAGAAAGTAATACAACAGTAATGCAATTCACATAAACAATAGCAGCAGCATGGTACTTTTTGCGATATTATCAACTGATACTCCCTTTATCATGGTTATTATTACGTGTAAGGGGTCTTTTACAACCGTTTTACCAACCAGACTCCAGTGCTTCTCCAAAAGTGCTTCAAGTTTCGTAGCGGCTCGTCAACATTCACTTGAATCTCTACTGATGAAGCAAAAACAGACTGATGCTGCTTTATCACCAGGACCGACAGAAATATGGTCCACGTGAACGAACGGTGTTTACATCTGTACATGCTGCTGACGTCACTTACAAACACTCGCGCTCACTGTACATGACTTGCGGCAAACTTCAAAGACATGTTTTCTAATGTTTCGAGTTGCGGAAATCATATTCGGTGACATTAAAACACATCTTCACACAACTTCTGTGCTCATAAAGTGTACGGACTTCCATCTCCGCTCTTCGGTAAAGCTGGTGCAATGACGTCATTGACTGGCGACTGGTGTTTCTAACGGCTGAATGTCGCGGCCTACTGGTTTAAATGTTGAATGAAACGTTCCGCACATTTAATAGCCTATAAAACGCACAAAACAAAAAGAAATAGAAAATTATACAAAATCATGAGTATCAGACTAAACGGACATAAAATTTTCAAAAAATGGACTCAAGTGAAGACATACAACAGAATAACAAAATAAAAAGTTGCATTATAATAAAATAAAATGACATAAAAACAGATTTCAACTACCACAGATGAAGCAAAGACTGCATAAAACACTAACATAACAATTAACACTTTTCATCTGTCCATTTGCCTGGTGGTGTAATATACAGGCTACGGTCTGGTTTAAAATCACACCTGTGTAGTAGCTGTCTGCCCAAGCTCTCTGAATATGACAAGGGGGTGATACCTCGACATTAGGCATGCCGTAGTTCATGTAGGGAATAAGAGGATATGTCTGAGGATAAAAAGGGTACGGACCAAAACCTCAAGGACCTAGGAGTGGATTTAGAAGAAAGCCGAGCCCTGGAGAGGACTGTTCATGTGTGGATACATCTGAGAGGGCATGGAGAGCGGCAACACTATGCTATTTTGAGGCAGAACAAAGCTGTACGAGGCTGAAAGTGCCATAACCTGAGCAGGACTTTGAACAGCGGGCATCGACTCCAGAGTACCCAGCACTGGCTGCTGTAGGGGTGCTTGTTTTACAGGTTCTGCTGCTGTGGCCTGTCCTGCTGAGGAAGGCCAGAGATGTAAAGGTTAATCTGTGGTGGTTTGGGGTCCACTGGAGAGCCAATGGGGGGCAGTGGATTGAGGATATATGTCCGGACCTGAACAAGTATGGGTCTTGTTGTTGGTTCAGCGATGGGGGGTTTGTCGACATTGTCCCTCATCTGGGTTATTAGGTCTTGCAAACCCTAAAGCAGGGGTAGTGTATTTGATAAGGGTTGGAGCTAAACTCTGCAGGACACCGGCCCTCAAGGACTGAATTTGCCTACCCCTACCCTAAAGCAAGTAAAACAATATTTAATTTTCCATAATTTCAACTACTAAGTTGACTACACAAGATTTAGTCAATCTCAAGAATAACTAGTTGTATAGTTTACTGGACTTTCTATTTATAGCTAACATATCAAAAGCCTTGCACATTCACAGAAAATAGCCTTCCTCTGATTTACAAAAAAAGTGGAATTAATAGAGAAGTTCACCAAATTTCGATATTAATCTTTGATGGGATAATGACCATCTAACATCAGCCAAAAACAACCAGAATCTGAATTTAAGCTGATATATTTTTAAATTGGTAATCTTTTAATAATTACTAATGTAATCATTCTATGGTATTGAACGCATTCTAAGCATCATGTCTGGATTTTTTTTTAATCAAAAAATATATTTGTGAAATTAAAAAGCATGTACATATACTTCCATTGTAATTTCACATCTATTTAAAATATTATTCATATCTATTTATATCTTAGCCTTCTCTGATCATTCGTTCCACATGCTTGTGCATTTAGATGTTTCACACCATGTGATTGCTTCTCTGTTATTTTTAATTTGCTGTGTGCAGACCACACTGTTTCTGTTTGAACTGTTTTCCAAATTAATGTACAAACAAAAATGTCCTTGTGTCTATTATCATGGAGACTTTTTTATGACTTTCATATATTATAAAGAGAGATGAGTACCTCACTTGAATTATCAGACATGTAGTACTTTAAATATTGATCTGTAGTTTGGAGTCAATAAGATTTTTTATTTATTGAAAGAAATGAACATTTATTTAGCTTGGGCAATGAGTTAAGACATTTATATTGTTACAAAAACTTTCATTTTCAAATAAATGCTTTTCTTTTGAAACTTCCTGTTCCTATATCCTAAATGCATCAGAATCGGCACCAAAAACATCTTGATCAATTTCTTGAGCATCATATCAGCATGACTTCTGAAGGAGCGTGACACTGAAGACTGGAGTGATAATGCAGAAACCTCTAAAAAACGATATTACTGTTTATACTGTATATTATTATTACTGATCAACAAAGTGCAGCCTGGGTCTACAAACGTTTTTTCTCACTTGAATGATAGCGTATTCAATGCATTGATTATTTTCACTCCCCTTTGCAATTCCACCTTAAATGCAGAGATAATAAAGGCAACAACATTCCACAAGAATAAACAATCAAAAGCAAGTCATATGAAGGAGTCTTGTTCTGATGAGATTTATTTAAAAGAAATTAACAGACTCAAAAAAAAAAAGTTCCATTAAAATACAACTCAAATAGCATTGTTAAACACAGTCAGTTTTACATGTTTTCTTTATACTACCTGTACATTAGACTTCACAATTGCAACTATTTTCAAATAACTTAAGTAACTTGTTTTTAAAAGTGCAAATTCATAATTCATACATGGGAATTCCGAGACGTGGGTACATGGGAAAGTTCACATTTCCATTGTGCAACACGAGTGACAAAGAATGAGTGAGTCAGTGAGTGAGTGAGCGATGAGTGAGTGAATGAATGAGCGTAGAAACGCAGTGTCTGACTATGATTTCTGCTCTGCTCCTGTAGAGGACTGAGGCGTGCTGTCCGGCTTTACTATCTGATAAGTGATGAGATACTCTGGGTAGGCCTGGAAAACAACAACAAAACCACATCAGTCACATTAACAGTCTTTCGGAAGGGGGCTGTGCACTATTGGATGAGAACAAACAAACAAACTGAATTGAGCTGCATAAGGACACTACTTTCTAAATGAATCAAACATGTTCCCAAGTGACAAGTTTTGTAACATCCAACACTGAACTGAACTGAACTTACATTGTCTTCGTAGAGCTGCTTACACTTGAATGAATTAAACCCGTTTAATAAATCATGAAGTTTAACCAAATCGGAAAAATTAGGAATTAAAAAATAAATAAAATTATCCAGCCCTAAAAATGAAATTTTGTTACTTTTTTTAATTAATTATTAAAATGTATAAGCCTTTATAATGGAAAACATAATCTGGGAAGAATAAAATACACTTGAAAAATACTAATATTTAAAAAATACATTAGTTAAATTCATGATTTTAATTTAATTTAACCATTTATAATATATAACTTAACATATGTATAACAAAAACAATATGTATATCATTAGACCCTGCTAATTTGAATCTATTTTAGAGCTATTTGATGAATTTTGCATTACTTATTCTATTATTTTGCTGTTTATTACTGTGAAGCTCCTTTGAAATTATCTGTATTGCTATATTAAAGGTAGCCTGACTACGTCAGACTTAATTTTAGTTCGTTTCTGTACTCAGCAAGCTATCTTACGTTTCTCTCCGGCTCCAAAACAGCCGGACCAATCAACAAACAGAGGGCAGGCTTAGCCCAGAGTTTAAGATTATAGTTTAGGTTGGGGAAATCTAAATCTACAGTGGACATGGAGACACGGTATGCCGTTCGCCCTGTTGTGGTAAAGATTCCCGGCATTTGCCAACTACAACACCTTTTAATTTACCTTTACCGATCGTCAGCGAGAAACTGTGGAGGTCAAAGTCCAGCAAGGCGATATGTGATTGGCATACAGACACACCAATGATTTTAAACTAAAGACGAGTGCATCCCCCCACGAGAAAGTAAACGCTTTTCAACTATGCCACGTCTACGAAGCAAAGCGAAGTAGCAGCGTTTGGTATTACTAGGCTATATTAAAGGGATCGTTCACCCAAAAATTTAAATTCTGTAATTAAATACTCACCCTTACATCGTTTTAAACCTGTAAGACCTTCATTCACCTTACACTGTTGCGGAAAACAGCTAGTCTGTCTACAGTGGACGTGACAAAGCAACCATTGAAAATCATTTGAAACTTGTGTCAATACATCATAAATAGAACGCAGCATTAGTTTTCTTTCGGTTGAACCCCAGATGTCACATGGATTGCTTTACCGATCTCCTAGCTACGTTTCTAGACCTTGACCATTAAATAAAGGTGACTTGAAGGTGGCTGAAGCTTTTGGGTTTCAGCCGTACCTGTTCTCCACGGTAGATCACGTATTCGGCATAGGCCAGGCCGTTGACACTGGGACGTCCGATCACAGAATGATGTCCAGGGGGCGCGTGGGCCATCTTCATGGCGCTGAACTGCAGGAAGGACTTTCCCAATGTTACACGGCAGAACAACATTTGCCTGTGGGAAAGAGGAAAACATGAAAAATGTCTAGCGCAGTAATAAGTAGTGAACTGCTTCTGCTGCATCTCTTATCGTCTCGTGGGTGTTAATGTACCTGTGGCACACGTAACAGGAGCGGTCTTTGTGAGTGGGGCAGCCTGTGCCGCCACCGATGCCATAGACGTACTGGTTACTCTTAGAGGAGTTCTCGGCAAAATATATGCCAGCTCCAAACATGCCACCGATGTACGCATGACGCTCATCAAATCCTTTATGGATGATGGCATTTATGAATGGAGATCCTGAAATAAAGAAAAGCAAAAAAAAAAGAGGTTTAGGTGGAAAATATTTTTTAAATCATTCTAATATGATAGAAGCCATGATACTTTTTCAGGATTCTTTTATTTTTCATAAATTTCAAAAGGAACAACATTTAGTGCAACCATCCAAAATCCAAATGAGAGAGATTATTACATTTCCTTATTAGAATTAATTTATTCATAAGCGTTTTCAAAAATACAAAAAAAAAAAAGACATGGTGGCAAACAATTAAATAACAGAACAGACAAATCAAAAATTTTCCCCCCAAGTCAATATGCTCCGAAGAGAAGCTTACCATGAAACAGCATTCGTTCGTTGTGGTGGTTGTGATTCTCGTCAGCGATCTCTTTCTGTCTGTGTGTGTATCGCTCTCTCAGTTTCTTATTCACCACTTTCTGGATCTACAGGACAATTTCTGTTAGATTTTGCTCAAGAGCAGAGCAGATATTTTTTACCATATCAAATGTTGAATGCGTTTGGTGTTTTTTTTACCTTGATGACATTGTATCGACTGAAAACGCCACCTGCGTTTCCTCCGTCCCTGTGCTCACGAATTGTGCTTTGCATCTATGACCAAAAAAAACCAACAAAACACTCACACACAGCTGAAGCAGACGAATACAGCCAAGAGCTCCTAGTGTTTACGTTTGTACCTCTTCCTCAACAGACTGAAACTCTTTATCATCCACGGCCAGGTCGATCAAAACTGTGCCCTGATTGGTGCAGTGGAACGTCAGGTATGGGTTGGCGCCTGTGTGTACAGATAACAAGATTATAATGTAATAAAAATACCCAGATTCAAGCAGGAGAAGCATCATTTCGGAGCATTTCTATGAGATATACGCTTACCCTGCTGTCCTCCCAGCAGCCTCTCGATGCCTTTGATGAGTTTATGACGGTGTCCGTAAGCATTGATGCCGATCTCCTTGAGTTCCTCGTGACCCATATCGGCCAACACGTCCAGAGTGATCTAATGGAGATGACATTAAAAACATGAGATGATCCAGAGCAAATCCAGAAATTCAAAGATGCCTCTGATTTTCTAACCTGTTCCCTCTCAAAGATGTCCCTCAAATGCTCAAGTCCCAGACTCTTCAGGAATTGTGAGATGTTCATATCCAGGACAGCCACTGAAAGAATGATCAAAACCAGTTTAGTCTGATTGGCAAACAAATGACTCTTATGAGAATGTGCTTTTAAACGATTTCGAGCCATATTTCACAATCAGGGAATCAGTGAAATTGAGATCTGACTTCCCAATAAAAGAACTCTGAGATGTCTATTTTGTTTCTTACCATCTCCTTCCTTGCGGTCGGACCCGGAGGCCCCATCAGCCGGTCCTGCGGCCCCTCCACTGGCCCCCTCGCTGAGGGGCCCGGCAAGGTTGTCAATGCTGGAGGCAGCAGAGAGGCAGGAGGGCGTGGAAGCGGGTGATATGAGAGTGGCGCTGAGCACGGTGGCCTGCGGTTTGAAACAGCTGGGCAGGGCATCAGGGGGCATGGCGTCCATCAGCAGAGCACGGATATCATCAGCCTGACAGACACAGAGAATGAACTTCATACTACAGTCAATACAGAATCAAATTTGATTTCAAAAAGGATTTGATAAGCTTTTCCATTAAAGAAAAAAATTTAACTTAGAGATTTGACTTATATTTCATATGTCAGCCTTTACAGGGTTCAACTGAAGTCAACGGGAATGCTTCACAAAAAATGAAAATTACATGATGGATATGTCCAATTTATGGAGATTCAAAATAATGGCCACTATCCAGCAGCATTACCAAGCTTGGAAGAGGATAAACAAAAAAACCTGAGAGTGTGTTTGTCAAGTCACATACACCTAGGATGGCTTTGGGGGTAGGTAAAAAGATGAGTGAACTAGTCCTTTAACTACAGTATTATCAGCTGCGGTAGTGATGTTTACCGTGGCCAGATCCAGAGCTGTCTGTCCCTCCTGGTTCTTCATGGTTGGGTCAGCGCCATGCGCCAGCAGCAGCGCACACAGCTGTGTACGGCCCTTCTGCGCAGCCTCATGCAGCGGTGTGAACGCCCACTTGTCTGTGGCATTCACACACGTGTTATACTTGATCAGGAGGGCAGCAATATCCACATGCTGGACAAAACAGATACAGCAATTACAGAAGCAGTATACATTACGCAACAACATCATATCAATACTGCTAAACAGTCAAAACATGTAGTAATTTCGAGAGTATGTGCACTTGCTAATGAAAATATGGTTTAATGCATAATGAAAATGACTTTATATTCGTTTTTAAGTACATTTTAGTAACTTCTGATATTTACATCCATCTAAGAAGTTTACAAAAATGTTAAGTTTTCAACCATGATAGCGAAGATAAATGTTTTTTTGAGCAACCAATGAACATATTTGTATATAACACTGAAGACTGGAATAATGATGTTGAAAATTCAGCATTATATCTCAAGAATAAATTACATGTTAAAATGTGTTCAAAATGTTAACATGTTATTTTAAATTAAAATAATATTTAATAATAATTACTGGATGTTCGATCAAATAAGCCAACCACTAATATTTGAACATAAGTGTATATTTGGCCTGGAATTTTTTTATTCTACAAAACCCTTCTTTTTTATAGATAAAGCCATTTATCCATACTAAGTCCTCTGACATTCCTGCATCCCCTATGCTCTCACCCCATATGAAGCAGCGTTATGCAGAGGGATCAGTCCTCCTTTATCCTGAGCGTTCACATCCGCTCCGTGCTCCAGGAGATACTCGGCTACCTCCAGGTTATTGTAACCAGCTGATCAAAAAAATTCACCGTTTCATCATTAAACCACCAGAAAGACTAAGTAAATGCGTGCCGAATGAAGAATGTGGCTTATGCTAAGTTACCTGCAAGGTGCAGAGGCGTGGAGTTCCTGCCCTGTGTGTCTCTGCAGTTGATATTCTCAGGGCTGCAGAGCTTCTGCACTCGGGCCAAACAGCCCTTCTTGGCGGCATCCAGCAGGGCTGCATCTCCACGGAGAAGGTCCTGAATGTCTGTGTCTCCGTCCTGCACCATGTCCAGAGCTGTGTTGCCATCACGGTTCTTCTTAGACGGGTCTGCACCGTGCTGAAGAGAGAGTAGAGGTGTTACTGCAGAAGGCCCGTGTTACACACTTAATAATAATAATAATCAGTAATCCTACAGTGAGTACATTGTTTTGAAATCAAGTTGACTTCTCTTGACCAAACCTCATCATTATTACTATTATATGACGTTTTCTCGCAAACATAACATTCATAATCATGCCAACACGTGCATGATTCTCCATCTGATGCATCAAACCTTGAGCAATAGTTTGCAGATCTCATATTTGCCCTTGGCTGCAGCCTCATGTAGTGGTGTGAACTTCCAAAGGTCCGCCACGTTCACAGACGCTCCATGTCTCACCAGCAACTCTGCCACCTCATAATGACCGTACGAACACGCATTGTGCAAAGGAACCAGACCACTGACAAAGAAAGAACAAATCAGACAATTCAGACCCCGTGCATGGACAGTCATGCTAATTCAGATGAAGATAATCGCACCCTTTATCTTTAGCGTGCACGTCGGCCCCGTGATGCAACAGGTATTCCACCACAGCCACGCGGTTGTAGCCAGCGGCAAAATGCAGCGGGGTGGAGTGACGGCCCTCCAGGTCACGACAGTTCACGTTTTGAGGGGAGCACAGTTGCTTTGAAAGACACACACACAAAAAAAATGGCATCAAATGAACAAAACAGAGTAAGTCCGTCATCGTCATTAAATGTCCTATCCTAAAAGTGAAATACATTTTGCCAAAGCTGACTTAACTTGGTAAACGTTGAAACTGTTATTTACCTTCACTGTATCAAGGTCTCCGGCTTTAGCAGCCTCGAGAAAGCGGTAATCCACATCCGAATTACGGGGAGGAATGTTCTCTGGAGAAACAGACGCAGAAAAATCCAATTCAGGACATTGTGCCGTTAGGATAAATGGACAGTTCATTCATTAGTCATACTGGAATAGGAGTTATAGAAGAGTACCATTGAGTATTTGCTGTACGGCTTCATTGCCCATCTGTGATGCAGTGAAGCCCTGCAGTGAAACGATTGACGGGTCGGCTCCGTAACTCAGTAATTGTCTGCAAGTCTGAATGTGACCGGCGAGGGCCGCCCTGTGCAGGGCTGTCTGACCCAGTGTGTCCACAGCATTCACCTAAACACACACAAAGGGTTATAATAAAGGGAACTTTGGGCTTAGCATGAAGATCAAGAGTATGAAGCAGCAGCATGTTTTCAACACTGATAATAATAAGAAATGCTTCTTGAGCAGCAAATCAGCATATTAGAATGCTTTCTGAAGCATCATGGGACACTGAAGACTGGAGTAATGCTGAAAATTCTGTTTTGCATCACAGGAATAAACGGTGTTTGAAAATATATTCTGCAAATGTGTCTCTTTTAGTGAATTAATTCAGATTTAAAATTATATTTGACCATTACAGTTTTCTGTCTTTTTATTAAAGTCTTTTATTTCTTTAACTTTTATTTAAATTCAGAATGGATTATGTGCAAGACACTCGTTTCAGTTTAACGCAAAAAAAAAAAAATCCATTATAATCATTGAGAATCTCTCTACACGGCATATGAATATTCACATTTATTTTAGGGTCGGGACTTTTATGATATGTTTGGGTGTTTTGTCAGTAAAGCCGGTCATGTAATCAGCGGTAAATGCCATCAGGTGCGTGATTTCACATTAATTTTACTTAAAAAAAAGGAGTTTACAGAAGGTCTACCTACCTATAAGGTTCCTGAATGTCTGAAATGTAGGCTACTATATTTCTAAATATCCTATTGCTACACTTAATGGCAATATTGCACTGGTCTGTTGGACTTGGTTGAACAAAAATAAACAATATTTTGTTGCTTAAGCTTCTGTATTCAGTCATTATTCAATGGTATACTAACAATCCATATGAAAAAACTTACTTCTCACTGTTCTCAGGTCAAATATTTATATGCGATTAATTACAAAGCCACTAATTATTTAAATCGAGTCCTGGCCCTAATTTATTTACATTGCGTCTACACTAGAGTTGGGTCGATAGACATCACAATGCTGAGCCGGCTTCGCGATCCTCCGCCCCGCCGCGGCAGCAACCAGCTCGCGAAAAACAGACTTAATCTATGGCGGCAAATCCATGCCATTAATAAGCGAGCGTGGTAAATCACTTCCGCGAGAGGAAAACAGATGTAGATGCGAAGAAACGGGGCCCGCACGCTCATTTCTAACCCTCGCGTGCGCTTGAAATGTCATACGCGCGCAATTTAAGCACTCGCGCACGATCATTCTTGCGCTCGATCTTCTCTCACCTGCTCGCGTGGACACTGTTATTTTTGTCAGTCTTGCTGTTTTAGTTACAACTAAACAAACCCGACGACGATGCCATCATCCATCGCGATGTTTCACATTAGACATCGTACGATGCCAAATTGGTCAACCCTAGTCTACACTTAGTTTGTAATAATCAGAGGACACGCTCGCAGAATTCATGCTGTTTTGGGTGGTGGGTGAATTCAGACTATCTGAAACACCTCTGATTGGTTGATTCGTTCAAGAAATCAGCAGACTGGCTATAACTGGCAACAACATCTGACGCTACCTTCGATCGTATCCAGAGTGCAAACATCAAGAGACAGGTACACATTTTGTTTTTAAAGTTAAAATTTGCCTCCTTCCCAGAGCCTTTGTTACATACATTTTGCTTAAATCATCCTGGTGACCGATTTTTAAGCTTCGGATGGGCCGGAACCCAGGGTTTTAAAACCACTAGTATAGCTCAATATCTAACTGTCCGACTTGATCAATGTGTTATTTACAAATGTATTCATTATTATTACATTAGATTAGATTAGATTAGATTAGTAGATGGCAAATTGCAAATTGGCTCATTATCTCCCAAAACAGAACTCATATCAATGAATTAGTTCCATGCAGTGTGAGGATACTTGTACCTTTGCACCGTGTTTTTGAAGGACTTCAAGCACGTCATTATGACCTCTTTCAGACGCAACGTGGAATGGAGTCATAAAACTAGAAGGAGAAAGAACACGTGATAATGTCTTGCCATTTATTTGTAACTATTTGTGAAATTGACCAGCAATTTTGTATTATTTTTTAACATTTTTTTTTCATATCTAAAGTTGAACACTCACTCCTTGTTCTTCTCGTGAATGTTGGCACCTTTCCGCAGCAGCAGCTCTGTGACCTGTTTGCGTTTTGGATGAGGAGAGGCTACGGCGCAGTGCTGCAAATATCATGAAACATTTTAACAAACACACTATTAAAACCCTCGGGATTCAGAGGAGACCGTGTAAAGTGCTCACCAGAGCAGAGTCGTGCGAGTGAGGGTGTTTGAAGCTGATGATCTCTTGAGCGGTTTTCTTGACCTTTGCCATGTCTGCCTCACGAGCCGCTTGCAATAGCGAGTGTCCTTTGAACTCATCTGGATGAAATAAAAATCAAAAAAGTCCATTGAGTACCAATGAATAGCCCTGCATCTTGAAACAATTAGCAAAACATGCCAATGTTATCCAATGCGATAAAGAGGAGTTCAATAATAAATAATGACATTTGTTATTACACACATACCAGAATTAAACACACTTATAAATGCAGCAAAAAAGTTATCATTTTACTTTACAGAAAATATATTTTAGTTAAAAAAGCTTTACAAAATAGCTTTTCTGTTCTGAATATTAGATGAAAACTGAACAAATAGGTCATAGAAATCATTAAATAAGAATCATTAAGTGATAACATAAGGCTTCACCTTACAAATAGTTGTTCAAATCAAAAGTGAAATAAATGCATAATTTTGCAGCATCGCCAGTTTAAAAAAAAAAAAAGTGTGACTTCCTAAAGAAACACAGTAATCAGCACCCTAAAACGAGTTAGTATCGAGTATTGGATATTCATCTGAAAAGAAAGCAGCAGGAATGTCCCTTACAGGTGAGTCTCTCTTTAAGTTCAGGTGTGGGCGCCACATCCACCGCGTTCTTGCCGTGGCAGTTGAGCAGTGTGGGATCAGCGCCGTGACTCAGCAGCAGTGAACACACCTCCACTCGATTCTTACTGGCCGCCTCGTGCAGCGGCGTGAACTGCCACAGGTCCATAGCGTTAACGCACGCCCCATGCTGTGAGCGAGACAAGCAGGAAACCATTTATCAAGTGTCTTTTTGTAACCAATAATCAAAACAATAAAGCACCTGTGGTTATATCAGTGCTGGGGGAGCTTATACATTGTGAACAGCAAGTATTGGCTGCATCGTCTTCTTTACCTTCAGCAGGAGCTCTGTGACCTCGTAGTGACCGTAAGAGCAGGCATTATGCAGAGGAACCAGACCCCTGATAGAGAAAGAGCGAAATGACATTATTCAAAAGATCATGATTACAGCATTTTTATATTCTTTGAGGAGTATATTCTGACATCTTTTTTTCTGTGACATCTTACTGACACACACAAATCACTTGTTCCGAACGGGTACCAGTCTATCTCTTACTTAATAGAATATGATGTTTTAAATGTGTCATATTTCCATGTTGACTTATACATGTTAAAGAGAAAAAGAAGGTGGTTTCGCTCACCCTTTGTCTTTGGCATGGACGTCCGCACCATACTGCAGCAGCAGCTGCACTATACGCACTCGATTATAGCCAGCGGCCAGGTGAAGAGGAGTGGACTGCAAAAGAACCAGAGAAATACTAATATCCTATCTGAATACAATCAAGCTTAATAAGTAAACACCGATCATACAAGTGCTTCTTGCACAAATCCCAGCCTCAAATATGATTATGTAAACCATCCCATCATTAGTTTAATCACTACAATGCAATGAGTTGTTCTGTGTCATGTATTTAGGTTTTACATAGTTTGCCTAATTATAAATATCTGGACTTTGTCAAGAACATGTAAAGGCCTACTCACACCAAATACAAAGCAAGAATGGAAACAAATTACAGAAGAAAGGTGTATTTGACCTTTTCCACGTGTGCATTAATATATAGGATGTTTCAGTTGAATTTAATTTATTAAACATTTAAAAGACTTTCAGCTTACTTATTCGGATGTGTTGTATATAGTCATAGAAAAATGCTATTCTTTATAGTGGTCGACCAATATATTGCCAAGGCCGCTATGCAGGCCGATTTTTGGCATTTTTCAAATACCTGATACATTTTTTCCTGTTTGCCCAATATGTTAAGGCAGGACTTTTATTTTGACGGTGAGCACAGTGCTCAGATTCTCTCTCTCGTTCGCCCCTGTCATTCAGCTCTGTGTAATCCGGGTTAGAACATGATTATAATAATTGCTTTCATATAATTAGTAATAGAAAGCAAACATTATAATATTTTCTCGTTTGCCATCAGCACTCATTTATATAATTAAAAATAAATCTCTGAATGACTAAAGAAATCCTTTTTAATTATAAATTTATTTAATACGTATAAAATATTCATTTCTTTGTGGAAAAATATTTGGCCTTAAACTTACTTTCTTGTACATGCTTACATTTGAATGCATTTTCAAAATATTTAAAATTTCTTTAATATTAATTTTTAATTCTACCGGCCTCCCTGATTTCCTTCAAAAACCCCAAATCGGTCGACCACTAATTCTTTATGTCATATTTATTAAATTAGTTGCATTCTTTTCTCAAGATTTTAATGCCACTCAGTTTTAACAGTTACATTGTTGTACAGTTTGCACATTTGTCACATGACTTTAAAAGGGTGAAAAGGTCAGTGTCTCTACCCGTAATCCTTAAAAGTCCCACCAATCAGAGGAAATCAATGGTACCAAGGAAACAGAAACAGATGCAAAAGAGCTCAGTGCCAATCACAAACTCCCATAAAGCATTGCAAATGACACAAGGGTCTGTTTTAACAATATTTTGGATAAAAATTAAAGAAGTATTGTTTTTTTCACATACACTCTATGATTCTAAGCCAATAGGTTTATACTGTATAATCATATTTAATTAAATGACATCATTTGCATTGCTTTAAGTGCACAGACCTACAAGTTTGTAATGCTCCTGTAAGAGTGGTTGGTTTGGTTTATGGCTTCAAATTCTTCACTGAAACATTAATTGAAATCAATTTGGAGAAAACGGAGAAAACACTAAAAATGGTCACTACTATTGCCTCTTGGTGCAAGTAGGCCTTTATATCTGAGATCTCTCTGAACAACTGATGAATCTGGCTTGAGCTCGATCACTTTAGAAAAGATGACAAAAAAGCAAAAAAAAAAAAAAAAAAGTTACAAAATCGTTCCCAATTCATGCAGTGAAAAATGAAGAAATAATGGTGACATGCCTATATGACAGTCTGAACACAACCACAGCAAAACAATCAGCATGACAACCGATCTCGACGCAGCCATTTAGCAATGAAGATCTGCCTCAAAAGAATGATGCATTGTCTGAGAGAATCATAGTATTCAGTGCAGGATGGAAAGGCAACATTCATGTTCATTTGCTATATGACGTCTGAGGTAGTACAGCACAGGCGATGGGCAACCGTGCAACGTTTCTAGCGTACACACAATGGATCTAAACAGGACAGGATGTCAAAGAGAAACACCACGTTCGTGGAGAGCATGCGTGCTGATCACAACATATCAAACAAACGGATTGAAGAACGTGAGGCGATGCATGGATGTGGAGGTGGGGTTTAGGGGTGAACACATGGCGGAGTTCTTGCAAAAGCAGACAATTTAGAAAGGTAAATGAAAGCCTTGTTTTACAGAACCTGCAGGAGTCAACGAAACGTTAGCCGAGCTATTGGTTGATTGATGGATTGTGACCAGCAGAAAATAAGGCAGGTTTCTGTGCGTTTTAAGTGTGAACCAGCGTATGGATGGATTTGGGGTTTTTTTTGTTTTTAAAAATTGAAAACAAATCGAAAAGAAAAATAAATGCTAAAATCACAGAAGACCAAATAAAACTAATTTCTGTTTCACAAAATAAACTTACCAGCATTTTTTGAGATGTTGACTGAATGTCGCCAGAACAAAAAACAAAACAAAACAAAAAATTAGCTATTAACTAACATAGTATCCATCAAAGCCGACTGTGGTGCTTAAAACCTAATAATTCAACGGCTACACCATCCTCACTTAGATTAATAAAGCTACATTTTTCTGAGAAAGCTTGCATATTATTTTTAGGATAGATATATGTTTCAGCCAATCTTGACATTTTAAACACTAACACCATTCAAAGGTCTGTGAGATTTTATATTTGTTATTATTATATGTTACTAAGGCTGAGATTATTTGATTGAGAATGCAGTAAAAAAAAAAAAAAAAAAAAAATATATATATATATATATTATTTAAACATTTTCTATTTTAAAGGTGCCATAGAATGCATTGAGAGAATATTTTAAATTGTTCTCTGATATGTACATAGAAGGTATGTAGC
>JAUMHG010000038.1:24521507-24534132 GCA_032359395.1 Enteromius anoplus
AGGAAATGATGGTGTTTGAGACTCACAGTATGTTATGTCCATGTACTGAACTGTTATTATTCAACCATGCCAAGGTATATTCAGTTTTCCATTCTATGGCACCTTTAATATATTCTCTTATAGATTTTTCCAGTTTCAATGTCACATGATCCTTTAAGAATCATATAGATACCATATATCAGAAGTATTTGCTGCTTAATACTTTTCTAACAGATACATTGTGTTCTTTTTCACTTTGATGAATGGAAAGTCAGAAAGAACAGAATTTAGTTGAAATAGAAATCTTTTTTAACATTATAAATGTCTTTACTTGTAACTTTCGATCAATTGAATGCATTCTCATGGAATAAAAGTATTAAATTCTTTAAAATCCCAAACTTTTGAATGGTGAATATACACACAATTTAAAGAAAGAAAATGACACACAAAATATTCAGTTATTGTATACAATATTCGATACAAAACAAATGACGGCAGCATACACATGTATTATCATATGGGGCATCCCTTAGGCCTATAACTGTTTGAGTACAAGTGTGCATTATGCTCTGCTGGGGCCAGTTGCATAAACTTAGCCTTCATGTTAAGACGCTGTCGTAAGAGCTAGTCTGACCAGCTAGCAGTTAGTCAAGAGTAATCGGTTTTATTTTTTGTATTCACCTTAGACTAATATACATTTTTATGCGACTGAAATAAAACAAACAAAACTGTGACCTGTCTTAAAGAAAAAAAGTAGCTGACTAACTTTTAAGATGTTTTATTCAAACGACCCATAGAATCAACTATGTACACGTGACTATAAAGTCCAGTCTTTGATGCTATCAAGATCAGTATCAGACAGTACCAAAATTAAAGCAGCAGCAGTAGTCTGCCTCGAAAACAATGAGATACAATATGTAATTCTATAACATCCACTAACGAGACAAACCATTCCCAAAAAGCCCTTCCGATATAAAGAGGTCTGGATGGAGGGAGTGACCTGATATGATCAGGGATGACAGAGGATTTGAGGGGAAATCAAGGTCCTGTTATTACGTTGTGACTAGAGGAAGAAATGGATCCAAAAAAAAAAAAGCTTTGGCCTAAAACTTCTAGAAGGTCAGATGTGCATCCGATAGGAATTAAGGATCAAAACCAGTCCTTCATAAAAATGAGTGCTTTGTTCGTCCCAGAGTAACCTCACAACAAACATAATATATAAAATGACATCAACCATATGTTCAAACTTAAACTCATCACGGGTAAAACTAGGTCAGAGCTGTTTATTCTAAACACAGTATTATTGACAGAAAACAACACAAACAAGGGGATTTGGGATTGTCTTAACCTACATCTATTTATTCAACCAATGAAAAACTGATATAATCTACATATAATATCAGTCATACTGATATTTCAAATGTTAAAGGCAACATTATGGAACATTTTGAAGATTAAATGAAGTTAATTTGATCTGTTTTACCTTGCGCCCATCACTGGCATGACAGTTGACGTTAAGTGGAGTCAAAAGCGCCATCAACTTTTCCTCATTTCCACTCCTAAGTAGGTTTTCCAAACAGAGGGAGACAGACAGACACTGTTAGGAACGGCCACTTTCATCCACAATTCTGGATGACTGACAAGTCAAAAAAAGACTCAAATATACTGAAAGAGACAACAATAGCTTTTAAAATGTGCACAGTGTAAATGTTATTGCTACTGCTCAGTGGGACCGTTTTGAGAGCAGCTATTAAAGGATGGTGCAGTGGCAACTATATTGGACTGTACTGCTACTCATTTCTCGATTTTATTCAGAGGCGCAAAGGTATCAAATACATACGGCCAATAAGTAAGATGAAATTCTGCAATGTAAATCAATGAGATCTCCATAACAATAAAGCAGATAGCGTACATAAAATGCATATAAATATTAGTCGTATCTCCAAATGATATGTCTTTGAAGATGATATGTGACCCTGGACGACAAAACCAGTTGTAAGTGTTAATTTTCCGAAATTGAGATTTATACATGATCTGAAAGCTGAATAACTTTGACGGAGATACAACTATATGAAAATCTGGAATCTGAGGGGACAGAAAAATCTAAGCGCTGAGAAAATCACCTTTAAAGTTCTCACATGAAGATCTTATTAATGCATATTACTAATCAAAAATTAAGTTTTAATATGTTTACAATAAGAAATTGACTAAATATCTTCATGGAGCATGATCTTTACTTACTATCCTAAGGATTTTTAGGCAAAAAAAATAAATAAAATTTTTTGACCCTTATTCTTGGCTATTGCTACAAATATACCCCAGCGACGTAAGACTGGTTTTGTGCTCCAGGGCCGCATATATACATTTTTAGATTTATCTTCCAAGCTCTGCGTTTTATTATGAGGCAAAACAATGCAATTCATTAAACATTCCTCACATTTTAACATGATTTGTCCAAAAACGTATATGGATGGATAATCAAGTGAACCTAAATCCTATCTTAAAATGTTAATAACAGTATAAAATCTATTTTTCCATTTACTTAACCCCTTAACTGTCACCGTTCCGAATACGGGACACCTACATTTTTTTTTAATATATGTCCTGAATTACATCTTTTTAAGCTTGTATAGTACTTTTTCATGTGTTTTCCCGAAAATGGGGGTGACAGTTAAGGGGTTAATTAAATATTTCCCCTGTCCAATGCACATGTACATTTCTGTCTCATTCTGATATTCTTCTGTCTTATTCCGATGTCAGAGCTTTCTAAACATTGATTCACAGTAACGCCAGGTCGTGTGTAGCACCTACAACTCTGCACATTCTTCCCAAAAGACTCCAGCATAAGAAACAAGCGGCTGAGGGACCTAAAAAACACCCAAACCCCCCTCAAAACCATGATTTTAGCATTACACCGATGCTAAATTATAGCACGCCAAAAGCTCACCTCGCTGCCTCCAACAGTTCATCCTTCTTATATTCACCTGACAAATAAAAACAGATAGCAGGTGTCAGACAGACTCATTAATGTGTGTGGGGATATTTTTAGTGCTACAGACTGGAATACTAACATTCTGCTTACCGTGCAGTACATACCACTTTTAAATAGTATGTGAAATGGCATGCAGAAGGCAACATTTCAAAAAGAAGGCTGTTACACTACATTGAATTTGGTGAGTGGCACTGAGTGCAAATATTTAAACATGCTCAATGGAGATGGCCATAGGTTCATTTTTTCAGACCGGAGTGCAGGGCATTGTGGTAAACAGCACTCGCAAAGCATGATCTGGCTCTACTGGTATAATGAATACTACAAAAAAAAAAAAAAAAAAAAACACTCGGTGTGCCTTCACATGTCTGCTCATCAACTTGTGTGTGTTGTTCATGAATGCAAAGCAGATGTGTGTGTGTCTCACCGGTGAGGACGGTCTTAGCAGAAGGGTCTGCCAGGTCCAGAGCTGATTTGCCATCAGTGTTTCTGATGTTCGGATCAGCACCATGCTGGAGCAACACTGTAAGAAACAGAAGCGATCACGGATACTAACAACTGATAATGCTGTGGTTAATGAGTATAATTATTAACAATGTTTTCCCACCTAATATAATCTTACTAGCTCTGAAGTTTTAGCACTATCGGCTACTAAAACACTCGCATAACAGGAAAGATGGAAAACTGATTATTTAGTGCATTAACCAAAGTTAGCAATGTTAACTCTAAAGAAATAGTTTTACACAGAACAATTATATTTTCCAAAACACTTTAATTCTTCCTTCATTAAACACAATAAGGGTCCTTAAATAAGTTAGCTAATTTACAGTAAGTGTGCATTTAAGTGTGAATAATCCATAGAGTCTCTTATTTAATAGGAGATCATGAAAAACACATGCTTATGATTATCAATGCATAAAACATCTCGTTATGTGGGAGGTACCACACCGCTAGACTGAGGTTACAACTAACAAACAGCAGGAGCTACAAAGTATCGACTTAAGCTTAAGAAATAGTTTTAAACAAAGTAACACACCGAGCTCAGACTAACCCATCCATCGTGTTACTAACACAAGCTTAAGAGATTCTCACACGCAGAGTGCTGTCTCAGCACAGGGGTATTCAGCAGTGCAGGAGAAAAACACTGCAGGACAACAACATTACTACCACACGCTGGAAGGCCACATCCGCTCTCTATTCAGGGGCGGGGCACTGTGACTCATTTAGACCTGATTCACTGCTTGGGTCTTTATTAGAGGTGTTTTAACGAACAGAAATGGTCCGATTGGGAACAGATGAAACGATAAACTTTCTCAAACAAATCCATACCAATGCACACGTCTATTTTGCCCTTGATGGCGGCCTCGTGCAGAGGTGTGTAGTTCCAGTTGTCTCGTGCGTTGGGGTCTGCGCCGCTACACAGAAGCAGGCTGACCACCTCCGCATGCCCGAACGAGCAGGCGTTGTGGAGCGGGATCAGACCACCGTCGTCCCGGGAATGGACGTTTGCTCCGGTCTGCAGGAGATGCTCTACCACGTCCTTTCTGCCAAAGCCTGTTAAACATTACATAGGATAAGCGGTTCAAATCCTTATTCATATCTGTTCAAAAAAGGCTCCATTTGTAAAAAAGCGAATGTTTTTTGAATGCCACAACTATCTGCTACATTTCCTTTACATTAAATCTAGTAATTTAGTAGGCGCTTTTATCCAAAGCGATTTACTTATGACGACAACAGAAGCTGTAAAAGCATTAAAAATGCGTAGTTTTAAAGGCATGAGAGAACAATTTGCATGATATTTCAAACCCATTTGATTTCCTTTTTTTGGCGAGACACACAACAAAATACGAGTTTTTTTATTCATCAGTATAATAGCTAACTGTCATTACCTAACTATCCAAGTTTCATGGTCCTGCAATGTCACAGACACATTTTAAGTGCAAATAATCCATATAGTTTATAGGTTTACGTGAACTAATGCTAAAAATCTCCCATTGTGCAGAGACTCACTGAATGTGAATACGAGTTCATTTGGAATGATGTCATTTAATTCAGCAGGAGACAAAATGCTTCAGTTTTTAAGCTTGTAAATGGCTTTATTTAATTTTATTTGAACTCCCAAGTGGCCCATCTTCAGATATAGCTCAATAGAATTCGATTTAGTCAGCTTGTATGACTCAAAGAATGCAGATTTATATTACAGGCTTTAAAGGTACAGCCTAATTGGATTGAACACATTTAATTTGTTTTCCGGTCCAAGATGTTCATTTTAAATTTGACTTATGAATTTTCAACAGTTCGGAAAGAAATTTTTGTGTTAAAAAAAAAACTGTAAAAATGTAATACTGTACAATTACGTGTCGGTTTCGCATGAAAAAGTATCTCTTACTCTTCTTGGTTTGCGCCAAATAAAACATGATGTACTGATATTCCATATTCCAGGCAACTTCAAATACATAACTTCTGTGTGAAAACAACACAACTGTATAATAACATATTAAAAATGTCATGCCTGTATAAATAAGCTCCAAATCTAGTGGAACCAAAATCCACAAAGGAGACGTTTTGATCTTTTAAAAGGTCGGAAACAAAGCATGATGCTTGCAAACACGGATTATACTTCGCAAATACAAAAATACAGACCTGCAGCGAAATGCAGAGGGGTTGATTTTCGCCCGGCCATGTCTTTGGCGTTCACGTTCACCGAGTCCACCAGCCTCTTCACCCGCGACACATCTCCGTTCCGACAGGCCTCGAACAGCTCTCTGAACGCCCCGCCGGCCCCGCACACTCCGTCCCCGGGACTGGCCGCCCCTGAGCCGGGGCTCTGGCTACCTGCGGTCGCGCTGGAGCTAATGCTGCTGCAGCTGGAGCTGCCGAGCGCGGCCGCTGCTGTTGCTGGGGCGGGCCGGTCTGGGGAAGAGGCGGAGGAGGAGGAGGCCGCTGCGGACTCCATCGTCGCTCCGCCGCATTCCGCTGCGCCAGTGGCCGAGGGGCTCAATAAACTCGTCGATTCGGGAATAATCGCGGACGGCGATTCCGGTGGGGGGGATGCGATCACGGCGTTCCGCGGAGACGGCTGCAGGCTGCTTTGTTGGTGCTGTGAGGATCGACGGGACACCGCCATTTTCCCCCCGAAGCTCCGTCTGTCAACAATAACAGCTGGAGCCGCTGCGCTTCCGCTCAGTGCTAGAAGGCTTCCGGTTGGAAGCTTTTCGCCGCTAATTCTGTTAAATATTTCAGTTTCTAAATCTAAATTGATTGTAATATCATTAATGTATGATAAATCACATCACAACATCACATTGATTATAATTATATGAAATGATAAGCACCATGAACGAACACTATCTATCTCTCTATCTCTAGTTATTGTGTTTTTATACGTCTATAGTGTCTTTAAACTAATTATATTTCAGTTTTAGCTATTATCGAAATAGGTTGTGAAACTAAACGAGTAAATATTGCTGGCAACAAGCTTAAATAAATGAAGTTTAAAAGATCTGTCTGTCTCTAGACCAGGTGTCTGACTTCACATTAAAACCGAAAACAATGTCACACCCAAAAGTCTGGCCCTGGACGATCCGCTCCTCCACCTCTGACACACCTCTTTGTAGACATTCAAACTGGTCTGGTATATGGGGCCCCGTTGCTACGGAAACGACAACAAAAACCAGCACTGGTACTATAGGACAAGGACCAGCAGGTTGTTTTGATGGAAATAAGTTATATCTGTGACATTATAACAATACACATGTTAGTTCAGGGTCTGCTTGTGCTCTATAGTTAGTTTTGGTTGAGTGTTTTAGTGCATTGTGTTGTTGATATGTAGCTGGAGAGATGTCTGCTTCCTCTCGTGGTGCAGAGATGGATGGGAATCAAGACTCTTATCTGAAGAGGCAAGTTAAGATTATGCGCTACTTTTCTTTATTATAATGGCAGACTTGTTGGTATCTGTTAATAAAAGTTGAGTTGTTGTTACAAATCATGTAATTTGAGTATCTATTCCACAGGTATTACAGAACCCTTCCAGAAGAGAAAAGATTGACGCTTGAAAAGTCTCTGATGGTAGGTTACATAAAGACAAGAAATGGTTAATATCGGAATTGAATGCCAAAACTAGAAAGAAACTGAGACTGTCGAGTATGAGTTCTATTAACAAGCATGCTCTCTTCATGCAGACTGCACATAATGACCAAGCGCAGGTCGGTGGCCTTGGGAAGGGATGTGTTGGTGAAGGTAAATACGTCCAAATCATTCAAATCAGTCAAAGAAAAATGTTAAAACCCTTTAACTGATCGGATGTGTGTTATGTTTATGTGTTTTTCTGTGTGTGCAGGTCCTGGTCCAAAAAAACTCGGGACTGATGCTGAAGATAATGAAGGCAAAGAATCCAAAAAATCCTCCACATGCGTTATGTTATAGCATCACTTATGATACAGAAAATCATTAATACTTACCTCACTGATAAACATTGCCATGCAGTCATAATCATTTCATTGGATCGTACTCATTGGAAAATGCAAATTTGAGTGCCATATTGATTTTGAACAGTATTATTTTTATTTCTTAACATTGTTTAGTTGCAACATGTTTCCCCCCCTCTATTTATTAAGATGTTATGTGACGACTGATGATGACAGATGATGAAGTTTAGGTTTGAAAATAAACATCGGGCATGGAGAAACACATGACTCTGTTTATTGTGGCCAATTCAAAGCAATGACAAGAAGCATATTGCTAAATCTCTGTGAAACGGGTTTGCAATGAACTTAAAACAGCACTAGCAGATTCAAGCAGTCTGTAACCTGAAATGCGCACAGGCAGAAAAGCACCCATAGCGCCTTTTGCATTTTTGACTGTTCACACAGAGAAGTGTGACAAGTATGAGCAAATGGTTCAGTTTAGTGTGTTGTAAAACACAGCCAGACAGCTAAACCTCTAAAACAGATGTGAAGATAATAAAATGTGAAGTAAACACGATGCAGCTTCAGTTTATGCCTGCAGAGATCAAATAAAAGATTTCAGAAACTGAACTAATAGTAAGTGCCAGCCCGGTTATTTTTCCGTGGCACAGACATGATTATTTCTCTACATTCGTAAGTCCACACGAAAGGATGCATCCAATGGAATCTTAGTTTTACATTCGTGCTGGAGTTACGAAAATAATGAAATATTTGTGTCACTGACACAAATAAATAGATTTCATGCTAATTTCGTGATATAGTCACGACCTGCCGTGCGACTGGGTTGCAAGTGCTCAAGTATGTATGTGACACACCTGATCACAAGTGAAAACACAAATGGGCAGTAGTTAAAGCATATGGTCACTAACATTTTACAGGGTTCTCACACCTTTTCCACATAAAGCATTTCCACAAATTCTCCAGTAATTTGTGATCTGTTAGATATTAAAAACCTTTTGCAGATTGAAGAACATCTTTTAGCTTATTAAATAACCTGAGCATAGCATGAATTTATTCTTTAACATTTTTTTTTTTCAGTATGGCTTTTCAGAATACTTTCCTATTTAAGACATTTTGTTACAATAGTTCAAACTGAAATCTGCATGTGACATTTTCTACTGCATTAACCAATGCTGTTGTGCACATAAGTTCAAGAATACATACATAAAAAAAAAATTTTTTTTTCCTTAACGTTGTTTATTTGCAGGATGTTTTTTACTTTTTGGGGGGGGAAATAGGCTCGTTCTCCAACTCCCAGATAGCTAATAAGTTGAGTTTTACGTTACTGTTTTGAAATGTATTCAGCCGATCTTCGGGTCTGACGATAGCACTCTTAGCATAGCTTAGCATAGGTCACTGAATCTAATTAGACCAGAAGCATTTAGATTCGTGTACTAAAACCACAGGAAAATCAAAAGTTGCTATTTTGTATGCCTGATTATAACTAGGAACTATGCTCTCATTCTGGCATAATGTCGGGCAGTACTTTCAAACACTGCTTAAGCACCTGAACATGCTAAGGAATGTTTTCAGGCACTGCGTGATATCACTGCGGTACTGCAGCAAAGCTCCTTGATTATCACGCTGAAATGAGAGCATAGCTGCTAGCCATATCAGCCTAGAAACCTTTCATTTTCCACCAGTCTTAGTACACAATGTAAATATAGAATGTCAAGTTTTAAATAGGAAAAATATCAAAACTTATTGATAACGTTGAATCAAAATGCTTCTGGTCAGATTCAATGATCTATTCTAAGCTATGCTAAAAGTGCTATTACCAGACTCAGAGATAGGCTAAATAGATTTCAAAACGGTAAATTAAAAATGAGATTATTGTTTAAGATTTTACTTTTCCCTGAATTTCTATATAATAATAATTAAAAAAAAAAAAAATATATATATATATATATAGTATGGCTTTCTTAAAAAAAGAAGTACATAATTAATCACAACATTAGACATATCTGACAAGAAACAAATGTTAATAAAAGCACAAAAGTTTATTTGCTCTGAAATAAATTAGCATGTCCTGAACTCAATATTATCTCAGTCATGCATTTACAATTTTGTCTTTTTCATACATTTTACATCAAAAACTCTCCAAAAATGGAATCATTCAAACGCAAAAGCTTTTTCACCCAATTAATATCCTGTCAAATACAACTCTTCACAGAAAAGCAGGGCAGCCCGTATAAAACTGGGATCGACAGCATTTGCAATGCATATTTATTTTCATTTATCCCCCATTTATAAATATCTTTCGAATGTATTTCAGCAGCAGTAGTATAAATAGACCCTCCTGTACTTTTGTCAACAAACTGACGTATTTACAGTGATTGGCAGTGAAATAGAAGATCTTTGATCATTGGTGTTTGGGTTCAGTCACTGCTGTCATCACCCACCACCATGTGACTGTACTTCTTCTGCTGTTGCTCCTTAAAGGAATCCTTCACCTTTGCCCTCTTCAGACCACCATCCCTGTGAGACACACAGTAATAACCCTTTAACTTACACTCAATCACTGTAGCTGCACGTCAGCAAAGAAGAAGCTCTTACACACCAGGCCAAGTCCACTAAACCTCCTTGTTGTGCAATGGTTGATTTCACTCTGTTGGCAAACTGTACAGCATCCTCTCCTTCCTGTTCGCACAGGAAATGAGTCATCCAGGGTGTAATCAATCACATCAACATCGTGCTTTAAGCTACAGCTATTTTACACTTCACAGCTCGAGCTCTCACCTTCTGCGCCATTGGAGGCAGATACCAGACATTGCAGACTATGGCCCAGCTTGTCATCATCCGCAGCAGATAGTTCACCATGCTATATTTGCTGCTGTTCCAGAAAGCATCTCCAAACTGTGGGTCATACTATATATAACACACACACACACACACACAGAGAGACACTGTGAAGATCATTGCAACATAGGATTAGTATTTTTAGTAATTCTCAAATTAAACAGCTGCTACAGGAAATATTTGGGTTTTTTTTATACAAAAGTTTGGAGTAATAAAGATTTCTTGAAAGAAAAGTCTCTTCTGCTTACCAAAGCTGTATGTATTTGATTAAAAATATAGTGAAAACAGTAATATTGTGGAATATTGCTACAATTCAAATAACTCTTTTCTCTTTTTTTTATGTATTTTAAAATGTCATTTATTTCTGTGACGCAAAGCTGAATTTTCAGCCAATATACTCTAGACTTCAATGTAACATGAACCTTCAGAAATTATTCTGATGCTGATTACATTATAAAATATAGTAAAATGTAAAAAAAAAAAAAAATTATCTGAATTTTTATGTATCCTTGATCAAATTAATGCAGCACAACAGATAATGATTATTATCATTCCCAATGTAACTTACTACAATGCATTTCTCAAGTCAACAAAAATAGCAAAAACGACCCTGCCTCCTTACAGCAGGTAACGTGCATGAAAGACAAGTCCTGATATATTACCTTTATAGCCACGGGGTATATAGTTCCTCCGATTTCAAAACTTCCCTTTTTAAACATCATTACTGATGTATTATTGATGCAAGTTCCTGCAGGGGCAACCAGGTGCAAGTATTAAACTTCAACCGTTGAGCTCTAGAAACAATGCTGTAGCGCAGAACCTGAAATATGACTGAAACTGTATCTCAGTGTTTCTCATTGTTACTAGGCACTTACCCTCGGGAAAGATGAGTATTGGCAGCTTTGTTTTGTCATTTGCGTGATCTCTCAACCTGGGAAGGGAGACAAAACAAGAAAGATGAAAAGACCAGCATGTAATCCAAGGCAGTATGAGGAAGAGATGGAATGGATAATCTGCACGAATGACAACATGAAATTATATATATATAGAAATATTTAACTTTAGATTGAATTTGATTAAATATATAGGTAGAATAGCATGGAAAATAATAGAAAGTTAGCGATCAATTTGGATTTTTTTTGATGGAACGAATAATGAAGACTTCATTCAGATATTGTAATTGAATTGATATTTTAATTAATTTTATTTTTTTTATACTAAAAAAAAAAAAAAGATTATATGCAGGCAAAACAACAACGAAACTAAATTACTCTTGCATTATAAACTGCACCACAGGTTAATGTCTTATATCCATGGTGTAATGACCATATCTTACATCCCTTAGTCATACACCATACCTAAATTTAAGTCCTAACTAATAATAAACTGCAAATTAGGAGTTTACTGAGGCAAAAGTAGTAGTTAATGGTTAACTAATAGTGAGAACTGGTCCTTAAACTAAAATGTGACCAGTACGGTCATAAAAAAACTGACAGATACAGTATTGCAGAGATTGTATGTGCATGAAAACTAACTGAATACTAAACTGTGGCCTAAATTGCAAATTGTAATGTATTAAACATGACTTCTACTATGGATGTACAAGTATTTGTGTCTGTGAAGTGTAATTTCCAATGCTTTTCAAGTCCTCAATGCATGTCAGAACAGTGTGTTGTTTTTAAATAAACGTGTTTCTGTTGTGCTGTAAGGCATATAGCAGCTGACTCAGACAGACATGACCCAGCATGCAACAGGGAGGTATGGTGTCTAAGAAAATTTGTGCAGAAATATATGTATGCATGTATGCGGATTCATACTGTAGAGAAAAGAAATGAAACAGACATAAAAGATGTTTGAAAATCATGAAAATATATGTATTTTTTTGTACTCCTTTGCTTGATAAATAATACCAGAACAGCTTTACTGTTCTTCTACCTTTTTGTCACTAGGTGGCGGTCTCTCATCTCTGCTCTCTCAAACCAGATATGAGGGCAGGATCGCTCCATGGCACGCTGGACGACTCCCATTAAACCACCATGAACCTGTCCTACCTGTTCACAGAAAAAAAGGGTTTGTTTAATTGTGAGTAGTTATGTTTAACTTTGGAACTAAGTGTTAATAAAGCAGAGAATCATTTCTTTTGTGACAAAACCAGCAGTTGTCTAATGTTTTTGGTGTTGCCAAAATTAATTAAATAATCACACATCATTGTATTAGCTTTCATTGTATTATTATGTTATTATTATTGGGAAAAAATCTGACTTATATATCTATATATCTCTCTCTCTCTATATATATATATTTATACATACATACACACACATACATAAAATATTCCTCACTAATATATATATATATATATATATATATATATATATTTTTTTTTTTTTTT
>JAUMHG010000038.1:24559587-24580354 GCA_032359395.1 Enteromius anoplus
CCAACGTTTACCATCCAACCTGACAGAACTGGAGAGGATCTGCAAGGAGGAATGGCAGAGGATCCCCAAATCCAGGTTTGAAGAACTGTATTTCGATCAAAAGGATGCTTCTACCTAATACTGAGCAAAGGGTCTGAATACTTATGACCATGTGATATTTCAGTTTCTCTTTTTTAATAAATCTGCAAAAATGTCAACAATTCTGTGTTTTTCTTTTCTTCAATATGTGGTGCTGTGTGTACATTAATGAGGGGGAAAATTAACTTAAAAGATTTTATCAAATGGTTGCAATATAACAAAGAGTGAAAAATGTAAGGGGGTCTGAATACTTTCCGTACCCACTTTACGTGCATGATGCAAGATCAATAATTAAAAATGTACACTGCTGTACAACAATGCTTTTGGAAATAAGTTATGCTCACCAAAGCTGCGTTTATTATATGGGATTAAAAATTGAAAAGAAATTGGAAATTATTATTTCAGTTTAAAAAAAACCTTTTCTATTTGAATATATTTAAAAAAATGATTTAATCCTGTGATTAAAGCTGAATTTTCAGCATCATTACTTGATCATTACATGATTTGCTGCTCAAGAAACATTTATAATAATCATCAAACATGCCCGAACACCCTGGCATCACGATGGTGACTTTTGCTTCACTTGTATTTTCACTTGGTTGATTATATTTCTATTTCTCAAGAACTGTTTGAATAAACACAACTGGATGCACAACTGTAAAGCATGTAATGTGTTTTGCCCTAAAAACATGTGCTTTCTACATCTGAGGCAAGATGCTGTGTTAATGCACACTGCGGCGGGTCGAGGCCTGTTGACATTAACATAAAACTTCTTGCACGTGGCTGCATACAATTTTATAGAGTTTGTTGGTTCACGTTCAAGAATGCCCCACTTTTATTAGCCAGCTTTAGAGGCATGTGTATTCCTGACACAAGTGTTTAGTCATTGTTGTTTGCTCTGTTAAAGCTGTTGGAGCGCAGCGTGAGTTTTGGATTATAGATTGTAACCGTACTATTTAATGTTTGCATGGTAACAATGCCAATTCACTATAAACTAATTGTGTTTTTTGGGGGGGTCTTTTGTCTGATTTTATTGAAATTAATATTTTGGTCTAGGGTGCCCCAAACAACAGGTTGACATGCATGCAAAGTAAAAAAAAAAAAAAAAACACTTTCATTTTCTAATAATATGCATTTATTTTTTACCATATTTGTTCAGCTACTCCCCAACAATTTGTTTAATGATTTTTTTTTCTCCAAACTCCTCCGGTGATTGATTGAATTCATTTAAAGCAGTGCTTGTGAGCTATCACCGTGTTACACACTGCATGAAAGATCATTTTCAAGAATCCGTTTTAGGGGCACTTTAACTTAGGGTGCGTCTCAATCAGCTCCCTAGCTCCTGAGCTCGTGAATCAGTAGATCGTGTACACGAGTTCGGTGACCAGTAAGTTCCCTGACTCAATGCACTTTGGGACAGTGATCACTCGAATTCCAGTGATGTGATTACAAGCAGCGTCAATAGACAACATAGCACTGGAATTAATAAACAACATGCAGGACCAATTTAATTTTCATATTACTTTTTATTCTCTAAATCTTCTATTGTGTGTCATTAAGTTAATCTTGCTTTCTTGTGTGGTTTCTGTTTCACGCTTCAGAAATGCGAGTTTTTTACGGTAACGGAGCATATAGTGAACGCCGATGCTCACTAGTTTTTGCATTTTGTTAATTTTCAGGGAGGGAATGTTTCAATGCCCTAGAAGGATTAGAGTCACTAAAAAAATCCATTACTGAACAAAAGCAGTCAATTTTTTTTAATTTATTTTTTTTAAGAAATTAACACGTTTATTCAGTAAGGACGCATTCAGTTGATCAAAGTGTCATTAAAGACATTAATAATGTTAAAAGAAAAATGTTTTTAAATGCACACTTATTCATAAAAGAATCCAGAATTCCCACAAAACATATGAATCAGCACAACTGTTTTCAATTGTTTTCTGTTGCACTGATAAATCAGCATATTAGAATAATTTCTGAAGGATCAATGGAGTAATGATGCAAAAAAATCAGCTTTTCATAAGAGGAATAAATTCACATTGAATAAAAAAAAAATATATATATATATATATATGATTGTAATAATACAGTATTACTGTGTTTATTGTATTTTGGCTCAAACAAATGCAGCCTTGGTGAGCAGAAGAGACTTCTTTCAAAAACATCAAAAATCCTACAGACCCCAAACGTTTGGTAAATGCTTTGGCAAACAGTATTATGTTAAAATGTTTCATACAGTAAGTAGCACATCTCTCTCTTTCTGTCTCTCTCACAGCGCGTCCGTGTGAGCTGCAGTGCAAGCCTGTGGATGAGAACTTTTCTGAGAAGATGTTGGATGCGGTTACAGATGGAACGCCCTGCTTTATAAACAACAGCAGAAACATCTGTGTCAACGGTGTGTGCAAGGTAGTGTGGCTGGGTATGTCTTACTTTCAACCCATTTGTGCTCACGTGCTTGTCTGTGTTCTGTAGCTGTACAGTAATGCCTACAAAGCGACACTTTACCTACCTATCAGGATATCAAAGGAATGCCTGTGCTTCACTAACACAATGCTTCTCTATTACTGTTGCTCAGTGTATTTTAATCAGCTAGTGTTTTGGTCATTTTTAGTGGATGTGTGAAATCATTTCTTCTCAAGTAAACACAGGTCTAGTTCATCACATTAACTAGAAACATGTTCCACTAATGTTTTACAAACACAAAGTGGTGCAATACTTTTGCAACCATTCGAAGATTTTGGTTTGACTAGAAAGGTCTCTCGTGCAAACCAAGACTACTTTTATTTGATCAGAAAAAATACAGTAAACACAGTAATATTGTGAGAAATTTTTTCAATTTAAAATGTAAATATAAATAAATCTAAATATTTTTATTGCCTAAATTTAGAAATATTTAGAATTAACCTGTTTTGGGAATTCTTAATAAATTATTCATGGAAAAAAGTATTAAAAAACAGTAGTTGCGCTACGTGATGTTTTTGTGAAAACATGACATATTTTTTCAGGATTCTTTGAATAGAAAGTTTAACAATAGTGTTCATGTTATAAAATAAAATCTTTTGTAGTATTGTAATTAGTATCATTTTTTGTGTCAATTTCTATATTTTCATCTTCATCCTTTATGGAAATATATGATATATGAACAGTATACACTACCAAACAGTACTGTTTTTTTTTTAACGGTAATCTTTTTAAAGAAGACTCTTCTGCAAGTCAGCATTTATTGGATCTAAAAGTACAGCAAAAACAGTACAATTTTAAGTATTTGTACTATAAATTTTTCTATTTGAATACATTTTGAAATGTAATTTATTCCTGCTATGGAAAATCTGAATTTTCAGCATCATTATTTCTGTGATGGGGCAGCCGTGGCCTAATGGATAGGGAGTTGGGCTTATAACCCAAAGTTCGCGGGTTCGAGTCCCAGGTCTGGCAGGGATTGTAGGTGGGGGGAATGAATACCCAGCGCTCTCTCCACCTTCAATACCATGACGTGAGGTGAGACCCTTGAACAATGCGTTCCTCAAACTGCTCCCTGGGCGCTGCACCAATGGCTGCCCACTGCTCCGTGTGTGCACTTGGATGGGTTAAATGCAGAGCACAAGTTCCTAGTATGGGAAACCATACCTGGCCACATTTCACGTCCTTTCCTATATTTCTCCAGGAGGTGGGTTGTGATTTTGGCATTAATTCTAATGCTAAAGAGGATGCCTGTGGTGTTTGTCTTGGTGACGGATCTACTTGTGAGACAGTGAAGGAGAAGTTTATGGCGCAAGATGGATTTGGTGTGTAGTTATTCGTTATATAATATACTAAATTAAATTTCACAAAATTATAACAATGCATATGTCTAGCTGATTGTCAGCGTGTTGAAACATCAATGTTTTAAATGGTTTATAAGTGAGATTATGTGATTTAGGTTACACAGACCTTGTTTTGATCCCTGAGGGAGCTCGGGATATCTTCATACAGGAAGTGGAACAGGCTGGGAATTTCTTTGCTATCCGAGCGGCTGATTCAGATGAGTATTACCTCAACGGGAATTACATAATTCAGTGGAACGGAGAGTACGAGGCAGGGGGCACAAAGTTTTACTATGACCGGATGGGTAATATGGAGAATCTCACCTCAGCAGGACCAACAATTGAACCTGTCATGATCCAGGTACTAAACATATTAATGGAATATACATATATGTATACGAGGAATCCCATGTCCAAAGAGCACCGATTTATGACTTTTAATACCCCAGTAGCATATTTTTTTTAACATATATGTGACCCTGGAGCACAAAACCAGTCTTAAGTCGCTGGGGTATATTTGTAGCAATAGGCAAAAATGCATTGTATGGGTCAGAATTATTGATTTTTCTTTTTTGCCAAAAAAATAGGGAGGATAGTAAGTAAAGATCATGCTCCATGAAGGTATTTAGTCCATTTCTTACCGAAAATATATTAAAACTTAATTTTTGATTAGTAATATGCATTAATAAGATCTTCATCTGGACAACTTTAAAGGTGATTTTCTCAGCATTTAGATTTTTCTGTCCTCTCAGATTCCAGATTTTCATGTAGTTGTATCTCGGTCAAATATTGCCCTATCCATACAAACCGTACATCAATGGGAAGCTTAGTTATTCAGCTTTCAGATCATGTATAAATCTTAATTTTGGAAAATTAACACTTACGACTGGTTTTGTTGTCCAGGGTCACATATTTCTGCCGTCTTTTAAAACAGTGTGTATTTTGGCTTTTATTCTTGTGCTTTGACTGGAAATACAAAAATGAACCAACTGACAATTTGCCAAAAGCATTTTTGTTCGAAAACTGAATTTTGATTTAATTAAGATCTCTTGTGGAAAAATCATTGTTGCTGACAAAGTCATTTTGATTGATCCCTCTTCTTCTGACATTATTTATGTGAGAAAGCATTAAAAAAATGAAGTTGTTGCTTCTAACTGGCGGCACATGCAAAACAAGATGATTTGTTGAACGCTGTCACGAAATGATAGATGCTTTTGTTTCAATGTGAAATGTTCAGCTGTTGTTCCAAGAAGCAAACCCTGGTGTCAAATATGAGTACACCATTAAGAGGAGTCACCCGCTGGGGAACGAAATTCTGGAACCAGAGTACATCTGGAAATACGGAGCCTGGACTGACTGCAGCACCACCTGTGGGCTTGGTACAGAGCAAGATTTTTTTCACTGGATTGTTTGGTGGGTTTATATTGATGAAGTTTATTCCAGCAGGGTTTTGACCTCTGTACAGGTGAGCAGTATCAGCCGGTCCGTTGTTTCGATCAGGAGGCTGGTGTGGTCGAGGAATCGCTGTGTGACCCCAGCACACGTCCTGATGACAGGCATCGCAAGTGCAAGAACATGGACTGTCCTGCAAGGTACGCTACTGTGTTCAGAATAGCACATCATCGTAATAGTCTTATTTTTTATCTCTATGTAATTTATTCCTGGCATGGCCATCAGCTTCATCACTCCAGTCTTCAATGTCACTTGATCCTTCAGAAATCCTTCTAATATGCTTGAGAAACACAACTGATTGGTATCGATGTTGAAAACACTTGTGCTGCTTGTGAAAATCTCTTGTAAAATGCTCTGTGTACCTCAGGTGGTGGGTGGGAGGATGGCAGACATGCTCAGCTACATGCGGTCCAGACGGAGTGAGAAAGCGCACTATTCTGTGTGTGCGTACGGTGGCCGGAGAGGAGCGGGTTCTGCATCCTGGAGACTGCAAGCAGCTGCTCAAACCCAAACCTGTGGTACCCTGCAACCGAGACGTACCGTGTGGCTTCGAATGGACTGTAGGGAACTGGAGCGAGGTGGGCACTTGTATCATAAATGAACCTGGTTACTGTCCTTTATGTTCTTCGTTTACTTTTGTGTTCACTCACAAAAACATTGCCCTCGAACACTCCACAGACATAGAAAACGTTGAAAACAGCATTTAGTTGTTTTCAGCCTTGATCATATAACACTGCAAGTTGTCATAGGAGATGTTATTTCAGTTTAGCTAAGAAATAGAAAAAAATGGTTTTGACTACAGTACTACAGTTCTAATCTGTTTGTCAAACTTAAGAGCACTATGGTTTCACACAGGAGGACAAATAGCCGAGATTTAAGCCATCTGATGATTCAAACAATATCCAGTCCTTAACATCAGTTATAAATGCCAGCAGAGTTTCCAAACCTTTGTTATTAGATTCCAGGGGCAGATTTGGGTAGCATCTGTGTAACAATGGAAGGAGACACCATGATTCCTAAAAAGTCGACCCCAGGGGAAGCATGTACATAGAAATCAAGATTGGAGCGAGAATAGAGCCTTGAGGGACACCGCAGTAAGGAAAGCTACGTGTGAAGTAAATTCACCAAGCAAACAGCATGATGGTCAGGTTCCTCGTGTTTTTTAGATCTATTACAGTCAAAAGTAGAGTTGTAAAAAATATAGATTTTTATTAATTTATTTTATTTTTTTATAATTCGACGAAACCACCATTTTACCTACTCATTTTGAGCGCTGTTGCGCGGATTCTTAAACACCTCTGATTGTCCACGGTGTTCACTTGCGCAACAGATGTGTCCGTGATTGGTTAAATTGATCATTACTTCAAAATCGTTTTGTAAATAAATACACATCCTTCTCGCTCTTCTCTACGGGGTTACACAGATATATACTGGAGCATTAGAAAAATGCATCTATCAGCGGTCCCTGATATCAGATCCCTTCTCATAGACAGATCCACTGATAGACGCCTATTTTCAAACACTCTAAATATGCATTTTTGCATAGTAATTAGTTGCATTGTCATATTACTACATTTTCATGTTATTCAAACTGATGATTCCAAATGTGTCATCCCACAGTGCTCTTTGTCCTGTGATGGAGGGATAAAGTCTAGAGTCATCAAGTGCGTGGCAAAACAACCCGGCCGGTGCAACCCTGCCAGTCGACCTCGATCCACGATCCTCTGTAACCTCCAGAGCTGCTCGTCCACTAACAGATGGACGGGTTCTCCATTCCGTCCACGAATCCGACCCAGAGTCCCTCCCAAAATCCCAACGCAACCCCCCGGGATCCAAAAACCAGGAGACAGCACCACTATCATGCCTCCAAACACCTCTTTTACCGTTACGTCCAGCACATCTGCAACATCTGACATCATCCATGAAGAAGACCAGGACTTTATCTTGGTGAGGGACGATCTCAAAGGCAGTGATGGTCCTGGAACAGTTCCCACAGATACTGAGGATGAGGAGGGAAGTGCAGACCTGCGACCTCCGGGTAAAAGCTACACGCCAGGTTATGATTACATAGTAGAGGATCCAACCGGAGAAGAAAGGGCACGTGAGGATAATATGATATCCAGCATGCCTGAAGAAGTCCCCACATCCACTCTCCAATCATTGAATACTAATATCTCCACAACAAAACCAGCCACTACTAGCAGAACCCAATACAATGATTATTTGACAACATCCCCAGTGGAACAGAGGAAAACAAGCTCATATGAACAACATACCACCCCAAATCCAACAGTGCCACATTTGAGTCCCAGCAAAGGCAATGCACCTAAAGCAGTTAGGCAGAAGCCAAGGACGTTGACCCCTACAGATGACTATGGGAACTTGAATGCACGAGACCCCATCAGTAGGAATGCATTTTGGAAAGTGGGGAACTGGAGTGATGTAAGAATACAAACCTAAGGCAATTAAAGTATGTTATATTACATGCATTGAATCAAGAATAGAGTTGGATTCCCAGAAGGATACTGAATAGTGTTACATTTTTAGGCAAGTTTAGTTTACTATCAACGATTCAGGGTCTACTCTTCCTTTTGAGAGACAATAACTTTATTCACGGTTCTCTGTTGTCATTCACTTAGAGCTGTGTTACACACTGCATGAAAGATCATGCATTCTAAAGCAACCCATGTTAATTTGGGAAGTAATATATCACAGTTACGCAGGACTGACTGTGCATCCCTAATCTGTATTTTCTGTCCCAGTGCTCTACTACATGCGGTCTTGGTGCGGTGTGGCGGTTAGTAGCCTGCAGCTCAGAGCGTGAGGAAGACTGTGCCAGTGTGAAGAAGCCAGAACCTGCCCGCCGATGCAACCTGCGGCCCTGTGCCACCTGGACGACTGGAAACTGGTCTAAGGTAAAGCCGCGATTTCAAAACAAACCTTACCTACTGTATCCTGCAGTGAACTGTGATACCCTCCTCTCTTTAGTGTCCCGAAGGCTGTGTGGCTGATATAAAGCATCGAGAAGTGCAGTGCGTGGACACTCAGAGCAGACGTCCACTGAGGCCTTTTCACTGTCAGGCTTCTTCATATAAACCACACAGCAGTTCATCCTGCAGCACCCGCCCCTGCCTGCAGTGGAGGTCCTCACCCTGGGGAGAGGTACTAATACTAATGCCACATCACAGAAAATAGTCTAGTCTAAGATCAGCTAGAGCCGTGTAATTTTAGTGTCATTGACACACTGTTATGGTTTTAGTTTTTATCTTGCTATATTAATGTAATCATTTTTGTTAGTTTTAGTTTTCAGTATAATTTAAATACTATTCGTTTTTGCCATTTTATTTTTTACTTTATATTTTTAAAAGTTTTAGTTAATTGAGTGTTTTTGTCAATTCTATCAGTTTTGAATATCATTGAGGTACTATAATTTTTTATGTGTTTTTATTTTTAGGATCGCTGTTCTCATGTAAATTGTACATTTGTAGTCATTTAAGTTATTACAGTTTTATTAACCATTTTTATGAATCATTGCTTTAGTATCATTACTATACTATTATAGTTTTTGTTCATTTTGAAAGTTTCATTTTATATTTTCTCTCCAAATTGTAAAGTTTTACGGATTTTATTGTGTTTTTTAAAAATGTTACTTTTATTGTCTGTTGTCATTTTTCATTCGTTTTTGTTTTTATTATTACTGATACACTATTATTTTAATTTTAATTAAATTTAACTTTAATTTAATTTAATTTCACTTTAATTTTAGATTTGGAATTTTTTTTTTTTTTTTTTTCATTTACATTATGTCTATTAGGGATGCAACGGTTTTCGGTTCTTTATCGAACCGTTCGGTTCGCCCTGTTCGGTTCGGCACACCCACGTGAACCGCGATATTTCGGTACTTACTGTAGCCTACTTTAGGCATTAAACTTTCCTTTTAATTAAGATTGGCATTTTCTGTGTATTAAGCGCATAGACAATTAGGCGATGGTCAGAAATCCTCAAGACTAGTGATGTGGTCGTTCTTGAACGATCCGTTCATTTTGAACGAATCTTTAATATGACTCGGGAAGAGCGAGTCGTCTCGTGGGAGTGATTTGTTCAGTCGCGCACGGCGCCTGCATAGGTTAAGCTTACGGGGCTGTCACGTGATGAACGAACGATTCGAAAAACCTCGACTCGAAAAAAGACTCGAGAGACGAACGAATCAATTCTGTTTCAGCCAGTGATACATTTTGTTATTGTTGTTTGTTCTGATGGTGTTTTTAGAAAGTTTTTTTTTGTTGCTGTCAATATTTATTTGAATAATGGTCATGTTTATATTTCACTTTATATACTGTACTTTTCAATTGTCCGTTTTTGAAAGAGGGCAAAAAGATGTGTTCTTTTTTAAAAAAAAAAGTGGTGTTTTGACTGAATCTGTACCTTTTTTACATTTAATATCATCTCTGTACCTTGATAACTTGAAATAGAAAGGGCAAATGACCTCCCTCTATACTGTACAGTAATATTGATGTATCGAAACCGAACCGTGAGCAGAAAACCGTGATACAAACCCAACGGTGGGCTCACTGTACCGTTGCATCCCTAATGTCTATATAGTTTAATTCTTATTTAGTTTTAGTTATTTTACTTTAAACTAAAGAGAAATCCTGCTCTTGCAGCTAGCTGAAATACATTTGTATTTATTTATTTATTTTTATTTCAATTAAAATGTGTTCTATTTCATGTAACGGTTTTAGTTAACTATAATGACCATGGTTTAGAGTACTTCTGACTGTGCTTTACACAAACACACACACACACACACACATATATACACATATATCTGTGATTGCCAGTGCTCTAGAAGCTGTGGGCGCGGAGTGAAGGAGAGACGTGTATATTGCCCTGAATACCAGCGCTGTAACGTCACGCTCAAACCCAACAGCACAGAGTCCTGCAATCCGCAGCCCTGCACCAGCTGGGCGACTGAAGCCTGGGGTCAGGTATAAAATGGAGTAAATATAGTGTGTGACTCAATATTGTGGCAAATGCAGTGTGATGATACACTACATCTCGAAACGTGTCAAAAGAGACAGTAAAGACATTAAGTCTCCCCAAAATCTTTTGAACTGTAATTTACCTATTATAACAAAATGTTGAGGTGGGCTTGTCGTTTTTTTAACATGCTAGTTAACTGTAGTTTACAATCCATGCTTTTTTATAATCTAGTTTTTATAATCAAGTGGGCAGGACGTTCCCATTCCTACGAGCATTTTATCGGATACAAATTGCTATAGGCCCCTCCCTGAGCATCTGTGATGTCATCACGGTTTTTATTGATCGACAGTGCTCCAGAAGCTGTGGTGGAGGGGTGCAGAAGCGAGACGTGTGGTGCATAAATGAGGAATCCGGTGAGGAGGAAAAGGTGTCACTGTGTGCAAAACACAATGAACCTGACAGTGTGAAGAACTGCAACCCAAAGGAGTGTAAAACTGATTTAGGTATAATATTGTATTCTGTATGTGGTGCTTGAACACTTAAAAATGCCTGAATGTCGTGGCACAAAGTGTACAAATGTTTAGTGGATGTATTAAGTTTACACAGGTGACCTAACAGGAAACCACAGGTGTATTTCATTACATTAATCATCAACATGATCCACTTACATCCTGATCCACTATCAACTGGTTATTTTACTAAAACCCAGATAACTGTCTTTGAGCTTAATAAAAGTTATTTGGTTATATATCCAGTGCAATGACAATTTTTTACAAGCTTGACTCATGAACATAATTCATTTTAATAAAGCATCCCATTGCTTTTAATGTTGAAGCCCTTTAATAGTTTTGTTTTTTGTTTTCTTCCTTCGCAGGTCTAGTTTGTAAGAAAAACAGCATGTCGACACTTTTCTGCGAGAAACTCAAGCTGCTGGGTCGCTGCTCGCTGCGCTCGATCCGCAAGCAGTGTTGTGTCACTTGCATGATGTAACACTGCAGAGGTCAAGCTTGGGTCATCGACCAAAAGCACAAACTACTGGACATGCAGACGTCCCTCTCAAATATATGAAAAAGATGTGGTTTTTACTTGAACAAAAGAATCCTAGGCGTTGACCTTCCGTTTATCTTAAAATGTGCCTCGAAATGCTTCCAAAAACAGTTACAGGATTCAACATCACTTAGACAGTTTTTTGCACTTGTTTCATTGTTGTTTTTCTTGTTTTGACCCAAAAAGGTTTCCCAGTCAAGAATAGGTTAAACACTGCAAGACACCACTATTTTCTATCATGATCAGTTGGAAACTGCTATGAACCAAGCAAAGGTTTTTGCACGTACAGGCCGATATGCAGGTTATTCATTAAAAACAAGTGTCATGTGACCACTGCATGATGAACATTATGCAAAACTTCCACAGTGGAATGGTGCAGTTCTTAAATTAGTGTCGTTTTACCAACTTATATTGCACAAAGCTGAGGTCAACGCAATCATTTGTGTATATGTGTGCAAAATCAACTAATTAACCCAAATTTGTTATTAGATAGTATATTAATAGGCTGAATGAAAAATTGAGTGCATACGTTTGATTTTAGATAGTTACGGTCTCAGGTTGTTTTTGTTTTATTTTATTTTTTATTTGCAATGAAAGACACTTTTAATTTGTGTGGACAAAGCAAATAATACTAATACATAATTGTAACAATTTTTTTATTTGCCACATTTGTTGATTATTAGTTTTAATTCAGACCCCCCTTTTCCAGCAGTACGTGCTTGTACCTAAAGGGTATATTTGAACCCTAAAAGGGTACCTTTTGAAAAGGTACCGCCCCAATGACAGCCTTTGTACCTTTATTTTTGAGAGTGCATGATGACATAGAATCCAGCATTATAAAGGCAGAGAAAATGAAAAAAGGAAATGACTGTAAAGAAAGAAAAATACAAAATAACTGTGAAGCAACAAGATGTTTTGCATTATTAGGAGATAAGAAAAGGTACTTCAAAGTCAGTATGTGTAAAATGATTCAGGTACAAAAAA
This sequence comes from Enteromius anoplus, assembly GCA_032359395.1. NCBI lineage: Eukaryota > Metazoa > Chordata > Actinopteri > Cypriniformes > Cyprinidae > Enteromius > Enteromius anoplus. The sequence continues at coordinate 24,571,935 of JAUMHG010000038.1, forward strand.
ATCCAAAGCAGCCAGAAGCGTCAACATTTTTGAGCTTACGAAAGATCTGGTTTATTTGTTATTGCCATTGTAATAAAAATCACATTTCTCATTCACATTTTTAACGAATTATAAATGTTTTAAACTGTATTCAACTTCAGGCCAACATAAGGTGAGTTTGTTTTTTTTCATCAGAACATTATTACATCAAAACAATATTATGAATAGGACTCATATTGTGGCCAGAAGCGATGGTTTCATATTAAAGCGCCATGCTTGTTTCTTACAAAACGTCACTTCTCGTCACGTCTCAAAATGTTTATTGATGGACTGGGGGGGTGTGGATTACTGTGATGTTTTTGTCAGCTGTTCGGACTCATTCTGATGGCTGATGGATTTATTAGTGAGCGATATAATAAGTATGTGATATATAATTAAGTCATATAATGCTACATTTCTCCAAATCTGTGCTAATGAAGAAACTCTTGTGCATCTTAGATAGCCTGAGGGGAATACATTTCATACTCATGTGAACTGTTCCTTTATCTGCACTGTTTTTGTGGTTTTAGAGTTAAAGTTCTTTTTTTTTTTTACTTGATTTGAAATATGGATCCAGCTGTGTGAATGTGCTCATGGTGCTGTTATGGTGCTCTATGCTTACAAGGCATTTTCAGGGTGCTCAACCGGTTAAGACGTTGTTAACCAGGTAAATGGACATTGTCACTGAGGATGGAGGTGTTGCGGGTCAATCCTCTCTGGCCTTTAAAGCAGGCTTGAATATTTTATACTGCTCATCTGTATACTGCTGATATGATTATAAATAAATGCAGTCAAGATGTGAGCAAGAGCTTCTGTTTTCTGTTTGATTTGCTTGATTGCTTTCAGACCATCCTGAGACCATGAGATCCCAACAATGTTTCAGGTTGGGGTTCTATTCACCAGAGAATCCTGAATGTTTCAGTTTCATCAAAGATATTATACAGCACTGATAATAAGAAATGTTTCTTGAGCATCAAATCAGCGTATTAGAACGATGTCTGAATGATCATGTGACTCTGAAAACTGCAGTAACGATGCTGTAAATTCAACTTTTCATCACAGAAGTATTTTTTATTATATAACACAATACAAGTTATTCTAAATAGTAATAATATTTAAAAAATATGACTGTTTTACCGTATTTAGTTCAAATAAATGCAGCCCTATTAGAACATTACATTCTTAGCTCATTGTTTTGCTACTGGATTTAAACCACTAGATTCAGTCTTTGCATATTGATGCAAACTGGTTTAGGAAACCAAACCAAATATTTAAAAACTGAAAAATGAGTATGAACTTCATACTCACAGATTTGTGTTCATACGGCATGATCTGAGATGTTTGAAAGAGCATCCTAAATCATATTTTCCCCCGTATTTTAAATATACTGTATTCCTGTGATGCAAAGCTGAATCGGCATAATTGCTTCAGTGTCACATGATCCTTCGGCAATCATTCTAATAGGCTGATATGTTATGACATCTAATTGATTTTGATTGTATACCTTTTTTTAAGTAGGCTACTGTTAACTGATTGTTAAGGATGCAGAAATACTGATGTTTTAGGAGACTTTAAAGCTTAGTCCACTACTAAATGTAGCCTGCCACTCACCCATTGTTTGTTCTTCACTAGCAACACTTTTTCAGGTCACCCTAAAATGGGAAGAGGTGACTCTGCAATCCAAACCGTGCCGATTCAGGCTCCATTACAGAGGTCGGGTTAAATTAGGCCAGATTTGGCCGGTTTTTCTATCCCTTATAACTTGAAACCCACTTGGCTCCGCAGCGCTGTCAGCTAAGATCACAGAACGACCGCATTTGTCAGCAGTGTCAATCCATGTTGGCGCTCTAGATTGTGTGCGTTTCATGACAAAGCGCATTACCCGACCTTGATTTTAGCGCAGTTACTGTATATAATCACACATTACCATTATGTGCGTCCAGCAAAGGAGGGCCACATACGCAGTGTGATTCTTAAATGGCAGCGAGGCGACTTCCCTTTCCTGTGTTCCACTAAATTATTCAGACATCCAGTCAGAGCAGATTCAATGGTCCTGATTAAACTAAAAGCAGATCGCTTCATAATATTACTTAACTGGAACAACTTGTCTAGCTTTACACCTCGGGCCGAATGGCGACACACACTGGGATATCATGAGCGCCTTGTGAAGGGAACAAGTTCAAATGTTAAATAAAACAGCTTACGGGTAATAGCTTGGGTTGTGGTGAGTTTATATTATATCCATTGGTTTACATATGATGTAAGGTCACCTGATCAATGAATTCATGACAAGCATGTCCAGAGGCCGGAAAACAAGAAACCATTGCTGCAAGCGGACACCCCGACACCTACAATGGACACTTGCCTCATCAAATATTTACTTTTAGTGACTGGCAAAACTGCTCACGGCCAGAATGGACGAAAAACAAATAACATTCAACGCAACTGATTTCCGAGCTACTGTAGCTTCAAATCCTCTGAATGTAAATATAAAGCTAATCACAAATACTCAGGTTTTTTTGAGGGACGCACAAGTGTATGTAAAATATGTTTGACCCTATGAATCACACGTAGTTCAAACCAGGGTTGCCAGGTCTGTGGTTTTTTCATTTGTAATGCACCTCCCATCCAATAATTGCAAAGAGCCGTGTGCTTTGTTACTTTTGATTTAAAAAAAGTCTCAGCTTTCAAATTCTGTTCATTTTAATCACAAAATTCAAACATTAAATGCCATTTTGACCTTATTTAAATGTAACATGACAGATTGCTGTGGCCACCACAGTTTTAGCGGCTGCTAGTGCGAGTATTTTCCTACTTTCTATCAAGTTGTAGCATGAAATAAACATGAATGAACATCAGAAGATGTATTGAAAGATATTGTACAAATTACCTAAATATACCATGTCTCTGGATTCAGTTTCAACTGAAGGATGTCAAAAACAACTTAACAAATGTCACTTAAAGTTACATTTACTTCAGTGACTTTATCCAGTGAACAGACGGTTAGTTAATCATCCAAAAAAAAAAAAAGATAAAAATAATTATATATATATATATCTACGTGTGTGTTATTATATATACATAATAAATATACACAGTAGATACAAATATATTATGCAAACAAAAACATTTATTTTGGATGTAATTACTCATGAACTTAAATCTCAAATAATTACACGAATGGATAGCAATGACAATAATAGTATTGTTGTTCATTTTTAACCTCTAATTTTTTTTTAAATGTATGTACATGTAGGCTATGTAATAAATCATGCATTTATTTTTGTAGTTTGGTAAAATTAAAAAACTGTATCTGTACTTTTTATCCAATGTTCTTTGTAAGAATGCTGCTATTTGATGTTAAGTCTCTCATTGGAAGTCGGGTAACTGTGCTGTTTCTAACTGGATTTGAGGAGAGATAGATCCATTGAGATAAAACTAACCGTTAAAGCCCAGATCACAGAGAAAGATAGACCTCAAGCTTCTGCACAAGGCCTCTAAATCTTTCTTATATTACATGTGGCCCAAAAAAAGAGATGCGAAAGGCCACATTTCAATTGGGTTGACTATTCCATGTTTTTCCAAATAAAATCCACGACCATGAGGGGTGCTTGTTGGCTACCGCAGCATTTGATTTTATTTGAGTTTTATCCATGGGTTACAATAAAAATAAAGCCTCACAGAAAGCAAAGCATGTTGCACACTCCCGGCACGTTAAAATGCAGGAATGTGTGACGGGACTGGATAAGCCTGACGGCACTATGATTGAGATATTGCTTATTTCAAGAAAAAATAAAGAGATTAGTGGTGTGATCGTAAGAGGGGCAATAAGAAAGAGTCACTTCCAGTGAAGAATCCAGAAAAGGCTTTTAAGACAGGAAATGCAGATAAGATAGGGATGTTTGAGAAGGCAGATAAACCAAACCACACAAGCCATTGGTCACTGGAAAACACATTGCAGTTCATCAATACAACATAAAACTTTTCCACTGAGTTTTGAGGGTTGGAATGGAGGCGTGTTTAGTTCTTGTTCTAGTTCACTCAAACAGGGAAAATAATTTGACATTGTCGAATTGGACTCCTTTTTTGTGAGCACTATCTGCTTCCATTTCTTCATATTCTTCATACTGACTTTAAGAATCATTCCGTGATTTGAATTTCTTGTTTTGGAGCCAATTTAGAATTTTCATCAATTTGACCATGTGGTTCTGATAAAATAATCAATTCATAAACACGCTCCACTGAATATAGCAACGACATGTAATGCATAACAGACTCAACCAATGTCTTGTCTTTTCAAGTAGTGTTGATTTAGACCTCAGGATATTTTACGAGGTGAAAGCGACGTGATCCGCAACAAAAAGAAAAGACATTACATGATGATTCTGAAACTTCAGCAGACTAAAAGCTTCTTATCATCAGGTGGGACCAATCAAGAGTGGCCTCTGGTTAGGTGTGTTCATCTTCTCAAGCGTCTGTGCTCTTTTCCTAGTCCACTATCAAAGAGCTGCAGATAACAGCCATTCACAAAAGCCCTATCAGACAAACCCCGCACCTACAGACCCCGAACCGAGAGGGAATTCTGGTGGAGGGGGAAACACATGACGAGGAGGAGCAAACGCTGCATGTGTGAGAGTGTGAGAATAGAGGAAGGCACCGAATGACAGACAAGAAGTAGGGAGGGGTGAGGACAGCAGCATTTCTGTGAACCTCCTGGAGGCAGGAGATCACATCAGAAGACAGGATGCCACGAACAGGGTCGTCTTGACGCACTTTCCCAGGAAACGCAAGAGGAATAAGTGCTGCCGTGATAATCACTCCCAAATGAGATTAATAAAGCGCTTTATCTCAGCATCAGAAGCTTCACAGACTCGCTCCTCAGCCTAGTTCCACAACTTCATGCTTTCTTCACCGGTCTCGAGTGGAGTTCTCTGGAGCAAGAGGCATCCATGCACATTCACTGAGCAGCATGTTCCATGAGGAGTACCATGAGGAGATGGACAGTGAGTAACAGTGTGTCTGCATGCTGGTCGGTGCGTGTCGTCTATCTTCTCGCCGTCTCCGTGATCTTCGCGTCCAGCGTCACCTGCCGCAGCGCATGTCTCGCGCATCGGGCGCTCAGGGTCGCCAACTCCTCGTCCGCCTCCGCATCCACCTCCGGGCGGCATGTGCGCAGCTACGTGCACCTCCAGGGAGACGTGCGCCAGAGGAAACTCTTCTCCTTCCAGAAGTTCTTCCTTAGGATCGGGAAAGACGGGAGAGTCAACGGCACCAAGAGCAAAGACGACCCCTTCAGTGAGTCAGCTAATAACAAATATAGCTACACTGCGTTTATTCGGAATCGCTTCAGTCGTGGCCAGACAAAAACAGAGCGATTGCGGGTGATTTGAGAGGTTATCGCGCGCGCATCACCTTATCTGTTAAGAAAATGCATTCATCAGGGAAGGCACACACAAAAAAAGCCATGGTTTAGAGTTATATTAATCCCGATTCAACTTTGAAAGTTGACGTGTTTGAATGCAGCCTACTAATTAATGTGATCAATAATATTGGTAATGGTAAAGTTATGAACTGAATTGTGTCATTCAGATTTAAATCGAAAAACATTGCGAAGTGAATAATAAGAAGAAGAAAAAGGTGAAAAATAATAGGCTATTAATTTGGTTTAATTCGTTTTAAACTCTAATTAATTGCCTATCGCATGCTTTACAATTGATGTATTCCTGGTAAATATCTAAAGTTAATGAATAGTCTAATAGTTTGAAATTAGGCTACTTTAATTATCCCTTTTAACTGATAAGATAAATAAATAGATATTCAGAATTTGTTTATTTCAATTCTTTTTTCTGTATTCATTATATAAAAAAAATATTGATTATTGTGTCATGAAATTTAGTTGTGAAATTGTGAATTGCAAATGAATTAAATTCTAATTAAATTAATAGACTACGTTTATTAATTAATTTAAATTATAAAATCCAGACAATAATTTAGAAATATTATTACATAAACTTTATATACATTTTTATATACATTAAATCAATTACTTTGAATAACTTTTGTTTCATTTTTCACATTTAAATGTGCATATAAATCAAATGTTTTATGATATTTATGTTATATAGACTTTCTATGCCATTCCCATCATTACTATAGCCTGCAATATTAGTTAAAAACCATTTGGAAATGGCAAATTGTTGCACATTATATCTAAGCAAAACACCTGATGTGAAAATAAATTCAGGCTGGTCTGTTTTAATGAACCACAGAGGAATAATATTACTAATATTCAAACCCCATAAATGAAATTAGCCGCTCGAATAAAACAAACAAAATTAATGGGCCGTTAAGGAATGCCGCAGTTGGCTGCAATATCCTTTTAAATGCATAATTGTGTCCCGACACCCAGAAACCTGAGAGCAATTAAACCACATGTTGCCGTAAATGTTTCCCCTGACTCAGCAAAGGAGGAAACGCATCCTTTCTAATGTGATCAAAGGTTAAGCTTTTGTTTGCAATGGCTGTATATATCTAACAGAGCCATGGATCTTTTATTAGATTGTCTTTGGTTTGTTTTCAAATATTATGAGCCTATCAGGAAGATGCACAATGTGTTTTCGGTGTTTTACGCAGAACAAGTTAATTAGCCATTACTCATATGGAGCCCATGTGCAGATAAGGGTCTTCCTGTTTCCTCTGCGTGTGTGTGTTTGTCTCGCACTGACATCCCTTCCTTTTTTTTACGCCTCGGGGCATCTTGATTTAGGTGTGTGTGGTAGTTTGTGTCTGGTGCTTTTTAAATCAAACTTTCTATTTAATATCTCAGTTGTTTCTCCTAGACAGCAGTGAGATGTCTGATGTTTCTCACATTGTTCCTCTGACAAAAAGTATGTCTCCTCTTGGGTTTTAGAAGAGATCTCAACAAGGTCTCAAACTGTCTACGTCAAGATAACTCAAATCTGTCACTGGTGTAGTGCCTTTTCAAAAGGTTCAATTTTGTACTTAAAGGATCTATTAGAGTATCTTAAAGGTGTGTTTTATTATTATTAAATGTGCATATTAATACCCAAAGTGTACATTTTAGTACCTAAAATGTCCATATTGGTGCCTTGAGTGTGCATATTAGTACTTAAAGTGCACATATTAGTGCCTCAGATGTGTATAATAGTATCTAAAGTGCACATATTAGTAATTAAAGTGTGCATGTTATGACCTAAAATTTGCATATTAGTGCCTAAAATGTGCATATTAGTAACTAAAGTGTGCATGTTAGTACGTTAAGTGTACATATTATTACTTAAAGTGCACAAATTAGTCCCTCAGGTGTGCGTAAGAGTACCTAAAGTTTACGTTAGTACCTAAAATGTGCATATTAGTACCTCAAGTGTGTTTATTAGAACCTAAATTGTGTATGTTAGTGCCTAAAATATCCACATTAGTACATATAATACACATATTAGTACCTCGGGTGTGCGTAAGAGTACCTAGAGTGTACTTTAGTACCTAAAGTGCACATATTAGTACCTCAGGTGTGCGTAAGAGTACCTAAAGTGTATGTTAGTACCTAAAATGTCCATATTAGTACCTCAAGTGAGTTTATTAGAACCTAAAGTGTGCATGTTAGTGCTTAAAATGTCCATAACAGTACCTATAATATGCATATTAGTACCTCAAGTGTACATAATATTACTTAAAAGTGTACATATCAGTACCTCAGGTGTGCGTAAGAGTACCTAAAGTGTATGTCAGTACCTATAATATGCATATTAGTACCTCAAGTGTACATAATATTACTTAAAAGTGTACATATCAGTACCTCAGGTGTGCGTAAGAGTACCTAAAGTGTATGTTAGTCCCTAAAATGTGCATATTAGTACCTCAAGTGTGTTTATTAGAACCTAAATTGTGTATGTTAGTGCCCAAAATATCCACATTAGTACATATAATATGCATATTAGTACCTCCAGTGTACATATCATTACGTAAAGTGCACATATTAGTACCTCAGGTGTGCGTAAGAGTACCTAGAGTGTATGTTAGTACCTAAAATGTCCATATTAGTACCTCAAGTGAGTTTATTAGAACCTAAAGTGTGCATGTTAGTGCTTAAAATGTCCATAACAGTACCTATAATATGCATATTAGTACCTCAAGTGTACATAATATTACTTAAAAGTGTACATATCAGTACCTCAGGTGTGCGTAAGAGTACCTAAAGTGTATGTTAGTCCCTAAAATGTGCATATTAGTACCTCAAGTGTGTTTATTAGAACCTAAATTGTGTATGTTAGTGCCCAAAATATCCACATTAGTACATATAATATGCATATTAGTACCTCCAGTGTACATATCATTACGTAAAGTGCACATATTAGTACCTCAGGTGTGCGTAAGAGTACCTA
>JAUMHG010000038.1:24602270-24612582 GCA_032359395.1 Enteromius anoplus
TGCACTGCATGAGGCAAATGGTGGTCACACCAGATACTGACTGGTTCTGAGTCCCCAGACCCCCAATAAAGCAAAAACCTGCACATTCCCGGGTGGCCTTTTATTGGGCAGTATGTATTTATCGCAGAAATAATCCCAGACAGTGTGATCAGGACCCGACGGGAACCGGATGTAATATCCCGCTTATTACATTATCCTTTACGTAAACGTGTGTAGTGAAGAGAGCTCACTGTACCTGGATACTGCTGCATACTCTTCAGCTCTGTAGAGATCCAGAACAACAAAATAGGGTTTAAATTAGAATCTTTGAGATTCATTGTTCGTTAGTGATATTAAAAATAATAAATGGATGTATGTGTGTGGTGTATTTGACATCGTCATACGTTTCGTGAGTTTTTCATCTAGAGTGTGCTGCAGTTGAGTCAGAGCGCTCCTCTGTCTCTCTAGACTCACACGAGTCTTCAAACTGATCGTAGACCAGTTTCTGGTGCTTATAGGGCTGCACAGAGATGAGTAACTCTACAGCAGGAGAGAGGAGAAATCTTTCAGCATGAAGAACCTCATACTGCATTTAACACTAATCAGAGAAATGTTGACTGACCTGTAGGAGGTGGAGGTGGAGGTGATCTTCAGAGTGGAACAGCTGCTCCAGCTCAGTGTTTCTCATCTTTAGCTTATTGATCTCCTGCTCCAGTTTTCGAATCAGCTTTTTCTCCTGTTTCTTTGCTGCTTTAGGTTGCTTCTTCATCATCTCCTGCAGTTCAGTCTGACATCTCTTAATGGAGCGGTTCAGGTCACTGAAAAACTTATCAAGGGCTTTGCTCTCCTCCTCTTTGTTTCCCTGCTCAATCAGTCAACAAATTATTAGTGCTGCTTGCTAATGCAAACAGTGTTATACTCCTCATAATTAAGTGTAGGGTTTTTTAATCCCTCCACAGAATAACTTTCATTTAGTAGAATATGTTGCCATTTACTTGATAATTGCTCTGGTTTGAAACAAAGCCACAGGACACTAAAGTACAGATTTTTTTCTTAATGAATGTGTTGTTTAAACGAATCGGTTGAGCGAATGTATCAAATGCTTTGACTAATGCTTTATTAAATACCACAGTTGGGAAAATTTACAATTTAAAGCATTTAAAACACACTTTTAAGAAATATACTAATAAAACTTATGAAAATGAGTCTTGGGCTATTTATGTTCAAGTGCGCTGAAGCAGTACTGAAGTAGAAATATACTTTTAAAGTTACTATTTGTTAGAAACGCCCGAATTTGTAATCACCACCTATTGGTATAATAATATATAAAGAGTCACTGTAACTCTCTGTGGGAGGGCCTGAACTAAATAAGTTTAATTAGATTATTTTAAACTCACCCTTCTAACTTCTGCTGAGTGTCTGATATCTTGAATCTTCTTGATTCTCTCCTGGATCATCTGCTGCACATCTTTCTGTGTTTTCATCAGATGAGTCTACAGACACAGACACATTTATCATATCAGATGTTTAATATCTTCTGAATAATAAACGTACAATATGTTTTCATGATTAACTTTAATTAAATTTGAAGTCTAAAAGCTGGTCATTAGTAATTTCTACCTTCTTCTCTTCACTCTCCTTTTCTAGAGGAACAGTCGTATGGTTCTTGTGGTCTGTCAGGACACATATGGGACACACACATGTCTGATCATCTCTACAGAACAGCTCCAGAGGTTTCTCATGAGTCTGACATATATAGTCCTCCAGATTACTCATAGGCTCCATCAGTTTGTGTTTCTCTAAACTCGCCACTCTCAAATGACGCTCCAGATGAGTTTCACAGTAAGAGCTCTGACACACTAGACATGACTTTATGGCTTTCATCTTTCTTTCCTCGCAGATGTCACACAGAACGTCAGTTTTTTTCTCAGGTGATATCTTCTTATAGTGAACTACTACCTCTCTAAGAGTGGTATTAGTCTTGAGATCAGGTCTTTGTTTGAATGTTTCATTACAGAAAGGACAGCTGTAGGTCTGGCTGTTGTCCCAGTGCTTATTCAGACAGGTCTTGCAGAAGTTGTGTCCACACGGAGTGCTGACTGGATCAGTGAACACATCCAGACATATAGAGCACTGAAGCTGCTCAGTCAGCGGACCACTGGAGGATGACATTGCTGGAAAGAGAAATGAAGATGACAAATCACCTACACTACATGTCTAAATTTTACACAAATGTTATGTAGACAAATTTATATTGTACCCATGCCTACTGTACATAATTACAAAATTAAAAGTGTATTTTATTGACTTAAATGGAGGTTCAGTCAGATTTGTTGGCAGGTGTTAAATTAATCTGAACTGCTGCTTAGGTTAAAAGGAAATAATTTCTTCTCCCACAGACATATACTTCTATGAAACAAAAATTGGAATAGATGTAGATGCTGCATAACCCAGTCTAACTCAATTTACAAAGTCTAAAGTGTATATTTTACCTGCAGTGAAGTTAGCAGTGTTTCTTTTCAGTCAATTTACTTTCACTTTCTGTTCTTTACGGGACAAAATGAAACTTAAACATAATTATCAACCAGTCAAATCCCAAATGAATACAATTCTAATACCATTTCATGTTAGTAGACCACCAAAAGTAGTTTACGTGCTTAAAGCTTTCCCCCTTTATGTTAGATTTTTACATAAAATCTAAACCTGGCCATTTCGATTAAACATTGTTCAGGACACTCTCTTTCATATTTCTATCACTTACCTAGTATCAGATGTGTTCAAGTGGGTCCTTGAACGCCTCAATAAAAAAAAAACCTGGTAACTTATAAAATAATCAATCAGTAAAAGATTGATTACAAATCACTTCTAATGATGCTCGTGTGACGTCAGCCCCAATGGTAACGTTACAGTAAAAAGGGTGGCGTTGTTATATACCCGGGTTCATTTCTGCCTTCTGGCGGGTTTTTTCTCCCTTTTTAAATTTCAAAAATTTAAAAAGAAAATTTTCACCCCAGACAAGCATTTATTTTCAATAAAAAGTAAGCAAATAATCATAAAGTTGAAATTAAAGTTTTGGTTAGGGTTAGGGTAGGTGTAATGTAAATTAACATTTACACTCAATCAGTTGTACTCTGTTTTACCTAAATACTGAGATGAAGATAATAGCAGAAAATGCACATAAATATCACTAAATAATTTCGAGTAACTAGAAACCATTGTCACTTGCACTTATTGTAAACAGCATCTATATTTCTATAATATTTTATTTTCACTTAGTGTAAATAGCATCTAATTTCTATAAACACTTAGTGCAAATAGAGTATCACTGAACAATGCTATTTCCACCTGGTGTAAATATAATCCATCGCTATTTGCACTTAAAAAGTAAAAAGCATCTATTACTATGTGCACTTGGTTTAAATAGCCTCTATAGCTATTTACACTTAGTGCAAATAGCCGCTGCCGAATGTCCCTGAGATAGACTTGATAAAACTTGAAAAGTTCAGTTTATTGTTTAGGACTTTTATTTTGAAATCATGGCGCGGAAGTAACCCTGGAAGAAAAGGTCCTCGCGAGTTCCCCACGTGCGTTCCACACTCTCAGGGCCGCGGTGATGCAGGTAGACATGGGAGAGATCGAGGAAAGCGGCGTGAAACCCAGAGTCACCGATGCCAAAGGCATCCTCAAACAGAACCGACAGTTTCTGGATTACTTCTGGGACATCGCAAAACCCGAGCGAGAAATCCGCCTCAAAGCGATAGAGGACCTGATTGAACACTTGAAGCAGAGCAAGAAGGTATGGAGTGTCAGCTCTGATCGTTTTAAGATTGGCTGATCACTTTTGATCAATATACCTGGCCGAAGTTGGTCGTGTTAGTTATTAGTTAATGCTGTTTTATAACCTTATGTGATAAGCTGCCATTATCTGAAGAGCGATCCTCTCAGCTTTGGTTGATGGGAGAACCACGTGGGTTAAATTGAGCTTCTTCAGATATGTCCATAAGACGAGTTTTAAGTGTTTATGAATTATGCTTTACTAACATATGTTAAAATAAATAAATAATTAAAATCCATTCCATCATGTTTTTCTTATGAACTGTATTAGACTGTAGATATCACTGTTTTAGTTATTTTTCCATTACGTTACCACAGAAAGAGAATGAAAGAATCAAGCATGAAGATGTGACTTCCTATGATAGCCAGTGGATTCACATTCATGTCATAAATGTTTGTGTTTTCCATCTAGCCGGACGAGCTGAAGTACTCACTGAGGAGAATAGTGGAAGGTCTTTCTCACACAAGAGAAGATGCTCGGTCAGGATACAGCGTTGCGCTCGCTCAGGTATTTTTAACCAGTCAAGCTGTATCTTCACACATTTTTATAGTGTTTATCGGATATTTATTCGATTAATCTTTGTTTTTCTGTTTAAAGTTGCTGAGTGTTTTTGAGGAGATCTCGCTGAAGTCCACACTAGACAGCGTCAAAGAAAAGCACAACCTCCTGAATGTCAAAAAGGTGAGGATTTCCCATCGAACTTGATTATCCTAATCCCAGTTCTTTAATAATCATGGAGCTGATAGATTTTTTTGTATGTGATGCTTCAATTCCTTTGACAGAAACTCCTCAGAAGTGCTGTGTTTGGGAATTTCTTCGGGGTGCTGGCCCTGTCTCAGTCCACACGTTTGCATAAGGTAAGATTTTCAGAATCCGTTGTTGCTTATGGAAACACGTATTGTCTTGCATGTTGCATGTTTTTGGGGATTCGGATACACTCTGGTTTGTGTTGATGATCTTTTACCGTGTGTTGTTTTTCAGGAGCCGCAGGTCATGCTGGAGTGTGTGCATCTCCTGCAGCGTCTGTCCCATTACAGAGAACACCTGAGAGACCTGCCCAGAAAAACCATGGTCGACATCCTCTCAGAGGTGAGTACTACTGTATTATTCCTCTCCTAATCTTGTAATTACTATTATTCTATTACATTATATCATATTGCATGAATGAAATATTTGAATTTATTTATGTGTATAATTTTTGAGCAAAATTGTAATATAATTGTTTTGCTGACATGGCGTTAAATCATAAATAAATAAACTGCATGAATAAATGTACTGTACCCTACCAGTAAAAAGTTAGCATTTTTAACGTGACATCACACTTTTAGGCAGGCGAAATTAAGCTTTACTCTACTGACTGCCAGTTATTTTTACTCTGTGTGCATTAAGTAGTAAAACACAGGTTAAAAGGTAGAATTCAGTAAAGACTGACGGCTGAAGGTCTGGTATTCATAGCCGCTTTCTTTGGTCAAGACCCGCCCAAAAGGCCGTTTGACCGACATGTCAAACCAATCACAGTCGTTTCGTTCAGCGTCACGTTTTGGGGAGTGGAAATGTCCACACAACAACAGAACGGCGTGCAACAGTCAGTCAGATAGAAAATCCCGATGAGACGCTCGCGGTAAACATCTGTTTGAAGCCAATCTCTCCACTTTTTAACACCACAAGCAATTCTGGAGAACCGAACACAATACTGAATCACGACCGTTTGTGTTCCGAAATCACACGTCTGCGCTTTGTTTCACGGCGGACCGAAAATAAACGCGATACTCGGGCCCCCCGGAAATCCGCTCAAATTCAACCAATCAGATGGCGACTTTGACACTGCTGAAGTGTTTCCAGAAAAGTGTACCTTATGCATCAGACGTTCACTGAGACTAGTAAACACTTTACTGGTGATGTATATTTTGTACAGGCAAGCAGAGGAAGCCAGAATACAAATGCTACAAGCGAAGTTTCACGTTAAGTGCTTTCCCACAGAAAAAAAGTATAATGGAGCGTTCACACCAGGCACAAATGAAGCGTTAAGCGCAAGTGATTTACATGTTAAGTCAATGCAAAGACGCGTTAACCAATCAGGAGCTTGCTCTAGTAGTGATGTGATTACTAGCAAACGGAGGCAGAATTCCGAAACTATGGAGGATAAAATCATCACTGTACGCCACATCTTCGTACTTTAATAGAAACGGGAATAAAAAGGAAATAAATACTGGATTCATTAAACCATAAGTTTGTTTATTAGATATTAGGGTTGGGTCGATTGACGATCTCATCGTCCATTACCGATGGCCGATAGACATCACGATGCTAAGCCCCGCCGTAGCAGCAGCAACCAGCTGACGAAAAATACTTAATCTATGGCGGCAAATCTATCCCATTAATAAGCGGGCGCACCACTGATGCCGGTAAATGATTTCCGCGAAAGGAAAACAGATGTACATGCGAAGAAACGGGGCTGCGAGCTCATATCAAACTCTCACGCGCACTTGATGTGTCATCCGCACGCAAGTCAAGCACTTGTGCAAGATCAGTCCTGCACTCAATCCTACCTGCTCGTGCGAACACTGTTTTGTCAGCCGTGGGGCGGGGCTTGGTGTTTTAGTTACAAAAATCAAAAATAGACAATCTTGTGAGGCAGATATTTGTATGTTTTGCCCTCCAGGTCTTCAAATGAATGAAAATTATGAATGTTATTGTTTTAAGATGAATTTTTTAGCCTTTATTAGGATAGGACAGATCAGTATTGACAGGATACTCTTTCACAGGATCTTTGATATTAAGTAGAACAACTGTTTTTCAACGCTGTATAATAAGTTTGTATAATTTTAATAAGAAGGAATATTTCTTGAGCAGCAAACCATCCGATAAGGATCGTGACACGGGTTACTGGAGTTTGGGATTGAGATAAATCTCATTCGTGTTGATGATCTTTTGCTGTCTCTTGTTTTAATGTTTCATTACGTTGTGTTCGTTGTATAGACGTCAAAGGAGGTGTTTGAAGAGGTGCTCCTGAGCGCCCTGAAGTCTGACCTGACCTCTGCCCTCAACACCCCCGAGCAGCTGGAGCTCCTCCTCGTGGCCATGCAGAAGTTCCCCTCTGTGCTCAAACCCAAAAAACTCAAGACACTATTGGGAGCCACAGCAGTCATTACTAAAGAGAACATGCCCAAGTGAGTGTGTCTGACTCCCTTTTCTGATTGTTATATATGCAAAATTCAAAATTGTTGAATTATTTTATGAATGTGTCTTTCAATTTATTACTTTTTTTTAGTCTATTATGTTCATTTTAAGTTTGGGAATTTAATTAAGTTTATTTTAATGGCTTTAAAATTTGACACATGGTAGGTTAAAAACATATGCTCATGTTTTGTGGGTTTCATTGTTTGATGACCTGTTTTAATGTGTACTTCCAGGCTGGTGGATGTTTTAAAGACAGCCGCTCGCTCTGTGAAGAAGGACATCATTCTGCCCCCGGTCGCACTTGACTTGTTACAGGTGTCTCAGACGGAAGACAACTTCGAGATGTTCTGGAATGAAGCCGTTATTAAAGGCATGCTCTCAGAGATGCCTGGACCCACACAGTGAGTTTATCTTTCTAATTTGCAACCAGATATGTGCCTGGGTATTATTTCTTAGAATAAAACTGGTGGAGTTGGAAAGCAAGATAAAAATTATTTTTTCATGTACACATTCATTTGTTTGAAATATAGTGTATTGTATTTTAGTTGTTCAGTGTGACTTTATTTATTAAGTGTAACTTTATTTACTTTATTTATTACTTTATTTATTATCCGACTTAAACTTATTATTATTATTCTGAGACTAAATTTTCAAACGCTACTCCTCCCAGAGCTTTAACTCTACAAACTCCAAACTCGGACCAGATCTTCAGACTGATCTCACGGGGTGTACTATATCTTTTCTAACTGATCCGACTTACAGTTTTCGTAAAAATTGCGATTAAAAATGGAAAAAATCCCATAGACTCCCATTCACTGAGTGTTCAGATGAGCCAAGACTCTGCCAACAGTCAAGATTCTAATCTAACCACACTGAAGGCATGGTAGCAACTTGCTAATCATGCTAGTAATAGGCTATTAACTTGCTAATCATTCTAGAAAAATGCTAGTAACTTGCTACTAACTTGCTAATCATGGTATAAACATGCTACTAACTTGCTTATCATGTTAACAACATGCCAGTAACATGCTAATCATGTTAGAAACATGCTAGCAACTTGTTAATCATGCTACAAAAATTCTAGCAACATGCAAGTAACTTGCTAATCATGCTAGCAACATGCTAGTAACTTGCTATTCATGCTAACAAAATGCTTAGTAATGTCTTAATTATGCTAGAAATATGCTGCTAACCTGATAACCACACTAGCAACATGTTAGTGACATACTAATCATGCTATTATCTATCTATTATCGGACTAGAATCTGACTATTTCTTACTTTTAGGCTGAAAACGTTAAATACAAATTTTTCAATCTTTTTTAATTGTAACGGTTTCAACTTTTTTTAACTTAAACTATTTGAAACTTTTGAAAAAACATTTTTAAACTTTAAGCCACTGCTTTCTCAAACCAACTTAAAGTTTGTCTCGACAAACTTTTTTATCTAGTTTTAAATATGTTATTATTGCTGATGTTTTATTTAAAATAGAAATGTATTTACATGTATTCTTGAAAATATATTTTATCCTCAATGTTATTTATTTATTTTTTTTGTCTTTTAATCTTTTCTAAGTTTTACAAAAATTTAATATAAGATTTCTTTAATACTTCGTTAATAATACAAAGCAAATGTTGTTAAAACGTTCAAATTTGATTGCTAAAATGTTATTTACTTTTATATGCATTTTATTGTATAGAGAAATCCACGTTAAAATAGAATACTTTGTACATTTGTTTTAAGTTTAAGAATAATTTCAATACCAATTATGATATGAAGACTTAAACACTTTTCTCTTTCCTTGTTATCAGTTATTTGAGTTTCCGGTTGTTGGGAGCATCTCTGCCGCTGCTGTCAGTCCCTCAGCTTGAGTTTGTCCTGTCCGGTGATGTGATGAGAATCTATGGTCAACACTTGCTGTCTGCACAGGTCTGTCTTTATATTTAGTGACGTGTATGTTTCACGTGATAGTATGTTAACCTAAATCTAGTTATCTGTAATTTACTGTTTACTTCTGTGTAGATTACAGATCTCTAGAATTAAAATAATGTGACCTTAATGTAACGTACTACTGTTTAATTTAATGCAAGAATATAAATGTGCAATACACTAGTATTGCATTCTGAATAAACCCTGTGCTATAATATTGCATCTTTATCGTGCGTTTCTCTTTTCAGCTAGCAGACCGATACAAGTTTGCTCCAGAGATGGAGAAGTACGTGAGTGAGTTCATGCAGGGCTGCTCCGACCCTGACAAACAGTTTGCCGTGGCTCTCGGCTTCTCTCAGCTCACTAACCAGGGCAACCCCGTGATCTCGTCCCCCTGGAAGACTCTGGAGCACATGGATCTGTCAGCACTGCAGCAGTACGTGGAGTGGCTGATGAAGGCCTTCTGCAAGCCCCAGCTGGACAAGTGCCTGGACTTCAGCACCCGCAGACAGAAAGGAAACAAGGAGTCTGAAGTAGAGTGAGTTCACGCTGGATTTTCCAAAAACGTACTGTTTAAATATCATTTAAGAATAAAGGCTTAAAAGCATGCTGCTTTTCACTTGTATAAAACTGTATGATGGTAAGGTTATGATAAAAACAATGTCTGTATGAATTTATATCCGTATTTTTGTATGAATATAAAAATGTTAATAGTTATTATATACAGTTCACTCAAAATGGTTATCATGATTTATATATTAATTTATACATTAAATATTACTATATTAGTAGTGGCATTTAGAAAATATACATATACTGTCATTCTGTTATTTAATAATGTGTGTGTATACATATATACTACTATTACTAATAATTATTAATGTATAAATTAAAATAAGAATAATATTATTGAATCTATTTATCTAAACAACATTTGAAGTGGATCAAGACAAGATAACTATTTTAGGTTTTTTGTACAGTTATATATATACTTGATCCACTTCAAATGTTGTTTAGATAGATTCAATAACAATATTCTTATTTTAATTTGTACATTAATAATTATTAGTAATAGTAGTAGTAGTAATATGTACAGTAATGTTAAGAATTATTTTTGTATCAAATTATAAAATCTATTAAACACAATTCATACAATAATAATTTAGAATTTATATAAAATGTATTTTATATAAATTATAGTTTTTATTAAATTATATGAGATTAATAAGATAAATTTGTTTAGTAATTATTAATTTATGTTTTATTACAAATTTGTGTTACTAATTTACAAAAAATAAATAAATTATATATGTATGTATGTTTGTATGTATCTGTGTATATGTGTGTGTGTGTGCATATATATATATATATATATATATATATATATATA
>JAUMHG010000038.1:24640962-24651458 GCA_032359395.1 Enteromius anoplus
GTTTGTCCAAGAAGTCTCTAGATTTGTCGCTAGTCGCTTTTAGGGAAAAATGTCGCCAAGGGGGTCTGAATAGTCGCGAAATGTAGAGACAAAGTGTTGGCAACAGTGATCTGTATTGACAACAGACCGCAAAGAATGATGGGAATTGTAGTTCCCGCCACCTCCCGTTCGCTCCATTCGCCTGAGCAAACTTTCATCAGAAGACCTATCATTTTATCGAGTCATGCGACCACGGTATTATCGAAAAAAATACGACGGTATTTAACGTTACACCCCTACTTAATATATTTGTTGAGTTGTTTGTTTGGGTTGGTATATGATTTCCTAATAGCTTTTTTGCGTTGACCTATATATGAAAGTGCAGTTGAAGTTAGGGGTGTTTTCTGCTGGTTTCCAGGTGTTCTGGGAAAAGGTATTCTGGGCCGTTCAGCTCCCACCGCAGAGTGCCCAGAACTCTTGTGCCATGGTGGGTAGAGAGAGTAGGATCCCCTCATTAGCTTGGACCCGCCGTAGAGTTTCCATTTTAGAAATACTGTAGAGTATAAGGCAACGTCCCGTGCATCGTATTCCCCTGAATAGTTTCCCTATCTTTCACTCATTCATTCACATGTGATGACGACTGAGTGACCAGATGCTAAAGCTACCCTCGGTTAGATGCTTGTATAAACAGTGCTTTCGGAAAACAGCAATGTTGTAGTGCTAAACCGGGATGCTCAATCCACAGCTGGGAATTCAGTTCCACGTCTTTGGCTACATCCCAATTTCAAACGCTTTTAGATCGTCTAGTTGTTATTAGTGGATGCTATAATGTATACACTGTCTTTCTGTTGGCTAACTATGATTTGGTGAGCACTAGCGTAACGCATACTATAGTTGTGTGCTGAAGGAATGAAAGTCTACTTGAAGGTTTATAGGATTACAGCTAATGTTCTGCAGTGGGTGCGCTTGTGTTCGCTCTCCTCTCAGGTTTTTGAAAGCTCTGAGTTTTGCGTCTCTGGATAAGGAAGACTTGTTGAGTCCCATCAATCATTCCACCCTGCAGCGCTCCTCTTCCCTGCGCTCCATGGTCTCTAGCGCCACCTACGGCTGCAGCGAGGACTACATCGGCCTGGCGCTGCCCCTGGACATCAACCACATGTTTCAGGTACATTGTCGTCAGATGATAAGGATACCCAAACAGTTTTTCATTCAATCAGGGAGCCTGTCATTTATTCATTTTGGGAAAATGATAGTATTTTTTAATTGAGTAAGGAGTGTAAATGTTTGTTTGCAAATTATTTTTAGATTCGAGAAACGTTGTATTTCCAGAAGAGAACAAGCCCCCCTGCTGGAGAAAAATCATCCAAGTTTCTTTTTGGAGAATCTGATGGTATGACTGCTTGTGCCACCACCCTTATATTTCTGCACTTGTTATAATTATTCTTATTTTCATTATTAGTAGTAGGAAAAATAACAATGCAGTTATTTATAATAATGAAGTAGAAATTCAGCACCATTCTGATGTTTGTGGTTTGTAAAAATTTAAAGACGTTTCTTCTCCTCTTCACTTATTTGATCAAAGATACTTATTATTGGTAATTTTATGAAATATTACAATTCTTAGGAACTGTTTTCTCTTTAAATATAATTTAAAGATATAATTTATTTCTGTGATCAAACCTGAATCTTTTGTATCATTACTCCAGTCTTTAGTGTCACATGATCCTTCAGACATCATTCTAATATGCTTATTTGCTGCTCAATAATATATAATATTATGTTATCAATGTATAAAGACTTTGTGGAAACAGTGACACATTTTTTTCAGGATTATTTGATGAACAGAAGGTTCAAAAGGACAGCATATATTACCCAAATGTGCATGTTTCTTGTGGGTTTCTTAGAACCGTGTCGTGGTCCTCCACTGAAGACGCAGATGAGTATAACGGAGCTGTTAAACAGCAGTCGGTCGGAGCAGCACCACCTGCTGGGAGCTGATGAGAGCACAGGCCTTCAGGAGCACACAGAGAAGAACTGCCTGTACTGCTGCGCCATCGCTGTCCTCGGCTCACACACACACAGCCACCTGAACAACACACACACACGCACAGGTGAGCAAAGACACCAGAGAATTTCAGCTTCATAAAACACTTTCTTTTTTCGATTTTTGTGAACCTGCTGCTTTCTGAAAGGAATCACTGATTACGAGGAAGCATGGGAGGCTGTGAGAGGAGTAAATTGATCTGGTTGTAACTAGAAAGGCTGTAGGTTCAAAGTTAAAATTAGTCATTTAGTTCCTTTTGTTTCTCTCCGGCAGATATGTCTGATGGTTTCTCTCAGTGGCACAGCCAGCCTTCCCACAATCACCTGGAGGTGGTCGCCCAGTCCAAGTTCTCTGGGATCTCGGGCTGCAGCGATGCAGCCGTCAGTCAGGGGTCGGCCAGCAGCACTCCCAGCACAGAGCTCATACTGGGTGAGAATTAGACCTTCTGCTTTTGCTCTGAGGTTTCAAACCACAGCTTGAGTTGTTTGGTGCGTTGACAAAGGTTTAGTTTGAAATCATTTCTTTTAAAGAAACAACTTGACGTCAGGGACGCCACTGTCATCAATTTTGGACATTTTGCTCATCTACTTGTTAACAAATTGTATGAAATGGATCCATATCTAGTTAAACACAGCTGCTTTTTTTTTATAAATATTTGTTTAGCATATAAAGTAAATGTAAAGTAAAACTTATGTAATTAAGTAATGATCATCTGGATGTGGAGCGATTAACAACAACAACGTCTAAATCTAAATGTTTCAGTTTTAAAAGGTCAATAAAAGTCGAATAGAAAAGCAAAGATGTCATGTAATGTGTTGATGTAGGTGGAAAGGCGATATCTGAAGACGGACCGGCCTGCAGAGTTCTGTTGAGGAAAGAGGTTCTGCGACTCGTCATCAACCTCAGCTCTTCCGTCGGCACCAAAGGACACGAAACCGGACTGCTCACGTAAGAACAGCCCGGAAACTCTGTGTGTGTGTGTGTGTTGTAGCTCTGCGTAACGCTCTGCTGCCCTCTGCAGGATAAAAGAGAAGTTTCCGTTCACGTTTGATGACATCTGCCTGTACTCGGAGGTCTCCTTCCTGCTGGCCAACTGCAAGTTTCGTCTGGCCTCTCGCCGCTTCATCCAAGAACTCTTCCAGGATGTTCAGTTCATTCCGGTACAGCTTCTCTTCTGAAAGCCTCTAGAACAGATCTCCACCAAAATACTTCCTGAACCCTCAGGAAAGGTTATAGCGTGTAGCTTCTACATCTGTTTACAGAGCCATACAGTATTTAAAGCTAAAATATAATCTTAATAAACTAGAAAGACATTTTAGTACATGAAAATTAATCATATTAATACGTATGATTTGACTTGAATTGCAGTTGTTTGAACAGTTTTTTTTTGTTTGTTTTTTTTATAAAACATTATCAGTAGTATATTATTATGATATTATTAGCATTAAATAAAAATTTAAAAAATTCTGGCATACATTATTCTTCTAGATAAAAATTTGTTTAATATTTAAAAAATTAAAAATACTTCTATTCAGCAAAGGTGCATTTTTAAAATGATCAAAAGTGACAGTAAAGACATACCTATTTCAAATAAATGCTGTTTTTGTTTTTGTTTTTTTAACTCAATTTTCATCAAGGAATCACGGGGGTAAAAAACTATATCAAGGTTTCCAAAGAAATACTAAGCACAACTGTTTTTGATAACAAAAATAAATGTTTTGTATTAAAATGACTTTTGGATGGTCATGTGACACTGCAGCCTGGAGTAATGATGCTAAAAATTCTGCTGTACGTCACAGAAATAAATTACAAATTTAAAAAATATATTTAAATGGAAAACGTTTTGAATATGTAATAATATTTCTGTATTTTTAATCAAATAAACACAGCCTGAGTGAGCCTTGATAGTCTAAAGATTTGATCGTAAATTTCGAATAAATTGTTATTCCTTGTAATATTGTCAGTGACGTTCATCTTTCCTGTCTGCAGTTGTATGATGAAGCTGAAGCGGTGTTGAATAAACCATCACAACCTGTGGACACCGAGGAATCTTGATACTTCCATCAGCTTCCTGAACACCTCACCTCCTCCCATACAGCACGGAGAGACACGCTTCAGCAAACATGGAGGATGAGGACGAGGAGAGGAAGCAAGCGCTTACAGGAAAACCCAAACAAGCCCCTGAACCTTTCTGAAGGGGAGCAGTTTACCAAAAATTCGTCTTCAGACTGTGAAACAGGTGAACCAGAGCGCTTCACACGGACGTATGTGTTCACAAAGAACCATCTGAATCAAATGCTGTTTACACTTTAAAGAGCGCCAGATGCATGGACGAGATAGATGCTTTACTGCACTGGTGTTTGTACATATCCACCCCATCCCAAGATTTCAAAAGATCACGCAAACACTACGAAGAATTCAGCGCGAATGATTCAGCTTTGAACTTCCAGAACCGAAACATTGATTACGTTTGTACTATTTATTCGTTTCTTTTCTTTCGTACGAGTGTGTTTGGATTTTTTGGATGACCTCCAGACAATCAGAATTCAGTGTTTTGGGGATATTTAAACCCTTGGCGTCTCACATCATTGGCATGTCGTCTCAGAAACACTCTCGCAGGAAATTGTCCTCCTCAGACGCAGGGGATCACAGTCTGGATATCTTTGGGGTCAATCTCACGAAAGCTGTCCAGATCACGTCCGGGCTTGATTATCATGAACTAGTGTCATTATGCAAAAGATCTTCATGGAGAAATGAATTGAATCTTTTGTAATCTGGATTAATCCTGTGAGATTCACATCTGCAGACTCATTTTCCATGTCATACTAGACTCATCCGGTGCTGTGGTCTGCTCACTCTATCACTGGATCTGATGCTGAGCGTGATCGGCAGAGGTTAGATTAGACTCTGACTTACAGGGAATTAAAACAGAACTGAAACATAATCATGCATGGATCATTTTATTGACATAATGACTAAAAGCAAATCATCAAGTACCTTTGAAGGCATTCAGGAGTTCAATACAAATAAAAAAAAACCTAATACAGAATATATTTGGTATATTGTTGATTACAACAGAAAATCATTTTGACTGCGTAAACAGTCCATTTAGGAACAATAACTTTTTTTTATGTTACAATTAAGCACATTTCTATTAAGAAAAAGAAAAGAAATTAAGAAAGTCTGAGGAAAAAAATTTAGTATTTTTTTTGTACTGCCTTGATAAAGATTTAATAAAAAAATAAAAATAATAATAATTTAAAAAAATTAATAAAATAACAATTTAAGCACATTTCGGTTCCAAATTCTTGTGTAAAACATTAATCCACATAATAGTAGTGTTTGTTGTGCTGATAAAATAATTACAGTTATGAGAACCAAACGAGAATCAGGAATTAAAATGGAAATATGATTGGCAAAATGTGCTTAGTTTTTCTGACAATAATAGCACTTTAATAGCATATACTTTTTTTATACTCTTTTTATCTGTTTTTTAATGCATCCGGAAATTAAGCACATTTCTTTTCCAAATCCACATAATTGTAATATGGAAAAAAGCATGATAGCAGAATTTTATTTACTTAAAATAAAATAAAAAATATATATAAGCAAAATAATTTTAATTTTCATTGAAATTAAGTCACAATGCAAAATAATATTCCTAAAAACTGGCTTAATTTTTCTGGAATTTTTTATTGATGCACTGCTCAAAATGGTTTTCTCTTGTAATCGACAACGTTCGCCAATGCCCTTGATAGGGAAACTTGTGTTGAACTTGGAATATTTCTTCAATAAGGGTATCAAAGCACTGGTTTAGCAAGAGTTAAAGTGTTATCTTGACGTGGTGTCTATATATTGCTAGCGTTTCCCTTCACATTGAAATGCATTTAAAACCCAGTGTGTTCCCTCAAAAGTGCACTGAAGCGTCTGACTTGTTAAAAACACTGGTGTTCAGATCCTCTCCCGATCGTAGCAGTCTCGTAGTGAGACAGTTTCTGCACTGGTGCTTCTGATGTTCACACAAAGCACTGATTGAATCCATTTTTCCTGTTCTCCCGAAACCGTGAGTAGATTGCATGCTGAATTGACACAAACCCAGATGCTTATTTATTAACTGCAAGACCTTTTTGTTAATACGTGTCTCGGCGCTGCTATTACTGCCTTCAACTGACTGCGATCTGATTGGCTGAAGAGAGAGTGCCACAGCTTTCGTCTAGGCTATTGTCCGGTACCATAGTGGTGTGAGACAGAAAAAGAGATGAAAAAATATATAATTATATTTTTCCTTAAAGATGACATTTTGAAAGTTGGTGTAATTTAAAGGACTTTTGTTTTGCCCGAGTTGTGGTTTCCCTTGTAAAGTGTGTACAGTGTGTTTTTTTGGGCACTTTCAGCCCTGGAAAAATCTTGCCGTCTTATCAAAGGGATATATAATTAAAGAGGAAAACTCATGATTGCATCCGTGTCGTCTGAGCGAGTATGTGAAGGCATTAAGTGTAGAGCTTACACTTTTTTTTATATGTCAGTATAAGTGTATTAGGTATCATCAACTACAGTAGCAAGAAGCAATACTTAAACGGCTTTATTAATACTTTTATTCAGCAAATATGCATTACATTGATCAGAAGTAAAAGTAAAGACTTTTTTTTTTATGTTACAAAAGATTTTATTTCAGAAAAATGCTGTTCTTTTCCTCAAAAACCACTGATTCCACAAAAATACGAAGCAGAAGTTTTCAACGCTGATAAGAAACGAGCAGCAAATCAGCATTTGTGAACATATTTAAGAAACATGTTTAAATCATTCCGGTTCCACACTTACGAAAGGTCATTTTTAGTTCTTAACTGTAAAATTGTTCACTGTTCATTTGTGATACATACAGTTTCGCAAAGTGTTACCCATAAAGCTTACAAGTACAGAATATAGTGCAAAAATCCCCTCCAGGACATGTTTTTACCTTCTGAGAGAACACATTGTTACCCAGAAAGGTCTATCATAACATGCAAAACCAAGATAAAGTACCTGACAGATACTGCAAAATGTCAAATATCAGATACTGCAGTTGAATTTCACAACACTTCTTGCCTTTAAAAGCTATTTTGCAGAAGGAAATGGGGCCTCTTAAAAACACGCCGGTGACATCAGGATGCCGTGATCTTGCTGAACATCTCTGCGATAAGATCGACAGCTCTGGCTTGCTTCTGTGAGCATAAAAGATCACGACACTGCGTTTTCAGGCTTCGGAAGTGACATAGTCACTCGAAAAGCCCAAAATCTCTGGCTCCTGATTTGTGGCTTCTGTCTGCAGCTCCTTTGAAGGCACAGAGGAAACGTAAGTGAAGTTTGTGAGGTCTGTGGTAAGATGGCAGGAAGGTAGTGTGACTTTAGGAGTGATAAATGAACAACTCGGGTCTTCTGCATGCGTCAACCACGATTTCTCTGTTGGCATGGGTTGCACGTCTAAAATCTCCACGTCACACCATTCGCAGTCCTCTATCATCAGAGTACGGATCTTCTCACTCGCCTAAAAAGGACAGAAAATTGTCAAAGTCTGCAAAGTTGTGACGCCGACAGCGCGAAGTAACATATTTGCATAATGTCCGCTCACGTTCTACGTCGCGAACAACTTGCCCCGCCCACAAACAGTACGTGGATTACATCATGTCAAGAAGACGCTGTATCCTGCGCGGTCATTCGGTTAAGTCAATGAGCGTTTCGTTTTCCGACACACGCAGTAGGAATAGACCAATCATAAAGGACTGCGCCATCTGACCAATCACAGCAGTCAGGGCTCAAGGGAGGGAGGGGCTTAGACAGACTGATTCTTCGAACTGCTTCACACGAGTCGTTTACGAATCATTTAGAAACACGGTAAAATTAAATCTATTTTTGGAGAAAACGAAAGTGTTTTTTGACCTTGCATACATGTAAACCTGTTTTAAGACACTCATGAAGCAATTTTACCAACCTTTAAAATGGCATAATAGCGGCGCTTTAAACGGAACCCTTATCCTATCCCTAACCTTATAGTTAGTACATAGTAGTTAATCAGCATTACTCAGTACATAAATGTATAATTTGCACCAAGAGTACTTCACAATAATCTTTCGTTTAACATTAATTAACTGTTTAAGGCAGGAAAATCTAAAAGTTAACTTTTTTTCTCTCTCAAAATGTTAATGTTGACAAAATCAGCACCTGTTGTAGTCCGGTTACCTGTGGCCTGCTCGTGGCTATAGGTGAATCTCTGATATTGACCTTTCTGGATTATAATCTGCCATCTTTGTTTACAGATATGATGTAATGATGTGGCAGCATGTTAAAATTTCACGCAAAAATCTACCAGTACCGTTCATTGTACTTCAATGTACAAAAAAATAAAAGAAATAACTAAAAAATGATGACTATAGACATTAAACTAATAAAAATGACAAAATTAACTTTTATTAAGTTAATAAAACTTTCAAATTACAAACATTAAATAAAATAAAAATAAATTTTTACTAAAATAAATAACATTAAATTAATATATTAAAAATATATTAAAAATAATAAATTAAAAAAAAAATATATATATATATATTAAAAAAACAAACTAATTTTTAAATATTAAAAAACTATAACTGTGTCTCATTCTACTAAATTAACACTATCCCAACATCACTCTAAAACCAGCTTTAAAAAGAAATGGACACAGTGCTGTTATGTTATTGTACGGCATCAATGTGATACATTACTTCATAAAGATCCTCATCCAGGTCCAGTGCCTTTATGTGCAGAAAGCTGAACGATTCTTTTGGAAATCTTCTTGGAAATGGTGGAGAAAAATGTCATTAGTGTCAGAGAAGTACTGCCCATCACTCACAGCGCATACTGTAGCTCAGCGGACTTACAGGTTCCTGTACGACCACAGACAAACACAGCAACCCACCAACACCAGGAGAGGAACCAGAACCTTCACCGTCAGCAGGTAATCTGAGGAGAGAATTGTTCCATTATTATACATCCATTACAATTCAACGGGTTTTCTTTCAAATACAAATCTTGTGTAATCCCAGGAATTTAATCACTGGAATTTAATTTAATTTCATTCCCATGTGTGACACATGTATGAATTTCCCATGAAAACCTACCCGTACCACTCAAAACTTTACAGAAGCTATCCGTTGTGAATCGGGATAAAGTTATGCCATAGTTTTGAAAAACTGTCTGGTTATGT
Organism: Enteromius anoplus; assembly: GCA_032359395.1. Taxonomy (NCBI): domain Eukaryota; kingdom Metazoa; phylum Chordata; class Actinopteri; order Cypriniformes; family Cyprinidae; genus Enteromius; species Enteromius anoplus. The sequence continues at coordinate 24,650,205 of JAUMHG010000038.1, forward strand.
TCTTTCTCAAATGATCGTTTTTGTAACTAAAAAGGTTAAGACTGCAGCTTTAAATTGTCATAAGAATTCACAAAATTAATTTGAATTAAATAAATACACCCTTGGTGCGCATAAGTGATCCGTTTTAGATATACACACATAATAGTCTTCTATTATAAAACACCTCTGACTCTTTCCTGTCAGTGTGAATCTGATTTGAATCAGTTGCTGAGCTCACAGTTCTGTCTGGTTCTGAAGGTGGCGGAGGTCTTCGGTCCACAGCCTGCAGAAGTACATGCTGCCAGCTGAAATGTGTACGGCCGGTTCTCCTCGAGACCGCTGACCGTCCAAGACTTGCTGTGAGGATCATTCACATCTTTGTTTGTATGTAAACAGCACAGACAAGAAGGTTGCATGTTTTTTAGATTTTGAATATTATTGGACAATGAAAAGGGATTATTTTGAAAGGAGTTAGAAAAATTAAGCTTGGACTTACTGATATAAGAGCCGGCCTCTGAATAGTCTTGTATCGTGATCACATATCCTGTGATGAATCCAGTGTGATTTGGATCATTCTCATTGAAACTCCATTTCAGCTGTACAGATGACCGTGTTATGTTTGGGCTAGAGTCCAGCGTGGGGGGAAGTGTGGGCTCTGCAAAACAAAAATAATGCATGTGTTAATATTTATTTCATAATATGAATGTGTTGTATTGCACAATGCAATGGTGTTGTTTTCAAATTCTCAGGCCGAAGACGTCAATGCTATGCAATTTCCACTGCAAGCAGAAATAAAACGGTTTTTTTTTTCTGTGAATGTGTGATACTTCCGATTTATTACAAGAATAACAAACGGTCAAACTATTGGTGTTTCAAACCACTGTGTTTATGGATATGACAATATATTACAGTAATATGATAACAAATAAGAGTTTGCAGTACTGTATAAAGCAACATAACTGTTTTTGTACAGGTAAAATAACTGGAAGCGAATGACTTGTGTTAGATTTTGTGTTCCGCAGTAATGTTGCATGTAAAGTGTGAGCACTCTTACTCTGCTCTTTTAAGTATCCGATCTGTTTCTCGTGACATCTGTGTCCCTCAGCGCTACACCCGTAGATTTTAAATGCATATTGAACTCCTGCTTTGAAATCCCCTGTAAAAATGGAGTTTTACATTGATTGTGAACAAGTCTTATGATAATGTCAAATAACACAACACATAAGCTGAAAAACATTGTATCTTATTTTTGTCTCAACTTTTTTTGCTTTGAAG
>JAUMHG010000038.1:24651558-24681106 GCA_032359395.1 Enteromius anoplus
CTATGGCAGAATTACAGCGCCCCATACTGGTTTGGCATATATACTACATCGTTTTCAGTGGTTTCGTGTTTACGCGGGTTTTTTTTAGAACGAGGAAAAAAAAAAAGATCGGATAGGGAACGCACCGGCTTCGTGTGGACGGAGCCTAGATCTTCTAGCAATTTCTTAAGACAAAAATATTGAAAGACAAAAAATGTAATAAAATAACAAAAGTGTTTGTAGTCTGTCATTATTATAGAAAATCACCTGATTTTTATGTGGTTATATCACGTGACTTTATATACCTGCTCACATGATGCTCTGTGTGAGGAACATGCTGGATATTAAAGGATTAATTCTGAGTTCAATGTGTGTCTGTTCCTCTCACAAGAGTCCAGACGGTGACGTGATTTCAAGACTGCTAAGACTAAGTCTTTATTTGACGCTGTAAAGATACTTGGAGGAAGATCTGATCCGTATATATATCTGATCCGTGTTTCTTGATAATGTATGATCTCCCGTGTGGAACAATCTGTTGCTCAATCGATTCTCTGCATGAGTTCAGGAACTGTGGAGTCCAGCATCACTGGAGTCATATATCGATCCCCGTCACAGAAGGTCGGAGTCTCACTGTCCTCAGGAGAGCTGGAACACACTCCAGAAATCAGCACAAATATCAGAAGATTCAGAAATCAAGACGTACCAGAGACGCATGTTCAGTCTTGTCAGAAAAACTTCATTCAAAGAGAAAATGTTTAGTTATTTCCTCACCCCAGCACAGATTTTCTTCTTGTTTTAAAGCATAAACTCATAAAACCATGCTCTCATATCTAAAGTCATTTTTTGCTTCTCCAGTAAATGTATCTGGATTAAAGAATCTGAAGAGAAAAAAAACACACAGAAATGATTCAACTTCATGACTGCACTGCAAGAAATCATCTTCTTTCTTAGATATTTCTACTAGAAAACAAGACAAAATCACTAAGAAGATTTGTGTGTCAGTGTTTTCTTCATATCTGTGTAGTGTTTAATGAGGTTTTTGTAACTCGTCTTTGTTTCCGATCATATTTTTAGAGTTCATTTCAACTGTATCTATGTATTTCAGTAAAGAGGAGGCGGTCGCCATGGAGACGGAGTTGCTAGGGGATTATGGTTTTGGACGGCAGCAGCTGACAGAGATGCTGGGACACGCGTGTGCGACCGCCATCGCTAAGGTGCTTACACTCAAAACTCATTCAAGAATTGTGAGATATATATTACAATTAAGGATTGTTAATTATATAATTAGATAAATGATTCAGAACTTTGAAATATGAAGACCAGCAATACAAAAACTAAATTGCAAGTCAGACTTGCAGTTCTGCCTTTTCTCTAGAATTTTGAGAAATAGCCAGATTTAGATTGCTATGATAGTGCAGTGATGGGTTTGTGCTGGTCAGTGTAGTGTAGGGATGGTCAGTGTAGTTTGTAGGGATGGTCAGTGTAGTGATGTCAGTGGTGTGCTGGTCAGTGTAGTGCAGTGATGTTTCAGTGGTGTGCTGGTCAGTGTAGTGATGGTCAGTGTAGCGATGGTCAGTGTAGTGCAGTGATGTCTCAGTGGTGTGCTGGTCAGTGTAGTGATGGTCAGTGTAGTTTGTAGGGATAGTCAGGGTTAGGGTTAGGGATGGTCAATGGTGTGCTGGTCAGTGTAGTGTAGGGATGGTCAGTGTAGTTTGTAGGGATGGTCAGGGTTAGGGTTAGGGATGGTCAGTGTAGTGATGGTCAGTGGTGTGCTGGTCAGTGTAGTGCAGTGATGGTCAGTGTAGCGATGGTCAGTGTTGTGCAGTGATGTTTCAGTGGTGTGTTTCTGTAGGTGTTTCCGCTGGAGTCTCTGGAGAAACGGCAGCCGACGGTTCTGGTGCTCTGCGGTCCGGATCAGAACGGCTGCGTGGGTCTGGCCTGTGCTCATCACCTGCGTATGTTTGTGAGTGAACATTACTGGTGTGTGTGTGTGTGTGTGTGTGTGTGTGTGTGTGTGAACGCAGCACACACTTCACTCAGTGTCTGTGATCCCTGAGCCTGATGAGTGTGTGTGTGTGTGTGTGTCAGGACTACATCCCCACCGTCTTTCTCCCCAAGCGCTCCTCAGACGCTCTTCATCAGGACCTGACTCTTCAGTGTGAGCGGATGGACCTGCCGTTCCTGTCCTACCTGCCCACTGAGGTCAGCAAACCCTGACCCATGACCAGACTCAAGTACATTGTTACTATGGCATTAATAGTATTTTTTCCACTTCAAGAATTTTCTGCTAAAAGCATACTTACTGTTAAATTGTGAATTTTGGTACACATCTAAAAGCATGTGCAGAAATAATGCAATCATGTGCTTCGAATGTTTTTATAGCAGCTTGAGGACAGTAATCTGTGGGCTTTTACTTAATGTATTTTTCATGAAAATCAAAATAGAACTTAGTGATAATATACAGAAAAATGCACTAAAATGTTATATAAGGTGACTGTAGCACACTTTTAAGCAATGCTTTTATAAAACACTTCTGGTACTTTATCTGACCACACCAGGTATTCTGTAGTCTTTGACCGCACTTAATATTTGTGTTAGTGCTAATTAATGTACTTAAGTAGCACAGTTGGGAAAATGAACTTTTTAACGATTACATTACTAATATATTTTAGATAAGATCAATTTAACTTAGGATAGCATAAAAGCACACTGACATTTAACTCATTTTTAAATAATCTGATGCACACTTTTGAGAAATACACTAATAAAAGTCTTTTGCTGTAGTACACTTTATTTCGATGAACTAAAAATCTATTTAAATATCAGTGGTATTCAGTATATTTTGCAATTGCACTGAAGTACTGAAGAAGAACTATTCTTCAATAAGTGTATTTATAGTGTAAAATATTTACGATTTTATTTAGCACAAAACATAAGAATATACTACAGATGTTCTTGCTGGTATTTTTAGAGTATTCAGTACTCTTTATTTTAAGCTGGGCAAAGAGGTCAAATTGTTGAACTTGAACTTTTTTTTTTAAGGACAAATTAAACTTTTTTGTGTGTTCGCATTGCGAGAGCCAAGAGCTTTAACAAGTTCCAATGAAGCAACAAATCTGAACAACATTTCAGGCAAAGCTGAGTGAACAACACCTTAGAGTTTAAAAACACAATTTGATCTTAGGAAGTGCAGTGAGTGTGTGATCGTGGATAACTGAAGCTGGGAGGTCAGATGTGACGGTTTTCTGGTGTTCCCGGTGAAGGTGCAGCTGATCAACGACGCATATAACCTGGTTGTGGATGCGGTTCTGGGTCCAGAAACTGATTTGGCGTCAGTCGGAGAGCCTTTCACCGGAGTCCTGCAGACACTACGAGGACTCAGAGTGCCTATCGTCAGCCTGGACATCCCGTCAGGTACTGACCGCACCAAAACCACTTCAGTACACAAACCTGAGAGATGATGGCTACAGAAGCCGTCCTGAGCTTCATGACTGTTCAGCACAATACACACCTGCACCTGTGTTCACAAGACCACTTCTCTTACCACTAAGGCTCACACCTGCCTGGATATTTCTATTGATCTTGATTAGCTGGATCAGGTGTGTTTGATTAGGGTTGGAGTGAACAATTATGTCGCCATATTCAAATAAGGATTCTAATCTCGTAAACAATCGGTGGATATATAAACAGACTTTTAATTAAAAGAGTAGAATAATCACGGCAGATATCGTAAAGAAAACTGTAAAGGAAAGAAAACTGTTAATAAAAACAAGAATATAATCAAAGCAGAATCTGGAGTTGTTATAACCTTTTATAAAAGCCCATTATCTTCAGATGTTTTAAATGTTCAGGTTCTGAGACAGATTGGCAGAAACAGCTTCTGGTTTGATCTTTGAAGTCTTCTTCACTACTCTTACTGCTTCACAGATTGAAGAGCTAGTATTAGGCTGAAACGTTTTGGGAAATACTCTCACCCCCAGTTTACCAGACAAGGCTTAAGCTAGTCCCAGACTAAATTGCATGTTTGAGCGGTCTCAGATGAAAATATCTTGCTCTGACCTATCTTAATACATGTCAGTGTCATTGTTCTGTGTTAAGATGCACACCTGTAAGATTTTCTTATGAGGCATTTTTGTAAAAGTTGCTTAAATATCTTAATTTAACTAATGCCTAGTCCTGGCTTAAACTAAACTCCGTTTGTGAAACTGGGCCTCAGAGCTTAAATTTCGGACTGACTCAACCATTATTTTAAAGATTTTTTTCTAAATCAGCAACTTGTGGACCACTTTTTCTTGTCTCAAGATGTTTTTTGAATACGAGCCTTGTTTATAAAGTGTATGTCAGCTCAGATTTGATCTTACAGTGTGTGTGTGTGTGTGTGTGAGTTAAGTCCCAGATTAAATGACTGCTGATCTTTTATTTGTGTCTCTGGAGCGCAGCAGCACAGCTGTATCTGTGGAAATAGACAATAATACACTGTATGGGTTAAAATTATTAAAATCAAAAAAATTGTTTTTGATTAGTAATATTCATTGCTAAGAACTTGATTTGAACATTTTGCATCCTCAGAGTCCAGATTTTCTAATGATCGTAAAAAAAAAAGCAAGATGATGTATAAATCTAAATTTCATAAAAACAGACCTTATGACTGGTTTTGTGCTCCATGGTCACAAATATTAATGACATTAATTAAGAGTCATTTAGAGCTGAAATCACTCCGGATCATTTAGGCCTGACAGGTTTCCTCTGAAGGAGAGTGTGTTGGTTCTGTGCAGGTATGCGTGTGTAAGAGCTGATGCTAATGTTTTCTGAGCAGTATGTTATAAGTGAGTGATGTGTGATGCAGGCTGGGACACAGACGAGTCCAGTTCAGACCAGATCAGTCCTGCTCTTTTGGTTTCTCTGATGACCCCGAAGCGATGCGCTCTGAGCTACTCCGGATCACACTTCCTGGCTGGACGCTTCCTGCCTTTTGACCTTCAGAGGAAGTACAAGCTGAACCTGCCCAAGTTCCCCGGGACAGACGCTGTGGTCCAGCTGTGATCTTCTCCATCAATGCTTATGTGTCTTAGATCACGAGAAAAACAGAAGATGGGATTATTTACCTCCAGAATGAAAGTTCATTTTCTCGCTCTCCCCTGAACAAGTTTCTTTCCTCTGTATTTTGAATAATGTTGGTATCCAAATAGTTGAGTAACCATTGATATCCAGTGATTTTTTCCCCCTACTGATCAAAACCACCTTCATTTATTTAGTGCTCTATGTCAGTCTGGTTGGGTCTGAGGAGCTTTACAATATTGAATTGGAAAATAATATCAGTAATTAAAGACAACAATAAAATTGTATTTATTCCCAGCTAAAGGTCAATTCATTGAAGCCATCATCACCCCAAGATATTTGGATCATGTTCCGATCTGGAACACGTGGAGGGGGAGGAAATGACAATCTTTTATTCTGGAAGAGAGCTCATCCTTTGAAGATTTGCAAAAGAAAAAAAAAGGCTTTATCCTAGACTAAAAAATTGGTAGATTTAAAAATAAAACGTTTACAAAATAAAACATTCTTTGGTTTAAATCATAAAGAGAAATGTAAAGCTGATTTTTTTGTAGACCAGTGTGTGACTTTGTGCCATTTTGAACAAAATAAAAGCATTTCAAAACATTAAAAATCAAAGCACATTAGTGATTTCACATTTTAATAGTCAAGATTATAACCAAACAAATGATTTACAAACTCCTCGGAAACATTCGCTTACATGAACCGTTCTAAATCATCGGTTCCTTTAAGCATGTACTAACCGTTTTAAAACCAAAACCTTTTGGATTTTTACTAAAGATTAGTATGTACTGCTAACAGCTCAGCACTCATCTGATGCTCATGACCTCCGTCAATCACAGCAGGTCCTCGGTTTCATCTTCAGCTCGTCATCTACACAGAAGACCAGAGCAGATCACAAAACAGTCTTTGTGAATCCACAAGATCACTAGACGTTCCATCAACAAAAACCAACCTCACGCTTTACGTTCAGAGGATCAACCGGCGTTCACCAGGCCTCAAACACCAGACGAAGGGAACTCAACCTGAACAAAACCAGAGAGAGATCACTGAACATTAAACCCTCAAAAGCAGGCATCACACAACTAGAACTAACTAGTCTTTGGTCAAAAGCTCAACTAATTCTCAAATTGAGCTACATTGGTGAAAGTAAATGTGTTGGTGAGACACTGAAGGTTAATCAGAGCCTAATATGAAGGTCTATCTAGAATGGTTGGCAATGCACTGGGAGAAATGAGATTTAACGGCCGTCAGCTGCAGATCTAGGACTCCATGCATCTGAGAGCACTCAAGATCTGCGCTGTGCTCAGTGTCAGAGCAACAAATACTTTAACTACATTGAAGAAGTGAACAGGAGAGCAAAGTTTGGTTACCTCACGCACACAGGCTAACGAACAGAGCAGCCAGAGTCAGGATTCACTTCGGTTGATGCAACGCTTCAAGCTCCAAGGACGTGTTTGAGGAAACCCATCCAGAGTGCTTGGCTTCAATCAAGCATTGTTTGGGTGAAACACACTCAATAACTCACTCTACTCCACTAACCAGCAGCACTCTTCCAGACCTTTATTTTATTAAAACAGGCAGTCGTGCAACAGTCAACACCAAACGCCATTCAGTTAGTAAGGTGCAAAACCTTATTGAAACACAAACTCTGTTCCTGTTGGAGCTCGATGCAGAATTCCGCCGATCGTGTATGAGATGTTAAATTAAGCATTTTTAAATGATGTAATGTGACTTTAATTATGCAGTACTTTAAAGACGGTTCTCACTGGAAGTAACATGCAATGCTAAAATCTCGGAGTTCTTCAGTGGCTGGTTATGAACATGTTTGGGTCACTTTTAAACCAAGCCAACAGGAAACTAGAACATGAAAGCCCCCTTTAGGTCCCTTCTTTGCTACAATTTAACAGTTCGTCCAAGAATGACATTCCCCCCACCCCCCCAAATGTGGAACGAAGAGATGAACTCCAGAGAAACACTGGAAGCCGAACCCATTGACAGCGTTTGTTTTATGGGCTTCATTCTTTAATCAGGTTTGGAACTACTTAATGACTTAGACGCTCAAGTTTTGTGGATGTGAGAACTGCCCCTTTAGTAACACCCCTCAAAAAGAGTTAAAAGCCAGATTTTCAGCCATCCCTGACGAAAGAGCGGCGTTGTGAAACAATCAGATTCAAAACTATGACTTCACGACACCGGTCTTTCCTCTGGGAAAGATGAAAATGCTGTAGCATGCCTCAGTCTCGTAATTACACCTGCAGCTAACAGCATAATGATAATGAAGTAAAGCAGCAGTAGCTAGAATGAGTACCTGTGCTAAAGTATACTTAAGACACTAAAGCTTTGCAACTTTCCTGATGAGATCTTTCTATAGTGAAGTTATTCATGCCCTCCCCTCCCGTAGGTTTTTTTGAAAGGCACAACAGAATTCAAAGCTTTTGAACAAATGGTTTCGTTTAATAGGCTCCATGAAGCCACAATTGAAAAGCAAAAAACAAAAAAAAAACAAAAACAAAAATAATAAAAACAAAATAGTGAGTCAAATTTTCATACAAAGGAAACAAGAGCACAAGGATTTCTTTCCCAGTTCTGGAGTGTACTGTTAACAATTTCTGGTTCTCTTTCAAGTAGATGATTGATAGATATATTAGTCAAGAGTCCATGGTTAAAATGCAGGATGCGAGGAGCAGCGATAGACAGACAGATACCTCAGCAAGGCTCAAGAACCGCAGCGCCAGTGCCGGCCGTCCACTGCGCAGCTCACCAGTCTGAAAGGAAGTGACTTTTTGGATACTGGACATGGACAAATCATTGGCTTACAGCTAACAGAAGAAGCCGTGCTCTTAATGACAGCGGCTGCGCATCAGTAACATAAACAGAGGAGAGTCAACGCTCTCGAGACTCCCCATGCAAGCACAGGTGAGCGCTAGTATGACAGCGAGGCTCGGCTGATGACTTAAAGGTTTCAAACGAGGCAGAAGAGGAACCCATCGACATTCATTCATTCACAGCCGGTGAACAGAAAGCGGCTTTTCCCTCAGAATACAAGAACAGAACAGAAACAGGGAGAACAGCTACAACAAATCCAAGAACAGATCCATGAGTCTTTAGAAACGCTCGGCCGCTGACGCGTCGGGTCTTGGGCTTTAATCGTGTACAGCTGAGGAGGAAGTATCACACATGAAGACACTCAAGCATCTCAACAGGTTTAAGACAGACAACCCCTCGCTAACCCACTAATCAGACATGAGATCGACCGGGCTGGAGCGTCCTGCGTTTGGCCTTGCGCCTCGCGAGTCACGACTATCCGCCCGATTCAGATCCGATTATGTGCAATGGGACTTGAGCCAAATTACAGGGCCGGAAACTTTAAATCCAAATCAAAACTGGGCCATTTCAAAGCATTTTTAGGTTTACTGTATGCATTACAAAGAGAGAAAACAAAACACGTTACACTAACTCGCCCCAGAGTTCTAGAAAAGCCTGTTTGACTCGTCTGTGGCGACAGGAGCACAGCAGACACATGCTTATATGGGGACTTCAGAGCAGAGGAACTAATACGTACCATAGCTATCATAACCGTCTCTGTAAGAGCTGCTGCGATCGCCATAACCAGAACTCCTGAAACAACAAAAACACAGCAGGTTAACTAGAGGTACATGACTGAAAGAGGAATACTAGTTAATGCACTCTTCATCGGGAAGGTCACTTATTTTCATTATCAAAAGGTGAAAAGAAAAGCTTTAATTATATGCCTCATCTAGTAAGATCACAAACGGGTTCAAAGTGCTAAACCTTTAATGAGGGTTAAAAGGTGAAAATGATGATTTATACATCAACCGAAAGCTGAATAAATCTCTGCACTGATGTCTGGTTTGTTAGGACAGAATCCTATCTGCCCAACTATTTGAAAAAAATAATCTCCTTTAAAAGTTATGCAAACTAAGTTCTTAGCAATGCATATTACCACCAATCAAAAATTAAAGTTAATATTTGCTGTAGGAACTTTATTAAACATCCTTTATATGCTAATTTACCAGAGCATAAGGGAAAAAATTAAATAAAATGCTGCCGATGACTGCTGGGTCAGTGTCACATGTCATGAAACTGCAAGAGTTGGCTTTTTGCTTTTAGTAGTAGCTACAATTATGCATTTTGAATAAAACAAAAGATTGAAGCACATTCCTGAACTGTTATTGTCTTTCTGACACATGCAGAAACATTTCACATTAAAGCTTATACTATTTTTGTTGCCGTCTAAAGACCGTTCTTATTTGCACTCTTTCTCTGGCTGACACGGATTTGGTGCATCTGCAGGAACACACACCTGTCTCTGTTGTATCCTCCGCCTCCTCCAGAGGAGTATCCTCCTCCTCCTCCTCCTCCGCTCTTATATCCACCACCGCCTCCGTAGCTCCGGTCACCTCCATAACTGCGGTCACCACCACCATAGCCACCCCCACCTTCAAAGAGAAACACATCAGATCACGGAGCCTCAACTAGACACCGTTGGAAGTGCACAGCTGACAGATCAGCAGCTCTCCAACCTCCTCTTCCTCTGCCTCCTCTGAAGAAGCCTCCTCCCCCACCTCCTCGTCCTCCACCACCTCTGTAGGATCCTCCTCCAGACCTTCCTCCTCCACCACCGCCCTTTCCAGCCTCATCCACCCGGATCGTTCGGCCATCCACAGACTACAAGAAAACAAAACCGTGTTAAAACATCCAGTGAGAGGAAGTCTAAACCAGTAACTGATTTGATGCCGCGAGGGTTTGCTTTGACTTAACAGATACCGTTTTAGTCTACTGACTCCCTATAGAATAGTCACTACTGTAATCAGGACTATTGTTTTGGTAGGGACCCATTTGTGGGAAAATTTTTAGTGTGGCTATGCAATTTTTGCATTTTTGTTAAAATCCTGTTACGCAATGTGGTTGCTACCAAAGAATAGGTTGTTTGCACATGACGCCATTGCGGTGGCGCGAAATGCAGGAAGAGATTTTTCTTCATAGGAATCAGTAGAAATGCAAAATTCTTGTGTTGTTCACTACTGTTCAAAAATCGGTCAAACAGATGTTCATAAGGAGGAAAAATAATAAAATGAAAGTGAAAAACACTGGGGGCGGGAGATTGCGGTCACTCGATAGCAATCTTACATGTTCCCTTATAATCAGTGAAGAATTATGACAGTCAGCCTATATCTTAGTATATTTCTTTATTAATATTTTAATGTATTAGCTTATATTAACCATTTATGTAACTCATCTCTTCCCAACCACAGATGCCGGTTTAGAAGACACTTTGTGTTTTTCAGCCAATTTCTTGATTTTTTATTACTCCTTATAAGAAACATTTCCCCACATAAAAGCTCCTTATGTTTGCTCAACTTGACAGATTTGAACATTCATGAATAAAACACAGGAGCTTCGATTACAAATTCCTCTGAAGAATATCACTTCATGCCCGCTAGCTGCGTTTCCCAAGTCTTCAAAACAACATGTTTGCAAAAAAACCTATGGGAAGTTTTATCACCAATAAAGTACACTGAATATCAGCGAAGATGTTTTGACAAACTTCAGAGGACACTTGAAATTGTTCTGGATTCACCCGATGGGGAAAAAATTATACATATTTGCTTAATCAAGACAAAAATTGTGTAATAGGATAGTACCCTTATTAAGGTTGATGTAACCAAGTTACTGTGTTTTGTTAATTACAAATTTGAGGAGAGTGTATTAAGTTTCGGAAAATACAATAAAAATTGACTGAATGGTTACTAGAAGTGTACCATGGATTACAAAATTTGCATTTTTTTTTTTTTTAAAGGACTTAAATTGTTGGGGAGGAGTTAAGTTTTATAACCTAGAAGTTAATTTAAACCAACTCCTTAATTTAACAAACCTTTCCATTCATTCCTTCAAGTGCGTCCTTCGCATCGTCTGGGTTCTCAAAGGTCACGAAACCGAATCCTCTGGATCTGTTGGTTTCTCTGTTTCTGGCCACATGAACTGCAAACAGACACATTATGATGAGCGGCTTATGCAAATCGCAATGAACCCGGAACCAATCGGAAACAGCGCGCCAGCAGAGCGCGTCACTGATTGGCTACTTACCGTTGGTGATGACGCCATATTTGGAGAAGGCGTCCTCTAGCGACTGTTCGGTGGTATCGAAGCTCAGGCCGCCGACAAACAGTTTTCCTTCGTCAGACATTCTGAGCTAAAAACACAAGCGGATCAATAAAATCTCACATCATAGCTCAAAACTGCTCTTATATCGAGACAATGAACGGTAGTTCCGACTCAAAAAAGAAAAAGCGAAAAAATGCAAAAAATAATAAATAAAGAGACATTTCGTGATTAATAGCGCATTACAAATAACGGTAATGTGTCATTTTAAATATTTGTGGCGTGTTGTATTCATTCAAACTCGACATGTGGGTCAGTGCGCGCCAAGAGCTAAACTAGGTCAAACAATAGGCTCCATAGAAACACACGAATGACCGGAAAAACGCGTAAAAACACGCTAATCTGAAACTAGCCGCCATTAAATAAACGTTATAAGACACAAACACACGGTCACAAATACCGAAAGCGCAGATTCGTCGATCAAACGTTAATAAAAGCGGCTGATCAGAGGCGAGGATGAAGAAGAGCCCAACGAGGCGTCGCCATTTTAAGCAGCGCGCGAATCACGAAGGACAAAACACGAGGCAACGCGATCAATTCTGCGGTTAGATTAACTATATTTAAATATAAGGTTAGTAAAAGCTCGCGTCGAATAACGCAAAAGAGCCCGGGTAGAAAAAAAGAAAGAAAACGGTATGTACCTGTAATTTCGCAGTAACGGGTGAAATGATGTGCGTCTCTAACGCCTTCTGAACTCCAGAGACGCAGAGTGACGCAGCGTGCCGCTTATAAAGGACCGCGCTCAAAGGCGGGGCCTAAACACACGCTCGTTTGCGTACGCACACACAGAGAGAGAGAGAGAGACTTTATTTAAATGATTTGTTCTTTGTTCAGTGCTTTGCCAACACTGTGCAGGTCATGACAATAAAGCTCACTTAGACTAGTTTGAGACTTTTAAACTTTTGAGACTTTTTTTTTTTTTTTACAAACAATCATAAATATTGTTAAATATGAATATTATAAAAACATATAACCTACCTAAACAAACATACTATGGCTTTACAAACACATACACAATAAAAATCAAATTTTCTTTAAAACATTATATCAAAACCTCTCTCTTCGCTGGGTTGACATTAAAATAGTTTAGTCAAAGGAAAAAAATCTATTCTTACCAAATCCTTAAATATCTGTAAAGGATCAGTATTTCTGTTTTATTCCTTCTTGTCATCCAAATTGCCATTTTAGCTTAAAATAAAATAAAAACACAATTTTATTCTTGTTTAAGGCCTTTTTTACTTTTAAAACTCAAACGTTACTAATACACAAAAACACACAAACAAAATAATAATAAATAGACACAAAACAATTTCACCAATTAAAAACCACATTTCCAAACTCATACAGTGTCATGAAAGAGTTTGAGATCTTTTTATCTGTATTCTCTTTAGTATGTTATAAAAAACATACAAAATAGTGTCAGGAGAAATGAAGAAGTGGATTAGGTTAGAAAATAATTCAATTAAGCTACATGGACTATTATTAAAAGGTTGACTGAAATAAATAGTAAAGATTTCATTGGTGGTAATGAACCTATTAAAAGAAGAAGACTTTTCGCACCAAAAGTGAAATGAACAAGTCTTGGGCTGAAGGACATGTGCTCTAACATCTGTACAGTAGACAGTAGAAGTGGATCATCGAAGGTCAGCAGCAAAGACATGGTTAATAAAATAGGATTAAATACCTAAAAGATTGAACACATTTCATCATTGCAGATTTATATAATATAAAAATAATATAAAGTTTATATAATATAAAGTTTGGAGAAGCCCAGCTATGAATCTTTCAGTTCTCGTCTCTCTGAGGTTTGTACCTTTTTTTTGTCTTTTTTTTTTTTGACCTGTTTAATCCTTTTTTCCATTATGTTGTGATGTTTTTATTGTGTTACTAGCTGTATTTTCAGTGATCTTTTAACCTTATTAAAATAACCCAACTACAGTTCGGTTGAGATTAACAAGACTTTTACAGAGGTTATCTGTTTTTGCAGATGAACTCTTCATATGTTGTAATGGCAGTATTACTTGCTCAGATGTGATTCAGTTGCTCTGTATTGTTGTCAACTCTCTGTTGAATTCCTCTGTATGAATGGGCTTTTGTCATGCCAATAAAGGTGTCTGAACTGAATAGAGTTAAGAGACTTTCAGTGAAGTGTTAACGACCGCAGCTTTGATTATTCATGTATGCTGATGAGGAGAAGTGTGAGACTGTTTTCTCTTTAGAAACACTTGAAGCTAATTAAATTATTCATTTGAGTTCAGAAGAGAACTAAAACAAGGTGTTTTATTCCTAAAGAAGACTAGAATGAGGACAGAGGAGAAAGCATCTCTATCTAAATCACACATCACTAGTCCAGCAGACGATTTATAAAACCCAGAACTGAAGTGTTCTAAAATCACAGGATGGTCAGTTTACACTCAGACATTCAGGCAGAGGAATAAGACTGAAGATAGAAACGTCTGTGAGACTCTGATTCAGATCCAGCTCTGCTGCACAGCGGGGCATGTTGTCACAGGTGCTGGGGAAAGACACTTTAAAAATGAATACATTACAATGCCGTATTACTCCCTAAAAAGTAAACTACTTACAAGTTACTTTTTATGAAAAGTAAGGCATTATGTTTTTATGAAGTAATAAGGAAACATCCAAATGTTGAGAACAATGTTCAAGAAACAGTACCTAATATGTTTATAAATCTGGCCTGGGTATGTTTTTAACATAAAACGTTTTTTTGCAAATATAAAAACCCTTTCACAGCAAAGAAATCAATCCGTCTGAGACTGAAGCAAATATGAATTCACATCTGAACAGTAGAGGACAGATCAAACTAATCACATGAAGAAGAAAGATCAACACTACTCAGAAATAACTCAAATGTCGTTTCTGTTTTGAATTGGATCATTGAAGGCCAGTAGCAAAGACATTGGTTGATAAAATGGGAGTAAACATGCACAGTACAGTACACAGAATCAATCTCAAACATTTCAAGAGATTTTAACCAGTTATTATTTAGTAACAAGTTCCACAGAAATGTTACATTGAGTCAATTTCCAACGTCAAAGTTTTATCTGAATTGTTCTTTGTTTTAATTGGCTCAACCTTTAGTGAACTAGTTTTATAATCCATTCAACTCAAATGTTTTCATTAGTCAAACATTTACAGACTGTAGCAAGTTATGTCAATAAAGATGTAAATGTTTACTCTGTTAAATGTTAACTCAAGTAGGATTTATTATTTGGGCATCATAAGAAATTGCTGGGAACTACATTAACACATTTTTATACAAAAAAAGACACTTTTACAGCACATATTAGCCTTTACTTAATCACAATTTAAAACATTTTTCTTACAAAGTACAAACTAAATAAAGGAATTTCAAAAAAGTCACCTACATCTTGGATGGCCTTGGGGTCTGTAAATGAACAGCAAATTTCATCTGAGGGTGAAAATCTCTTTACAGCTCCAGTCGACAAACATTACATCTGTCATACAGCTGCAAAATTCACTCTAAACTTTGTTTAATGAACTAAACAAGCTTAAAAAAAATGTTAGCAAACATTTACAAATATTATGGTTCACATTTGCATCTTATAAATGAGGCAGAAGTAAAAAAATTAATAAGTAAATAAATACAATGAACCAGGTGTAACAGTACATTAAATCAAATCATCTTCATTCACATAGCGCATTAGAGACTGTGTCAAACAGGAAAATTGTTTGTCAGTAATGCAAGAGGACATTAACAAGTCATTTTTCCAGTTACAATAAATTCATTGCTGATTCAGCTTTCTTCCAATAATGTGCACAGGCAATCAGCCAAGAGTCCCAAAACAAGCACGGCAAAGGTGACAGGGGCAGTTCTTCTCTGGTCAGATGAAAGCAGCATGGCTTGGTTTAGTTCCAGGCTGCCATACAGGTCAGATTGAGCAGAAGACTTTTCTGGTTCTCGTGGTCTTGTCCTGATGGCCAATGAAGTCTTCGGAGGGGATCTGTCTCTGGAGCTCATCTAGCTGACATTCAGGGCTGTAGAAGTCATCTCTAGGTGCTAAAATAACCAAGGATTGTTTCCTCACAACAACTTTGTGACTGTTCTTGAACGGCCCAGCCCTGACTTAAACCCAACTGAGCATCTCTGGAGAGACCTAAAAATGGCTGTCCACCAACGTTTACCATCCAACCCGACAGAACTGGAGAGGATCTGCAAGGAGGAACGGCAGAGGATCCCCAAATCCAGGGGTGAAAAACTTGTTGCATCTTTCCCAAAAAGACTCATGGCTGTATTCGATCAAAAGGGTGCTTCTACTAAATACTGAGCAAAGGGTCTGAATACTTAGGACCATGTGATATTTCCATCTTTCTTTTTTAATAAACCTACAAAAATGTCAACAATTCTGTGTTTTTCTGTCAATATGGGGTGCTGTGTGTACATTAATGAAGGGAACAAAAATTAACTTATTTTAGCTAATGGCTGCAATATAACAAAGAGTGAAAAATTTAAGTGAAAAACTTTCCATACCCACTGTATATACAGCATATATTCCAAATTTCTCTTTTTATTCTGTTTGGAATGAAAGCATTTAACAGAATCGATTTGCTGATCTTCTGAAATTAAAGCAGTGTTGATATTGATAAATAAAACTTAAAAATAGTTTTCATTATTTGAGATAAATTAGGATAAAACATAAATATAAGATGAAACTATAACTTTTAAATTGTTGCCATAGCAATTTTAAGTTTTAAGTTGAAGTACTGAAATAACTAAAACTAAAAAGTTTTTTAGTTTCTAAAACTAATCAGAGATTAAATTGTGGTAAAACAAAAATGTTTATGGTTAAAAAAGGCAAAACATTCAGTTTAAAATATGTTTATAATTAATTTTAGTGATTCATAACAATATAACTGTAATGCATGATCAAATTCTGCACATCAAAGCTGCTACCTGATTAAGGCTCCAGAGTGTGCTGAGGTTTGTTACTGCTCCATTGATTGTTTCTTAGCTAGACAAAATGACAAAAATACTATGCATGGTGAATATTTTAAGTTTAAAGAATGTCAAAAGCATTAACTTACTGTTTTCCACAGCAGTGTGACGGTGCGATTGGAATAATTGCTCAATTTTCTCCACAGATCTATGGTCACTAGAGGCTCTGCAGAAAAAAATTAAAACAGTAATATAACCAGTCATTTTTGACATCATCATTAGCATTTGACATCATACAATTTATATATCATCTGGAATCTGAATAAGCTTTCCATTGATGTATGGTTTGTTAGGATAAAACAATATTTGGCCGAGATACAATTATTTGAAAATTGGAATCTGAAGGGCAAAACAGATCACCTGAAACGTTGTCTAAATGAAGTCCTTAGCAATGCATATTACCAAACAAAAATGACGTTTTTATATATTTATGGTATGATTTGAAATCTTTGCTCGAAATCCTAACGATTTTTGGCATAAAAGAAAAAAAAAATTTTTTTCGCTGTCGCTACAATCACCCATGCCACTTGGTTTTGTGGTCTAGTGTCACACATACATATATATATATATATATATATATGTAAATTCTCCATCTTTACTCCCATGACTCTTACCTGTGTTGAAGGATTTTTCTGTTGTCCATCGGCCCCAGTCGTTCCCCTGTGCTGCACAGCGCCCCCTAACAGAGTACTGCGTGCTGGGCTTTAGGGGCTGTAGTCTGAACGCATAAAACTGCGTTGAGTCAGATCCATTCTTATCTAAATCCTGTAAGACAACAACAACACTTGAACACAGGATGTGCTTCAGCATTTCTGTAAAGATATGGCAAGTGTTTTGATCAGTTTTCACACCATCGATCAAGCTTATGAAACTTCCTCTTGTCGCATTTGGATATATAAAAAAGATGTTTGCGAAACAGGAAAACACCTTAAAGGAAGAGGGTTTTGCTGAAAATTCAAGATGTAGATAAGTTTGTTGCTTTAGGTGCCGTCAGAACAAGAGTCCATGCCGATAAAAACATCACAAGTAATCCACACCACTCCATTTAATTCAAATCAATTAACATCTTGTGAAGTTAAAATTTGCGAGAAACAAATCATCCATCATAGAGTTTTAGCTGTTAACTGTTGCTTCTGGCTAAATTACAGGTCACTAATGATATAATCACACTTTCTCCAGTGCCACATTTTCTGTTGTCCTCTCCACATATTTGTTGAGAACTGTTTTGTAGTGCTTGATCTGTCCATATTTATTTTCTTAGTCAGCCAGGTCTTGCAAAAAAAGTTTGACGTTGAAGCTTTGTCTCGTTACACACAAACACACAGTTTTTCTTCACGAGACTGATCGATGGACTGGAGTGGTGTGGATTACATGTGGATTATTGTGATGTGTTTATCAACAGTCAATGCAGAGCACCCACTGCTGAGCAAGCCATGTAATGCTTTTTCTCCAAACCTGTTCACATGAAGAAACAAACACATCTACGTCTTGGATGGCCTGATTGTGAGCACGTTTTTGGTGAACTATTCCTTTACCTGTATTATCCCTCCGGGTTTAAGTTCAATCTGGCATACCAGTAGAAGTCCTTTGAAACTCCCATCCAGCTTCAAGGTCACCAGTGAATCAAACACACCTGCACTCACTTCAAGATGCCCAGGGACTGGAAAAACTGAGATGAAATGGATTAGTAACTACATCATTTTGTCATTATTTAAAGCAACTTCCAATGCTCGTATTATAAGGAGATAACGCTCCTAGATCTTGGGTACAATGGTGATAGGTCATTTGGGGTTTCAGCTTACAACCTTCTGTTTTTGATCTGTCCCACATTTTAAACTATGCCACATCACTGAGGTATCTGTTCTTTCAAATGAAATTTTCACATAGAATGATTCCTATTCACCTCTGTCTGTGATATTGAATACGTAGGTCTCACTCTCTTGCCCCAGATTGTTTGTCACAAGTAATGTGATGTTGTAGGTCCTCTGCTGTTGGATGACATCAAAACCGCAGGAGGCAGCATCTGGGTTTTTCACATTACAGTCGACAGACTGCGAGTCACTGAATACAAGTAGAAAATGTCATTATAATGAGTCAAACTGAACGCTGAAACACAAAAACCATACAACAAGATAATGCCAATTCTGTCATCGTTCATCGTTAATAATTTAAACTCCAAAGTTCTTCCAAAATATTTCTACAGAACAAAGTTCCAGTTTGTAACAATATGAGGCTGAATAAATGATGACACAATTTTTATTTAACTTGTGGTCTCTCGGCCACTTGAGAGTGTGTGCGTGCAACAGAAAGTAAGCGTGTAAACCTGTCCCAGTCTTTAAAGTGCAGTGCTTTTACATCCACTTCAATACGGCTTCGGAGGGGTCTTCAGGGATAAGTGTATCCCATCACGCATCACGTTCCAGAAATAAATTGTGAGATGTTTTGCAGAGATTTTTTCCAGTGCGAGTTAAATATTAACAATAATCAGATTGTGTCCTTGTATGTGTGTATGTCTGCACTGCTTGATTTGTCCGCGTTGATCCTTGCATTTTCGTTCAGTTTGTTTGCACCTTCTTTATCAAATTCTTTGCACTGAAGTCAGTTTCGCCTTGCCTTAGTCCACTGAAGAAGCGGGATCGCGACTTCTATCGTGGCTGCCGAGACCCTGAACGTTATAGGTGCATTGATAAGTATTTTGTACATTTGCAGCTGCTAGTTATCAGCAAGTCAGAAGCACCAAAATAAAGCATTTACACACTTGAATTACAACACTGTAAGTGATTCCCATCAGTTAATAAAACATCTGTGGTCTTCAAGGCTATTTGAATTCTTGGGCCAAAAACAGGAAATACGTCATGTAAGTAGACAAGTGGTCAAGTGCAAAAACCACAATTGTGTGTCATTTAGACAGGCCCAAAATCAGACTAACCTGATCAGTAATGTGTACTTCCTTCCTCGGTTGCCAAATAGTTTATGAGCTCTGCTTATGTTCCAGAGGCAGTACGCAAGTCTCATGTCTTCAGTCTCGCATCTAAAATGTAACCGTTTCTCAGGGGGGACTGAAAAAGGTTTAAAAGAAGTTGATATCTCTTATCAGAAATCTCCCATCATGCTTAAAAGAAAACATTTATAATGGATTACTCTTGCATGTACTTATTTATATTTTAATTTATTGAAAAGTTTCTTCAAAATAAAGAAAAAACACTGATTTCTTCTTCTTTTTTTTTTATTTATCTAATACAGTGGCATTAAGAAATACTTTATATCACTTTTGAAACCCCCAAAGAGGCTGCAGGATGACTTTAAATTTTCGAAATCATTTTTTGCTTATATTTTTAAAAGCACATTCATTAAAATGATAAATTGATACATTTGTAATGCTAAAATAAGAAATGCATATAAAGACCAATAAATAATTATTAAAAGATATATACAAAATCAAACACTAACTAATTAATAAATAAATAAAAAAAACATTAAATACTGGCATCTCCATCATAAATCTAACAGAATATTTAGCCTATGGTGGCTTTTAAATTGTGTTGGACAACAGGATTCTTAATACTCACAGGAAACAATATTTCTTGTTACATTACTCTTGTCATCGCAGTAGAAGTTAACACCATAAGAATTAGTGGCGTTTATGTTTTCCACTCGAATGGCTTTGACCTGTGGGCTAATGTTGATGACTCTGTAGGGAGTGTTGCCGAAGAACATAGACGTGATGTTTTTCTCTTTGGGATAAACGCAGCAGAACATCACAGTAGACCCCGCACGAAGCTCCTGCTCGTTTGGAAACAACTTAATTTCATTGTGGGCCAAGTTCCTCTCCCCTACAAGAAATGTGTAAATATGAATAAATATCCAACCACTCCATTTTAACAATGGTCTATGTGCAGAAATCAACACAATGCTATACTGTCATGAGGATGGTTTTCCTGGTGTTGTTATGTGATTGCTAAGGTTGTTTAATGTGTTCTATGCTGGTTGACGTTTAACTGCTGAGGCTGGTTGACCAACATGCTCTCAGAAGTGCACACTCATCACTGACAGTTGAGAGGAACACAACAGGCAAGTTTAAAGTCAGGACTTCATGGATGAAAAGAAGTTATGTGAAGTGTTGTATGTTTCTAATGAAGTCTCTTCTGCTCACAAAAACACTACATCTACGTGCTCATAAATACAGTAATATTGTGAAACAGTATTACAATTTAAAACAACTGTTTTTGTTTAAGTATTTTTTAAAATGTTATTTATTCCTGTGATGCAAAGCTGCATTTTCAGAAATCATTGTAAAATGCTGATTTGCCGCTCAAGAAACATTTCCTGTTTAATATCACTGATGAAAACTGTTGTGCTGCTTCATATTTGTGCTGGGAGGGAAAAAACATGATATATAATATTTGGGGCATGTGTGTGTTTAATAGAAATGTATATTTTTATTTAGCAAAAAGTTCATCATAAGTGACAGAAAACGTAGAATTTTACAAATGATTCTATTCGCAGTAGATGCTGTTCTTTTCTATTCATCTAAGACTCCTGCAAAAAAAAAAAAAAAACAGGTTCCACAACATATTAAGAAGCAAAAACGTTGATACCGTTGTAAATAATTATAATAATAATAATTGTGCACCAAATCGTTGTATTAGAATGATTTCTTAAGGATCACGCGACACTGAAAACATGACGCTGTAAATTCTGCTTTGCATTTTAAATATATTCAATTAGAATTTACTGTTTTTGCTGTATTTTTGATCAAATAAGTATATACAGTTTTCCCAAACTCTCCGAGTTAAACTTTTGAACCTTACTATTTCATTTCCTTCTTAATCACGTAGCCTACTTTTGAAATGAAGTTTATATATCCTACCATAGTTGGTTTTCCATGAACTCCAAGAGCTGGGTGGTGAAGCACCGGAGGTGAGTCTTATTCTAACAGAGTGATTGACACAATTCAGCGGGAGCTGTGAGGTCCAAACCAGTGTGTGAACCGCTTCCAGTGATCCTCTGCTTACATTCATCTGTGGACAGACTGTGAACACTTAGTGCAAAACACAACAATCGGGTGAGGATGTGATAGGATCTAACGACTGATGTGTTTACGCACGCTGTCGACAATATCCATGTTTATTGTGCGTCCAACTTGTATTTCAAATGCTTGAATTCTCTGTTCTTCATTCTGTTTCATCATCCACTTCACCTCCAGCCTCCACATGTCCAAAGCCTGAAGTTCAACAACGTCTGGCGCAGTGCCTGTACCTGTGGTTATAATGATTTAAGTGTTATGAAGCTGTACACTAAGAGAGATGCAATTAGTAATACATAGACATTTCAGAAAAATAATACTATATATATATATATATATATATATATCTGACCTGAAGAAGAATTCCAGCCTTTAACATTTTCAAACAGGATGAAAACTGTAAGCATTGGTGTCCAATGGAGAATCATTTTGGTGGATGTGAAACTCTCAGCATCTGCTCTGAGGTTCTGTCAAAGTGCAGGAAGTGTTAGTCTATAAACCGTTGAAGTTCTCCTCCTACTGCTGCCTTCCGTTTGAGGTTAAGGAAGCATGCCTCCAGACTTACATTTATTGCATGTGAGTCATTAAGTAAAAGTGATGTACTTGTTAATACAAATTTTAATGCTGTTTCTCAAACCACCGTGGAAGATACCAAAAGCTACAACGATGATAAGCCATAAATGGCTATGTCATGGTTGTAATATTAAATAATCATGAAACTATGCATCCTTTATATTAGCACAGAGTGCCATCTACAGGCCATTGATGGAAAAGCTTCAGATGCTTAAAGATTCAGACAGCAATATTTGGAAAAACCATTTTTGACACCATGAAATGATCTTATTAGTCAATATATTCAAATCACAATCAGTGATCGCACTCTTCAGTCAAAAAATATTTAATATCTTAATTCTCATAATGTTTATTTCAAGACTTTGTTTCGTTGTTATTTAAGGAACATATTTAACATGAATGTTTACTTTAAATGTTTACGTCATTAATCATTCGATTAAATTGATATTTAATATTTAGGATTTAATATTATTTTCGTTTAGTGCGCAATTATCATATATGCAATTATCTTTAAAATATTTATAATAATATTTAATGTACACGTTTTTTTTACATTTTAATAAATTAAATATATTTTTTTGTGTAGGTTTAACAACTTCAGATTTATTTATTTATTTTTATTTTAGTTTATTTTTAAAAAGTCCCTTTCTTTTTTTTAGCCTGCTACTTCACCTTATTTATAGTTAGGCCTAATAAATGTTTGTGTACCGTTAAAGTACACGCTGCGGTAAAGCCAATATAGTTTTGTTTACTGGTTATGAATATCCTTGGTTAAAATCATGCGCATTAACTTTGGTGTTTGGTGTTGGCTCAATGGTTCACACACGTCACGAAGCCGCCCACGCTCCCCCCGTGGCCCGTCCCATCTCCTGTCCCCTCCGTCCTTGTTGAACAAATCCATAGAAAATGAGGCGAGACCGAAAAGAGGAATACATGGGCGTGGTTTAGCGATCAAAAGGTTGATTCTGATTGGTCAGATATATAGGCGGCTTAAAAATAATTCTCTAGTTTTACCTCTTCGCTCTGTATTTCCAACCCAGTGGCTATATTTTTTTTCAGCATCATTATTCATATATAAATTATTGTGCGCACTGCTGCTAAATAATCATACGGATCACATTGTCACAAGGTAGTCGTTACTTTTCTCAGCGCTGGTCGAGGTGAACTAATCAGTTGCGCTTGTGATGAAAGGGAACGGCATAGTATTTAATATTTTTACAAAGATGACTTTTGGCGAATTTTCATTTACTTGGTAAGTATTAAATCAGTGTCGTTAATAGATTTAAACGATTATATTGACTAGCGTACAAATGTCTTTAATAATATCATAACATGCTGAGATATGACCGCGGAGGATGCGGTTTTGAGCCGACAGTCGCCCCCTGGAGGACAGCAGGTTTCTATCGCATAATGAACGGTTAGTAGAGCGCTTCGATCCAATCTCGAAGCGATTCTGGGAATCCGGCTCGGCTCCGCCAGTTTAGAGACCCGTCTGGAAGGCTATGTGCTGGCATTAAATCAAACCCTCGTTTAATGGATATAACCGGGTGATTTCGAAGACATAAGGATACCAAGACATCAAGGTAACAGTTTGGGAAAATGTTTGTTTGTTTTTTAACGTCAGAAATGTTCCATGTTTGTCTGTATCGACTCGTGACGTTTGTGTTTTTGTTTTCTAAATATAGCGAGTTATAATAGAAATACAGTTATCATACCGAGATAGATTTTTAGCGATGAAATTCATAACGTGTGAAGCTATTTATAAGATTGGTCAGAGTGGCTTTCGTGGTAACGTTAATACTGGACAAGGCCATTTCGTTCGAGGCATTTGAATTTTGCTGTTTTCTAACTGTTCTAATCGAATGAAGCGAATTCAATTATTTAAATTTGCTTGTTTTTTTTTTTCCTTTTTTATATCCTTTATACTTTTCCATGTATACATTTAGAAATTTTTCTTAAGAAAGCTATTTTATTTTAATAGATATTTCATAGCTGTGTGTGCGCGCGTTTCATTGCTGTGCTGTTTTAATAAGTAATTTATTTGTGTTTAGCAGTTTCTTTTTTAACCCAGAATACCTTATACTGTCCATGTTTCAAGCATTTCCATCAAATTCTTACTCCACCACTTCTAAAAAAAGAGAAAATTGTAGTGTATCATAGTAAAGTGATGGTGTCAGATCAGATGCTAATACCTCGCTTGCATAACGTTATGTACCATGCTGTATTTATGTACCGTGGCAGTACTATTGCACTTGTTTATTAGCTCATGTAAAGTGAGCTAAATACCAGTCCCATGAGATGTTTTGATAGCATTTTTTGTGAATGGAAGGTTAATTTCTGAGTCAACAATCACAGGACAATTTCCTCTAATGATAACTTACACCTTTAGCATTGCTTATGTTGACTGTATGAATCAGTGAGGACGTTATTACACAACAATTTTGTACATATGAGATCCTTTGAACTGATTCCGCAGTCCATAATTAGCAGAAGTGGAGTCTTGAACTTGTGGTCTCAGCCTAGAGACCTAAATATTCAGTCATCGTTTACTCTGGAAGATTGAGATGTTAGGCAGCAGAATGCTATCGACTGTCAGCCTCGGTCACCATTTGCTTCAATATCTTGAAAGTGAAAAGTAAATGGTGACTGCATCTGTCATTATGCCAAATATCTCTGAGTCTTGCATTTGTGGAGCAACATAAAAATGATAACAGGATTTCATTTTCTGGTGGACTGTCCCTGGAGTAATATGATGTTGGAGATCTCAATGTCCTTTTGAGTCTCTGTGTCCCACTTGAATGAGTGAGTCATTTCTAGTACATATGAAATATATTATATATTGTGTGTATATATTACTTAAGGTGACTTTTTGGTGTTATTTTAGTATTATTTACAAACTATTAAAGTATTTAGAATTAACTTTTATTAACTTTTTATATTATAGTTGTAGCTTTTTATTTATTTATTTTTTAATAATTGTAATATTTTAAGGTTTTCATATATATATATATATATATATATATAATATTTTTTATTTCAAATTATTATTATTATTATTTATAGTTTTAATTAAAAATAACAACACTTGTCACCCTTTTTAAAGTTTGTAATTTGGTCTATTTAAAGACAAAAGTGGTAAACCTTTGAATTGCGACAGTCTTCCTGTTTTTTCAGGTTTAAGGGTCTTATGAATCAGTGAAACTCATTCACTTGTGTAGGTCTGTGCTTTTTATGGGAGGAAGGAAGCCATTACAGCGTTCTGTTCTGGACAGATAGTCATTGTTCTCAGCGTGTGTAAATGTGCTGGGTGGGAAAGAAGGGCATTTGTTCATAGCTCATATAAAAATGCATGTAAAACTCTGCCAGAGCCTTCATGTATTCCAGAGAAATGCTCTGAGCTCGGACTCCGCAGTTCCTGTAATAACAACAACAACAAAAATGCTGCAAATTATTCTCCTTTTAGTTTTCTCCCTCCAGCTTAATGCAGAGTAGACACACTGTATATTTTTAATGTGTGTCTTTAATTTGGTAGCACAACCAGTAATATTTGTTGTTAAATACTGATTTGGTGTTTTTAGTTTTAAGCTATTTGTTGAAGGGTGGTTAGTGCCGATGTTTAGTGTTAGTTAGGCCTATACCATTACAGCTTGTTGAATTAGCTTTTATTTGAGCTGTTTAAGTTTTTATTTTAAATTTAGTTTATTTAATAAAAATAGTTTTGTGCTTTAGTTTTTTTTTTTAAATTAGTTTTCTTTTTATTTTTCAGTATTTTTATCTTAAGTTTCATTTATTTTTATTTTAGTTCTAAGCTAATTTCTAATTTCCATTTAGTTATTTTTTTTTGAATTTATATTTGTTTTTTTTTATTGCAGCTTTGTTTGTTGAAATGCAGTTAACTAAAAAAAAGAAAATTTACAGAATTGTCAGATTTTAGTAGAATATATTTATTGTGACGTTTCCTTGGCTGCTTTGTCACCTTGAGCTCTTCATTTTTTGTTTTGTTTTTTTCTCTGTACAGTGCAGTTCTTGTCCCCATAAATATTGTCAATATACTAATAACTTTATCATTATCGCAAAATATTTTTGTAATGGTAGCTTGAATGTATTTAAGCTAAGAATTTGTGAATAGCATGTTTCACTGTGTTGTAGCTGTCCAAAAACGTTTGATACAACATTCCCATTGTACACTGAAATTTCACACTTCACAGAAGACCCACCGTTGCTGCCAATGCAAACACTGGATTCCAGCGCTCCGCCGAGGTTCAGACATGCGTGGGATGGTTAGAGTGATATGATGAATCTGTGAGAAATGTGGTAACCTTTCAGGCTGTAAACAAGTCGTGCCTTATACAGTATATATTTGATTCCTTTCAATCATGCCTTTTTGTTGGTGATGCAAGGAAACGAGCTGGCAGCGAGCCTAGGTTTTGTAGGCTACGTGGTATTATTTTCCAGCCTTTGTTTCGGTAAAAAAAAAAATTCAATATCTGTTTTCCTGTTCTTTGCCCCATGGCAGTTCCAGCCGGTGGAGGATTAAAGAGATCTGTCAGCAACACCATTGTGAGCTCTCTAACAAAACCACAAACAAGGTCTCCAAACACACACACGATGGCCTGTTTTACCGCCAAGCGCATGGTTCCCTGATCTGATATAAAGTCAATATTGAGAATCCTGTTCACAAAAGGATGTTCGTTATTTGAAAACATGTTTTTTATATGGAAAAAACCTTCACCTTTTGTTCCCTTGAAATCGAGTCGATAGGTTGTTGATTGAATATCTGTTTTTAAGTTTTACGATGCAAACTATACTTTAAGAGTGGTGTAATTAAAATGCATCAAAAAGATTTAGTCAACCTTACTATTTGGGTAGTCTGTTTTTCTTCACAAACAAGTTTTCTGAAAAATAATGTGAGTGGTGCTGCTTACATGTGCAGTGTGCTTGCATGATGAGTGTTCTGGGTAGCTGCTTTCATAATGTCTTCTGGTAGAAATGCATTGGGTCTATTGTTTGGTATAGTACTGATTGCTAACAAGCTGAAGATGAAGAATTCCCTGGGTTTAGGTTTGCTTACATTTTAGCTCAGAGTTTGGGCAAAAGTGATGATGTTTGCTAAAGCAAAAAAACCCACAAAATATGTTTATTGAACAGCCAAAATTTGCTATTCTTCTAACAAAAATATTTAATTTTTTGTCGTCTTCTTTCATGGCTTTTAAACTGTTTCTTTTTCTTGCATGCAGGATTTTTTCCGTTTACTGGAAAAGTGAAATGGCTTCAGTTTCAGTATGAGGTTGTGTTTGGGGATTCGTTTACGGAGGGACTGTGCTTGGAGGCTTGTTTAAACTTGCATTTGGCATCGGTACCCTGTGCCTGTTTGCGTTTCCATTTTGCAAAAGAAAAATTGGTAGTCAGTGGGGCTTGCTTAAACCTGTTGAATATTAAGCTGTGGTGTGTACTGTAACTCATCCACAACATTAGTCCTATATTTCCTCAAACATATGCTGTGTGTGTGTTTTTTTTTTTTTTACTGCCTTGATTTAGCAGTAGGAGCTGCAGCTTTGTGCTAATTTAATCTTTCATAGGAATGTGCTGCATTCTGTATCGCGCTCTTGTGAATTCACTCTGGAATGTCTTGCGCTGATAAGATGCTCATGATGCGAGACGCATTTTCTCTGCGTCAGGCCTCTGTGGTATTTTGATTGATCAGAGACCTTATCAGATGATTTATGACTGTGATGCTAACACCTGAAAACATATGAAAGGTCTTATTTGATTCGATTTGCATTCGTAAATTCAATTCATTTCATATTTATTTGTATAGCGCTTTGTATAGCGCTTCTTCTGTTTTTGTAACATTGGAAATTTCTCATCCAGTAATTTATATTCTTAACACATTCTATTAACTTAAGTAGCGTAGATATTTTATCTTATGTTGATGAAATGTATAGCTAAATATTATCAGACTAATCCCACCATGTTTTTTTAATAGTATTTATAAGGGAATGATTGCATGTTGAAAATAACAAAGGGCCTAAGATCCTTGTGTCACTACGTTACTGGCATTTAGGTAATTCTCTGTTTGATTTAACAAAACTGTTGATGCTTATATGGGTAGGATCTAAATCATCTTAATGCCTGTCCCAAAATACCAGTATCATTTTACAGTCTAAAAGAGCATGTCTTAAAATAAATCTCAGTTACTGTAGGGGTGTTTTGTTCTGGCAGGTGTTTTGCTTTATGGTTGAAATAACAGGTGAGGACTGGAAATTCAGGTTTTTCAGGGAATAATTGGATAACTGTTGTAGCAGTAAATAAGGTGCAGTAAGCCATTTGTGAGAAGCACTGTTGATAATTGTCCACTCCGGCCTGTTCTTGCATGTTAAATGAACCACATTTCTGAAACTTCCTCAGTTTAAATGTTTGATTTTGTTAACATTTTTCCTAAAGAAAACCAAGCATAAATAGTAGTGGTGGGCCGTTATCGGCGTTAACGTGAGACTCTTATCGCACGATTTAAAAAAATATTGCCGTTAATCTATTCATAAAGTTGTGTTGGGAGCTGGGTCTATACTACGCAAGCTATGATGACTCTCACCTTGATATTTTAACGTGGATGTATACCTAACCTTATTTGGATGGGACGAGTTTTCTAAACTACTGTACGTTTAAGCTTCGATTCTTATCACCTGTCGTCCGTGATTTTCATGTATCATTTCAGACGGGACTAACACCTCCGTGTTTATTACAGAGGTGAGAGGGTCTGTTTTGTAG
The DNA here is from genome assembly GCA_032359395.1 of Enteromius anoplus. NCBI lineage: Eukaryota > Metazoa > Chordata > Actinopteri > Cypriniformes > Cyprinidae > Enteromius > Enteromius anoplus. The sequence goes on from JAUMHG010000038.1 coordinate 24,680,124, forward strand.
AGATCACGCCCTCTGTATGTGTGCATGTCTGTAGTTATTCAGATTGATTACAATTAGTGGAATCACAAATACCAGGGTGAAGCTAAATGGCTAGTATAGCAAAACCATGTAAATGTGCCGTTACTTTAGTTCAACTATTATGATTTTAATTTGTAGTAAATGCATGTTTAATTTTGATCATTAAAACTAGGGCTGCACGATTTGGGGGAAAATGTCACATTGCCATTATTGAGGTCAAAATTGAGTTTTGTGATTGCTATACGATGAACAAGTGGTTAGACTCAACTTGCTTGTTTTGAAGGAAAATGCACGCACAGATTACTAAAAATGCTGAAAGCTGTATTTCTCAACTAGGGCTGGGCGATATATATTGAACGATATATTATGCGCATCTCGTCTGTAAAGCCGGTTCTTCGATTAGCGGTAAATCTCTGTCAGCTGTTTTTAAATGCAGCGCCAGTTTACGAACAGAGCCGTAGATCACTGACGAGCTACGCGTTGAGTTTCGCGGGTAGTTCAATGGCGTAGCTTCTCAGTGATCTACGGCTCTGTGTATAAGCTGGTGTTCCTTTTGAAAACAGCTGACGGAGATTTACCGCTAATCAAACTGGCGAGATGAGTATAATATATCATTTGACATATACTGTATCGCCCAGCCCTATTCTCAACTGAGATACAGTATACAGTGCAAACTAGCGACAACTATAAATTATTAATTAAAACTAAACTGTACAAAATTAAATAACAGTAACATCTTTACATTACTGAATTAAACTACATTAAATTAACTTTAAAATAAAATTAAAAAGTCAAAAGTACAGATATATAATAGATATATAAAACAAATACCCATTTTTATATTTTTACATGTTGTCCCAAAACATTTAAGCAGGATGTAACATATACTTACTAGGGGTGTAACGGTTCACAAAAATCACGGTTCGGTTCGATACGATACAGTAGTGTCACGGTTCGGTATGTTT
>JAUMHG010000038.1:24681206-24697107 GCA_032359395.1 Enteromius anoplus
GTTTCTTCTTAGCAGCAAATAAAGAAGTGTTTTGGATGGTATTTATTGATTAATTAAAACTTAATAAAAAGTAGATTGAGCCGTTTCTAATCGTGAAAGTGGAGCGTCCCGTGTTCGTAGACCGTGCGCACCATCCACTGACATCCAGGAGCGCCGTTTCTTCCTGCGGGACAATCCGCGTGAGGGGAGACGACAGGGGAGAGATCCACAATTTCATTTCTTGGTGTATGTGTCACCAAAGGCTTAGGGGTCCTTCACATGCAGAACGTTTTGCGCACGCAAGCTCTTCATTTTCAACAGAGCCGCACAGTTTAAAATCCAAAGCAGAAATGATTTTGTTACTGCAAGCACTTTCTTGGTTGCCAAGTAACGGCAGACGCGCGAGCGCAAAGCGCTTTGAAATTGGTGGAGGAAGCGATGCGCCTTGCGTTTTCACTCGTTTTTAGACGCTTTATGTTACATTTAATGCTAAAGTATCGTTAACGCCGATACAAACATTATTTTAGTGTGTTAGAGCAGAAAGATGCAGCTCCGGTTAAACAGCTGGATGTTGGGTTAAATTGCTGCGGGTGACAGTTTGTAATGTGTGTGTGTTTATGGTTCTCGTCTGTTTGAGGGTGGGAGGAGCAGACGCGGGTTTAATGTTTTGTGCATTAAAATGCACAAAAACACATAATTTACACAAGTTTTTGCCCAAAGCTCAAACGTCTATTAAATGAATAAAACTAGAAACATTTGTTAGCTTTAAGATTAGTTTTTAAATTCCATTATTCAATCCAAATACACTTTATTGTTGGAGTTCTTTCCAAAATGTGTCTTGGATCTCAAAGCGTAACCTCTTCAATCTAGCATCTGCATGCAAGCCTTCTGTTGCCTGGCAAAACGTAATATTTCTTATACAAAATAACTTTTCCTGGCACACTCTGCTATTTTTTCATAGACACATATTGAAAACTTTGCTCAAGTTTATTGTGTAAACTGTAATATAGACCAGGGTTCCTCAAATCTTACCCTGGAGGTCCGATGCACTGCAGAGTTTGGATCTAACCCTAATCGAACACACTTGAGCATGCTAATCAGCGCCTTAAGGATCATTAGAAAACACAGGTAGGTGAGTTTAATCAGGGTTGGAGCTGAACTCTGCAGTGCATTGGACCTCCAGAGTAAGATTTGAAGAACCCTGGTATAGACAGTCTAATAACAAAGTATGCTGGAAATGACCGAAATCAAAGCACACAGTGTTCAGAGAAGAAGGCTGGAAAATAGGACCGAAAGATTAGCTACTGTATAGGGTCATAGTTCACAAATGGGAAAAAACAAGTTTTTCATTTATTTATTTATTTTTTGCTGCGAAAGTTTGCATGGCTGTCATTTAAGGTCAACTTAATATCCTGTTGGATTAAGTTTTTAAAGGGTTAGTTCACCCCCCAAAATGAAAATTCTGTCATTATTACATACCTTCATGTCGTTCCAAACCCGCAAGACCTTCGCTCACCTTCACAACACAAATTAAGATATTTTTGAAGAAATCAGCAACACAACTGAAATGATCCGGGCCCAGAAATATAGTCCAAACATCTGTAAAACAGTCCATATGACATCAGCAGCTCAGTTTTGCGACGCTGTGAGAGTAGCCTACTTTTTTCTGCACAAATAAAACAACAATAACATCATTAGCCATTAGGTCTTACTGTTTGGAACGACATGAGGGTAAGTAATTAATGACAATATTTTCATTTTGGGGTGAACTAACACTTAAAGACACTTTTTTTTTTTTTTTGGTTTCCCTATTTTTAAAGGTTTTATTTACCTATGAGCAAAACGTACAGTTCATTAGCCACTGTAGTGGAATAACAAGAATATTAACATGCAGTTTATTCAGATTCAAGCAGCAAAACAAGCTGTTTTGTACAGCTAAAAATAGCTGGACCGTTAGAAACCAGAACCATAAAATTTGGAAACGGCCACGCCTGCTCTTACAGGGAAAAATCAGAGTCGGCTTACTTCACCTTTTATGACATTGTTACATACTATGAATGTAATATAATGAATCCGTATGGCAAAATGTGTTAATGGTCCTCAAACAGGCTTTATGGTCTTTATGCAGTAATTTCCTGTTTATATTTCTTTGGGTTTTGAAGTTGAAATTTGACTCCAGCATGTTTTTGTGACATACACAACATTTGTGTCATTCAAAATGAGAAAAACGAGTTGAATCTTTTTATCACAATTGCAAGCTGTTAATTTTGGTTTCCAGATTACATTTAACTCTCCTGAACAAATAATATTTACAAAATGTAGAAACTTTCGTAGAGCTGATTCACTTCTGTAATCTCATGTTTTTGTTGTTGTAGGTGTCAGATTTGGAGTATTCTGCTTGTACTGTAAGCGGTTCTGGTTCGTTCAGTATGCAGGGCTGGGTGACTCTGGCTCTGTTGCTGAGCCTCGGGGTCAAACGCTCCCTCGGACAGAATGGTGAGTGCCCTCAAGATTGATCAAGACGTTTTTTGAGAATTCTGCCTAGTCACTCCAGGATTATGTGATGTTAATGAAACATTTCTTAACTCTGTTTTAATCCTCTTGTTGGTGTGGTTTTAACACCCTCTATTAAATGTGTTCATCCATTCAATTTTGTTGTTTTTAAAAATGTTTTTGAAATAAGTGCAATAACTGTTTTCAATATATTTTAAAATCTAATGAATTTTTTTGATGCAAAGCTGAATTTTAAGGATTATTACTCCAGTCTGCATGATGTCACATGATCAATTTTGTTTTATTTTTATAAGATCATAGATGTATTTACTGTGACTTCTGATCAGTTTAATGCTAAAATAAAATTATTTCACTGACCCCAGACAAAGGAGCTCCTTATTATTTGCTCTCAAACCTCACTTTGCATCATCTAGCCACCAACAATCGTAGTATATAGAATAATTCCACATTATAGCAGGTTTGATTCATTTAAAAGTATATGTCAGGATTTAACAAATAAAATTTCCCCCTTTTTAATGTTACAGGTGTGCCTTCTGTGCCTCGCGGTTTAACCCTAAATCCTGATTTACAAGCACAGACTCTATCTTTGACATGGCAGAGTGACTCATCGCTTTTTGACCTCTTGATTTTCCACACCGAGCTCATGAATGTGATGCTGAATGTAAGCACTCTTAAATCCTTGCATTTGTCCTTTCAGCTGTTAATCTGTTGTTGCAGATTAAGAATGTGCAAAAGGAATCCTTTCAGGAACATCCCATTGCAAAACGGTTCCACCTTCATTTCAATAACAAGAGATCAACTGCAAACCAGTTTCTCCACTCAGTGTTTTCTTGTCTCGTATGAGTCACCATCTGTGATGAAAAAGCCCAGACATAAATATTACGATAACAGGAAAACTTGGTCAATGTTTAGTTTTCCATATTACAATATCTTTTTCTATTGGGATGATTTATTATTGCATCTCAACCCTTTAAAGGAATTGTCAGGGTTAAATGCAACTCTGCCGACAGCATGTTGATAACCACAGAAAATAATGTCTGCTGGCTTTTTATTGTAATTGCATCACTGTTCGCTTTCAACTGAGGGACGAGTCGAAATGACTTCCTGTGGTAATCGACAACATGCCACAGACTCTTGATAGATCTAAGATGTATTCGATGCAGAGTATTCATAAGTCATCACGAAATCAATACGTATTCGTTTACAATTCATAAGTTCATGTTATTCCAAAGCCTTAATTAAAAAGAAATAACTTGTGCCGCTTTTCATCTAGGCTGGCAGGAAGATACCAAAGCCCAAATCAAGCTGTTTAGTCTTACTTATAAGCTGTTGTTGTAGGTAATGTATAAAAAATAATGATAAAAATCCAATCGTGGGTTTTTTTGGAAAAATGGCCAGTCAACCGGTGCATCCCTACTTTTAAAAATATATCTCCAGTAGTTAACGCATGCAGTTTTTAATAGCCAAAAAATCTTAAAATGATATTTTGAGATGTTCTAAAGAGCGAATTTCCACATTGTGGTCAAAATCCTGTCTCAACAATGTGAATCACAACATTAACAACTGATTTGAGTGTATAAAATATTTAAAAATTGGACTGAATGACAAAGTACAAAACACGACACTTGTCACTAAATACTGACATTGAAGGAAATTAGGGTTGCGAGTGCTGACTTTAAGATGTAAAGGATCGATTCAGCTGTTTGGTTTTCAATATGTAGAGCGTGATGCTAGCAACACCAAAGCTGAGAGTTCGATTTCCAAGAACTGAGCGCAATATAAGTCACTTTAAATCATCGGCCAAATGCATGGATGTAAAATGTATTTTTCCGTTTGTAGGTGACGGTGGCAGTTAAAGCAGATCCTGTAACAGGACTGCATAGTTGGACCTGGCACTCCCCCTTACCCTTGGAGTGCACTTCTCATTCTGTGCAAATCAGAGCACGAAACCAGCAGTGGGTCAGCCAGTGGAGCCCCCTTCAGACCATTCCAGGTATTACAAACACTTCAGAAACGGTGCTGGTCCTAAAACGTTCTCAGAACCAGCCCACAAACAAACATAGCACTTTTTGTGATCCTTGTGGTTATTTTAGCGTCCAAAGAATATGTCTTTATCCGTCTGTTGTGACAGTAAGAAGTTATTTAAATTCATACCATGAGTTTAATTGGTTAACTAATTAATAAATATGATATTTAAAACTCTTTACTTCAGACAGACCGAGTAACTACAGTCGCTGGAGTAGTTGAGCCGTGTGACAAAAATAGTAGCCGGCCTTTAAATGCAGACACATCTATTGATTATTATAGCAGTGATCTAATCTCAAAACCATGTCGTTTTCTAGTAGTTTGGAGTTCTTGTTTTGAAAACTGTACTTGGAAAGGACTTCATCTGTTTCGTTTGATGCACTAGAAAAAAAAAAACCTCTTAACGTCGTTGTTATTTAAACATATGCCTCAACCTTTTTGTCTCTAGGGTCGGATATTCCTGAGAAGTCTAAGTCTTACATGTTTCCCCAAGATAAAGTGGTTCCTGTGGGCAGTAATATGACCTTCTGCTGCATTGTTAAGGAGAAGGAAGATTTCAGTGAAATGATGTACGGGCCTCGGAAGATGAACGCCACACGACTGAGCAGAAGAACTTATGCCATCACAGTAACCAACCAGCCAGCATCGGCCGACTGGGGCACCAACGTGGTCTGCTTTTCTCCAAGGACGATCCTCACTGGAGCCGTGGTGTTTGTAGGCTGTAAGTTTAATTATAATTCATAGAATATTCTAACAGAAAATGTATTTATTGATATAATATATTATATCATATATTTATTTCAAGTGTCATACATATATTTCAGATCATTTGTCACATATCTTTATAATTATATCATGCATCATAATGCGTTACAGTTTAAAAGTATGCGGTTGGGTGAGATCTTAATAATCTTTTAAAAATGTTTGCATTTATTTGATCGACAAAAAGTGTTATTTATTCCTGTTGCTAAACTGACTTTAGTGTCGTGCAGTCTTTTATGATCCCCCTATCACTCTTAAATACATATTCTGCATTAAAATTAATACTTTCCTCCTGCTTTTGTCTTCAAAAGTACCAAATAATATACTGAATAATAATCGTGCGTATCATTTTTATTTTATTCAATTATAAAAAGCGGTTTGCTTAAGTATTATGATGCATATTAACCATATAAACTTCAATCCAGCTCTGTCAAATGCGCATACAACTTCAGAAAACAGGATAATTTGAGTGTTCATTTTTAGCGTAATGACGGGCACTAGATGATTGCTGTGCAGTGTTAAAAAGCAACTTGCATGTGGCTTTGTTGTATGTAATTGCTGTAGATCCGCCGGGCGATGAGGGCTTGGTCTGCGAGACGCGGGACTTGGCATCCGCAGAATGTTCTTGGAAGAAAGGACGAGACACTGGCTTGAAAAAGAAGTCCAGTCACACTAAATACACCCTTAATGGAAGGCAAGAAACACACTACACAAGAACCACTAACCGCACACGCCATCCCGTTGGCTCTGGGTTCCGTAATGTACTCGGTACATAAAAAGATCCCCAAACAGCAAACCACGTTAAATGAGATGGAAAGTGATACTTGTGCAATGCATTGTATATTTTTCCTGCTAATCCTAGTTAATTAAATTAGAACATTTCTTCTTCAGTTTTTTTGTTTTTTGTTTTTAATGTATGTGTGTGTGTGTGCATGTATGTTTTTGTATAAAAGAGATACAATTATGATTACGGAGAAGTAAATGTTAGATATTTAATAATTATTTGTTATTATAATAATTAATTCTCATAAATGTACACAGTTGTTGCTAAACCAGTATCTTGGAATAATGAATAGATATACATATATGTTTGAAAAAGCTTCTTAGGCTCACCAAGTCTTCATTTATTTGAATACAGAAAAACTGAAATATTGTGAAATATTATTACAGTGTCAAATAACTTATAACTAGTTTTACTCCACATTATGCTTGATTTGCTGTGTATTGAAAACTATTTCACTTGTAATGTATATGTGTTCTTCTAATCCAGGAGTCCCATTAATGTTTAAATAAAACTATAACACCATTTCTTGATTTTTAGAAGGCATATTTCTCTCCACAGTGACTGTTTGGAGGCTAATCAAATGAAGACGTTGTGTAGCTTGAAGGTGTGGGAGGAGAACTTGACTCTGGTGGCTCGTAATCCTCTTGGAACAGTCCAGCTCACAGACTCGGCCCAACTCACTGACCGCGGTACCGCATTTTCAATGAGTGAATCTACATTATAAATAGAGTCAGAGTAAGCGTCTTAATATTCTCACGATTGTGAACCCTTGTGATGTTTTTGTGTCTCTTCCAGTACGTCTATTGGCTCCAGTGAATGTGGCAGCGGTTGATGTCGAGGCGTGGAGGGCCACACTGCACTGGAGCTGGTCTTTGGCGGCGTATAAAAAGCTGGAGATGGTCTGCCAGCTGCAGCTCTTCGCCCCTGAACTTTCCAGCACAGTAAGTATGCTGCTCAGCTTTCAGCTCCCAGAACCCTGTTTGTTTTTGGTGTGGTCTCGGAGTTAAAGGGATAGTTCAACCAAAAATGAAACTTCTAACATCATTTTCTAGCATTTAGGCCTACTCAACTAAAATAAAAAAACAGAAGATCTTGAGGATTTGAAGTGATCATGAAAAAATAAAAAATATGCATGATTCTCAAGAAGTTCAATAAAAGCACCATGAAAGTTGGCAAAAGTAATACATCAGCTTTGTAAATCTTATCCATTCACTGAAATATTCCCCTTGCATTTGAATAATACTTAATAATGGAACTAATTCTCTCTTTGAGTAAACCTATTTATGGGCTTCAGAAAATTGAGCACAAATCTAGAAAAATTAAATCAGAGAATTAGTAATTTAGTATTAAATTAATAAATATAAGAACAAATAACATGTATTTTAATATGGCCGTGAAGAAGTTATTTTATTCCACTTTTTGTACATAGTTGCTAAATTTTTTAAGTTTTATGATTTCAATTTATTAGTTAAGCTTTTTGATTGCTAAAATTATTTGAACCCTTAGGATCCAGAAAAAATAAAATGGAAAAAACAGAATCCAGAAAAAAATAAAACAAAATAAAAAAATAAATGTATAGGGTTTATTGTTCATGATTGCTCTCAATCTATTCAAAATACATTATTTTACTGTTTTAGTTTCCCCCTGGGAAAGTAATCTATTATCAAAGTGCTGTCAGTCTATTTTAAAAATGTAATTACGGTAATCACAGTCATGGACTGTGATTAATCATGATGATGTGTTGAAATAAAGAGATGCACAACAAACCAGTATAAGGAAAAATAACTTTTCACACCTCCCCCTGGTATGAGAAATTATCATTATTCTTCTGCCATTATCAGTCTTTTATACTGGCAATAAAACATTTACCAATCCCAGTAAACATTTGCCCAACTACAGTATTATTAAGAAATATTTCTAAATAAATACAACAAAAACCGCAACCCATGCTCAGCTCTATAATTTTTCCCACAAATGCATTTTCAAAATAGCCAAACTGTGCAGGAAATCCATGACCCTGGCAACACTGGTTCAATGTACCCTCATCACACAGATAAATGTCCCCTCTGCGAATTGAATCAAATTGTCTTTTAACCTGTTACATGTGGGAAAACAGTTGAAAATGACTGCTGGTTTGTAAGGCGATCGACTGATAATTCTCTCTGTCTGCGTCTGTAGCGGAACTACAGTGGTCCAGGTTTATCTTCTGCGGTGCTGGAGGGTTTGTGGCCAGATGTGGACTACACTGTAACTCTGCGCTGTGGCTCTAAGCACAGTTTCTGGAAGTGGGGGGATGAGAGCGCCCCCTACCGGATCCACACAAAAATTGCCCGTGAGTGGTTAAATCAACTCGCAGAAAATTACAATAAACAATAAATCTAAATTACTCACTCTGCTTTGCCTGGTACTTCACCACATACAACATCTCAGATATTTATAGTTGAACTGAAACCGTGGCCTTGTGGTCAGTGTGAAAACTCCAATACACTAAGCTCATGCCATTCATAGCTTGCTTTACTACATAGTTTCCTCTTATTTTTATGTTTATTAATATATGTGCTTGATATAGATCTATAACCAAGGTTATTTTCAGGTCCTGACGCTCCTGATGTCTGGATCTGGATGGACAGCAGTAACACAGGACGTGTTTTTTGGAAAGTAAGAACAGCTTTACTGTTGCTGCCATCTAAAATTTGAAATCCGACTGATGTAATAAAACTGAGTAATATGTTATTCTTATTAATAAACAAGGTGCCATGTGCCTCTTTTTATTCAGCCTCTGTCCGTGAGAAAAAGTCACGGTGCGTTAGTCGGCTACAACGTTTCTCAGAGTTCAGCGGAGGAGAACGAGTGGACACAGGTTTTTCTTCCTCCTGGGAATTTGAGCTATCCCATCATCCTTAAAAACAGCAGTGACATCACCGTTGCCGTGGCAGCACAAAACACAGCTGGTCTCTCTCAGCCTTCCACTGTGACCATACCAGCATACAAAGCAGGTGCAGGGAGCTGGTTCATTCTTCAGCTGCTAGGCTATTAAATGTTGTTTTGTTTAATGTATTTGATGCTTTATTTATGTTATGTTTTATTATATTCGCTTTAAATATTATCTAAATATATTTAGATGCTTAAATACAGATAACCAGTTTTTAATTTGTATTTATTGAACTTATACACACATATACAGTGTGCCTGTATATATGTATTGTTCTTCTTTTATTATTAATATTTTTTTTAAATCACACACATGCTTTATAAATTAAATATTTTTTATATATTCATATTTTTAAGTAGTTTAATAATATAAGTAATTTTAATATATTGTATTATGTGTTTTTTAGTAGTATCATTATTATTAAATTAAAAAGTACACGCTTTTAATTCTGTATCATTATTATTAAAACTTAATCTAACTATATAATGCTAATTATTATTATTATTATTATTATTATTAAGAACGCATTTATTTAAAAAAAAAATGAATAAAATTAAAGCTAGAATTCGTTATTGAAATACTTAAGTGGAACTTTTGCACTAAGTGCTATGCATCACTCTTTTTTTTTTTTTTTTTTTAATCTGTTGAAAGCTGTAATAAACAAGACAGCTACAGTAATTCAGACTAGTGTTAAACTCCATGCGTTGTGTATGTGATCTTCCTTCCTGTAGATTCCCAGATGTCTGTGTCTGAGCTGCTCGGCACAAATGGATCAGTTGACCTCTCCTGGCAGCCGAATGCCAACGCGAGCAGTGGGTACGCTGTGGAGTGGGTCCCGACCGGCTGCACTGGACTATGCCCCGTTGACTGGATGAAAGTGCCACAATCAGACAGCAGTGTCACAGTGAACTTAGGTTAGTCTTTTAAATTAATGCATTAAATAAATTACAAAAAAAAAAATGGTGAATACAGTAAAAATACCTAAATAGCATTGCATAGATAATAAAAAACTAAAACATCTGCCCTCAAATGCTGCAGGATCTTTTCTTCACACTAACTTCACTATTCTTTATCGTCTTTACTCACTGTTGTTGAATCAGCAGGTGCTTGGATTTTTATTTTACTTTTTTTTATGGTGAGCTCTTGTGCTTCCTTTAAAATAAATGCCAGGTCTTTTGTTATTTTGTCATCTGATCCAATAGTATTCATTTCACTTTGGTGACTTACGTGTCCACATACTTTGGGGTTACTTTACACCACACATTTCTTCACGCTTTGTTTACACTACGACTGCATGTTTTCTCTGTGTGTGTGATCATTAGTTTCTGTTGATTTCAGACTCTCTGGTGGCAGGAGTGAGGTACACCATATCCGTGTACTCTCTCTCAACCGGCGCTCCTACACTGCTGAAGAGATGGCAGGGATACTCACAGGAAATGAGTAAGAGCACCTTTTCTGTTCATAAGGCACTTTTACAGAGACGCACACGTACACACAGTAGGGCTTTTACAACATTTCTCTGCTTACAGCAGGTCACTTATCAACAGGACTTGGTGATAAAATATTAGCAAACCATTAAACCTGTTGCAGTGGCAAATGAGCGGTAGCTTTCTGTAAAACACAAACATACATTGCTTATGTGAATAATGTACTCATGCATTTACTGAAAAAGTTCATTTTCCTTTTATGTTTCTATATTTCTGTCACTCTGCTCGGCTGTTCACTGAAAGCACTCTCCTCCACATCATTAGTAGACATCCCCCTAATTGCTGATTGGCTACAAGTTTGTTTGTGTACGATGCAAGATGACATAAACCACTGCTTATTAATATCACCTCATTGGTTCTTGCTTAGTCTGCCTGTTCAGAATTTGTCTGTTGTTGGCTGTTTGTATGTGAATCTATTCTTTGCATCTCTTTTTCTGTAGCTCCTTCACAGCCGGTTGGTGATCTTTCGGCCAATCAGACCGGCTCTGATGTGTTGCTGTTTTGGAAAGCCACTGCAATGGAACAGCAGAGAGGCTTCATGCGCGGATACACCATCTATCTGGCCAATGCTGCACATCTGGATCGCATCGGTAAGCACTTGCACACATAACATAGGAATATGTACAATCAAAATTTTGCAAGAGAGTAGAAAGCTTTATTAATATTTCAATGATGTAAATCTTATTGTTTGTGTATTTAAATAATTGTGTGGTTGTGTTCCTAGCTTACATCTCTGATCCCAAAGTGCAGTCGTACAGGGTGACGGGTTTGTCTCTGAGCTCGAATAAGTTCGTAGTGAAGGCCTTCACCTCAGCCGGGGAAGACGCCGGGTCGACTGTGGCCATTAAAATGGAGATGGACTGTAAGACATTATCAAATTACTTCTCATATTCTGCCTGTAACGGGAGTGACGAGATTAGACGTGTGGATCCATCTGCAGGTTTTTATTCATAGACATGGTCGGATTACTGTTATATTTCAACTAAAGTCCGGGTTGAAATATAACAGTGTTGTGATGCAAGAGTCAATGTGAGGAGAGGGCTACTTCTAGTGTTCAATGGGGTGGATTGTGACCTCCTTTGACCTCTTTGATATTAATGTCAGCCTTTGTATGTTGATGTTTTTATGTTAATATCGAACAACTACTTTGCCATTTTCAGATAACCTTGATATTGCAGATAACGTATAGTTCTTCTAATACTTCTGCTTTTCTGTGTCCGTCCAGCTGCTGACATGTTGTTTGTTGGCATTCTTGTGCCGCTGGGAATCATGTTCTGTATTCTCATCCTCGTCAGCATCTGCTGCTACAAGAAGAGAGAGTGGTAGGACTTTATTAATGTGCTTGAATAGCATTTCCATTAGATTAAATAATTTCCAAAACCCACTGAATCTAATCAATGCAACCTAAATGGCTTACAGTATGAGCTACAACAACATACTATTGTTTCTGCCTCACTGATCAACACAAGTCACTGTTATTTTAGTAATATATACGAATATATTGATTATTAAAGTGTCAAAATATTGTCCATTTTAAGTTTTAGTCATTTTCTTGTCATTTTATTCCCTCATATGTTTAATAGTTTACATTTTTTTTACATTTGTCAGGAATAAGGAATATTGCCTTGGCAACTAACTGAAATAAATGCTACACGTTTATTAGGAATTTATTAGTGTACTTCAATAGCATTTCCATTACATTAACTTGATTGAGTAGATTTATATTAAGCTTAAATGGCTTGATAGCTTGTTTGTTGTAAATGTGTTTTCACATCAGTGTTATTTCAGTATCATCAGCTTTTAAGTAGTGTTTATGAAAAAGGTTTAAATTAAAAGTTTTTATTTTTGTTTTGCCTTGTTTTGTATATTTATTTTTTGACATGTATTTTTTTTACTTTTTATTTATTTATATATAGGTTGAAATAAAAAGTGAAATTGTCAAATTTTAAGTTTATTAGGTTAATATCTGATTTATTTAAATTTAAATACATTTGAAAGCATTTTGTTTCAGTTTTAGTCTAACCCAACACATACAATGTAACAAGACTAATAATGTAAATCAGTTATTCATGCGTTGCTTTGATAGCTGTGTTTTGTTGATCTTATTTTAGGGTAAAGAAAGCTTTCTATCCTGAAATCCCTGGACCTAAAGTAGCCGGAGACTGGTCCTCCCCACGGGTAATAACCTTTCTTGACCAGTGTTTGTTAAGACAGGAATTAATATTACTTGGTACTAAGAATATGAACGCTTCCTCAGATTGTTTAGCTGTTGTTTGCGTTTAGGGTCCTCTGGATGTGAAGCCCTCTCCTCACAGTCTGGTCCACATTGTGGAGAGTCCGGAGTGGGATTTCACTAAAGAAGGTCTGTTCCCGGTCCCAGAGGAAGAGGAGGAGTCTGAGAATGACAACATCGAGGTGGACACTGACTCGGATGAACCGGCCCTGCTGAGATACTACAACCAGGTGGTCGGTGACAGCTCACACAGTAACCACGTCTTAGACTCCTCTGGCTCCACGCAGACTGAAATCACCTACGCAGGCATCCAGAGCCCCGCCTCCTCACAAGGGGCGTGCGCCGGCGGAGGTTACAGGCCTCAAATGCAGTCCGACACGGGACCGGCCGAACCCCAAATCGAATTCGAGGCTGACTTCCAAGATGATGGTTTGAATACAGGCTACAAACCCCAGTGTTCCTGGCAACTGGATTCTCCGGAGGCGGAAAACTTTAGCGGTTCGCTTGGCAGCCCCACGTCGGTCACATCATCCCAGTTCCTCATCCCAGAATCCTCTGAAGAGAAACCACAGCCTTCAAACACCTGGTTCCACAATTTTCTCTCTGGGAAATCCTGAGAACGCACTAGCCTTTATTTTTCACGTTGGTTTGTGCCGTTCACCTTTAGGAGGATGTTTTCCGTTTGTTTTGGGGTTTGTGCCCTTACTGGAAATCGCTCACATTTACGTCATCAACATCACTACTGTTTCTCAAGGACTTGTGATACTGACCAGACAGGTGAAGTACTACTGAAGCTGAAATGTTGGTGGTCGTATCGTTCTCACGCTCACTCTGAGCATTATGGCGGTTTGCCTTAGGAACATTACTTCTATTCATACGACAGTGTTCGTGCCTCTTTCTTGCAGTGTTATTGTAGTGCATTTCCATTCTTACAGCATTATATTGTGCGCAACATTTCACTGCTTTTTTCTGTCCTGGTTTTGTAGCAGTCAGACGCAAGAGATTCCGAAAAGCAGGCTAAGCTGATTGACTCCAGCAGTAAAACATGTTGATTTCAAAAGATCAAAAATTGTGCATTTAAGGCTTGCCCCCAAAACCGCACAGCTTTAATGTGATTTAAAAAAATAAATGTATGTAGCTTCAAGTAATAACTTTTTCGAGACACACGCACATTGAATAAGCTGACAGAACAAAAGGAAAATGGGAGAAACATGCATCTCTGATTCGTCTATAACCGTTTCCCTGATTATGGGACAGCCGTTGAAGCGTTTTCATGATCTTACGTTGTCAGCTTAGTCTGTGTAAGATGCATGTAAACACTGTTACTGTCGTTCATGTGATGCAGCTAGTTGTGTGTATTTTTGATTTGTGGTTGACACTCAGTCAGTACAACTTGTAGAAAATTACCTTCTCTGCTAGGGCTGGACGATTTTGGGAATAAAATGAAATTTTTGTCCAGGTTTTTTTTTTTGGCTGCACAATTTGGCCAACAATTGTAATTATACAGCAATTATTACTCCTTATACTACTACTAAATAAAATATTAAATAAAATAACATACAATTATTTAAATATTTAATTATTTTATAATTAAATATTTAAATTTAAGAGATTATATTTTATAGTACAGTTGTTACAATTTGTCTAAATTTCTTCATTTTTTTAAAATATTAAAGTGCCCCTATTATGCCATTTTAAAGGTTGCTAATATTGCTTCCCGAGTCTCTTAAAACCGGTTTACATGTGTGCAATGTCAAAAAATTTAGGTTTAGAGCCGACCCTTTTTTTTAATAGACAAAAACTTCATTTATCATGCACTATCGGCGACACAACATTGCAGATAGTTTATGTTCACATACAGCTACATGACACAATGCATGAACAATTATGTTTGAAAAGGCATAATAGGTCCACTTTAAACTGCAAGCAGCCTTTTCAAATTTCTTTAATTTTTTTCTCCAGTTAATCGTGCAGCCCTATTCGCTGCGATATTTCCCAAGGTCAGTGACATTTTATGAACTTGGCATTATCCGTACTACATGTGAAGCACCTTTTACTTTTATGAATGCATCTTTGTATTTGACACTTGATAAATATGGGACAGTAATGGGATAATACTCCAAGCATAAACTCAACTATGAATCTGATCATGGATGAATTTGTCCAAAAAGATTAAATGTCTTGTGTCCACAGATTGTTATGAGTTTAAAATGACCACAGTGCCTCGGTAGCTTTTTTTTGTTCTCTCTTTCAGAGCAGTTTCCTTTATTATGGGCCCACATGGACCACAGGGTAAATTACTTTAACTGGCCTTACTGACATTAGAAGAACCTGCTGTTCCTTTAGACTGGACTTTATTAATCAAGCAAACGGATATGAGAGAGCTATGTATCCAATGTTACTGTGAAGGCCTTTTTTTGAGCACTGTGCATATCGCTAGTCCTCCAAAACCTTGTGCAGCAGTCAGAATCAGAACGCTTGTCACTACAGTGAGATTAAGTGATAAAAGTCGACATGAAATCAAAAGCAACCCTGTTTACTTTCTTCATACGTGTTGGTGCTGTTTTATTTCAATTTTAGTAAGAAACTAAACGGCTATATTGCACCATCCAATCTGCGTTTGATGGAAGAAATCAAGCCCCGCCCTACATTTTATTTGTTTTCAGTATCTCGTTTCATTTGTGGAAGTAAAATGGGTCGCAATGCAATTTCATGTAGACTTTGAAGAGCATCAGATAGCAGTCATTAAACTCTTAATGTGGTGTGTGATTGAAAGGGCATTAGAGCATTAAGAGGGAGATTGTGAAGAGATATGAGAGAGGTCAGCTTCTACTGTTGCTTAAGCTTTAAACACTACTGTGAAAGAGTTTATTTTGTTGAAATAATTAGTTACTAATATGTCTTTTTTCGGTTAGGTGTAGAGATCTTTTTAAAGAAGCCTACTAATGTTTATTTTTTTTATTTGCTTGTTTGAATGTATGATACACAAAAGTCAATGTTTATGCAATGTTTTTGTAACTGTCTTTTTTAACTGTAGAATATGCTTTGTAAGCCTTATCTTTGGATTTGGATTCTATAGCTGAGACAAGCATGTTATTAGAAGTATAAATGGAAAATGTTATAGGCTGTCTTGGTACAGGAAAAAAAGTGGGCCAAATCTGATTTTATATCATCATTATTACATA
>JAUMHG010000038.1:24704539-24720798 GCA_032359395.1 Enteromius anoplus
TATATATATATATATATATATAATTTTTTTTTTCCAGGTGGTTTTCCTTAAATGCTCTTTAATTAAACCAGAAAGCTAATAAAGATTGATATTACTTACTATGAAAATGCTCACTCAACTTCTAATAGTCATTGACTTTTCTGTGTATCTCACATCAGGACCTGAGCCACATAAGACTTCTGGACTTCTTGAAAAAGAGGACAAAGAAAAAGTAAAGGCAATCACAAACCCCGCTCTCCATGTGAACTCAGTTTTCCTCTGTGTATTTAGCAGCAGAGAGCTCTTTGATATGGTCCGTGATGTACTGTGATCTGTTCTGCAGTGGTCGCTGCGAGCACAGCATGGAGCAGCAGTAGAGCAGGCTCTTAGGACAGGCAAAGCTGTTCCTGATCAACTCCTGGTTGACATCATAGTGGATGCTATCAGGTAAAGAGCTTCGTCTCCACACCGTACCTGTTTTTTTTACTTTACAGTTTTTATGTTTTATACAAAAAATTTAATAGAATCTTCCTTGAGTGTTTTATTAATTTTTAATCAGTTTTATTAATAGTATCATTGATATACTGTTGTAGTTTTTGTAATTATTGTAGATATTATTTTTGTATTAATTTTAAAGTATTTGTCATTTTCTTGTATGTTTTTGAATGTTTTGCTAGTTTTATTTTATCTAGTTTTAGATGATCTTTTTAGTCATTTTTATTTATTCGTTTTAGCTGATTTTAGCTAACTGTCCCATTACAGTTGAAACTAGCTGATTTTATTATATATATATTATTTTATTTCAGGTATAGCTGATTTTATGGTTTTAGTAAACTACATTAAAGCAGGTGCAGATGAAAAACGATGATTTATTTTGTGCCCTTAATAAATATTCTGATTCCCTTTCGCCATGCTGTTCAGGAACATCCCTGCTGACGGTGGCTGGATTCTTGACGGGTTCCCAGTGGACATCAGTCAGGCTCAGATGCTGGAGCAAGCTCTGATCGGGACTGAACCTGATCAGGCTAACACAAAAACACAAAGCAACTCAGCCACAGACAAAAACGCTCCTGAAGACCCACCTCCTCCATCCTCTGCACTGGACCTAGTGGTGCTGTTAGACGTCTCAGATGAGCAGGTTCTGGAGCGAGCCACTCATCAGCCAGGTGAATTAATATCGCAGTACTTTATCATTAGTTGCTCTTACCAGCATGACAGGCTTTGTTGTTTTTAGTTTGAAATAATAGCAAAGCTTTGAAACCTTCCTATTAGTAGTAGACGGGGAGAGCATAGAGCAGAAGAGAGATGGAAGTGATGCTCCAGATGAAAAGACGAGTATGACAGATGTGGACACACTAGATCCAGCATCCTTGTCTGATGAAAAAAGCCTGAGGAGGAAACAGATACAACACAGGTGTGTGAAAACATTCACGGGTTTGTAACTTATGATTGTTTTCATCATATCCAATATATACAGTATGGACGGTTTCAATGACAACAACATAAACAAACGTTATTCCACATGTGTGCTTTTGTGGCCTTAACTTAACTTCCGGTACAAATTGTCACACTGATCAGAACAACACACTTGACTGTATTAACTGCTATGGGTGTTCCTGTAGTGGGTGTTTATTGAGTGATCTTCCATGATTCATCCATGCGTGTTATTCCACAGGAAGGAAAAGACTTTTTGAGTGATGTCATTTTGTGCTGGAAAACAGTATAACGTTACATGATCCAGTCAGGTCCCAAAGATTAAAAAAAGTTCCATCCTACTCTTTTTCTCTGTACTAAATGCTTTACACCCCAAAATGATATATAATGGCGAAGAAATTTGTTGTTGTGTTTAAATTTTATTAGACTTTTTTTTTGTGTGTGTGAAGCACAAAAGGAGTTGGGTTAAACATGTTATCACTTTTTAACAGAATTAGTGGTTTTCATGACACATGGCCAAAACTGGAGAAGTGGTTTGATGATCAGCAGAAAATTCTCATGAAAGTCTCAGCAGATGTAGACGAGGACACTGTCTTCAGTAACGTGAAGATAGTTCTGATGGACACCATGGACTCAGTTGAAAAAGGTAGATTCGTTTAACCCTATTACTTAACCCTGTTTTATCGACTTGAAAGTTTGAAAATCTCCCGTTATTCATTTGCTGCCTTTCAAGCATTCATATTTCCTTTTGTAAATGTATGTCTAGTGAAAAATGCTCTCTGTTCTCCCCACAGGAGAAGCTCTGGGTCAGTCCTCCTCAGCTGAACACACCCGTCCAGAAAGTGCCTGCTCTGCTAAGTCTAAAGCGTCTAAATCTGCTGGACGCTGTTACGTGGAGGAACCTTTACCGAAGGCACATAAAAACACAAAACACACAGATTCTGATTAAAAATAAAAAGTGACATAAAAAAAAGTCTGTTTGATTTGAATATCAGATGGAAAGCCATTACACTAGTTTAATGTTACTCAGATTGAGGCGTGATCAGGCTGGTATGAGCATAAATGTACTTACAGCAAATGGGATTTCCATGCAGTCTGCTAACTTAGCTTGCGGGTCAGATGTGATCAGTTTTATACGCCAATGACTCCATTAAATGGATGATAGGAATAAGATTGATGTGCTATGAAAACCATCAAGACAAATTCACAGCATTGTCTTTCAACTTTCACAACTAAAAACGTCCTCCTCATTTAGAAAATCAAATACTTTAAAAAATGTAATTATGATGAAAAAAAAAAATTATTTTCTGATATCTAAAAGATATACGCTACCTCTTGAGATCTTTTGGGTTTCAAGAGGTACTAAAAAATCTTTTACTCACCAAGACTGCCTCCTTTGTGTCACAATTCTTGAATAATTAGGACGTTCAGAAGAACAGAACATTTATTTAAAATATAGAAGATCTAATATTAGGGATTATAGTGTATAGAGGGCTCAAAATGGTTTGTTGACGCAGAAAAATAATTATAAGATAAAAATGTATGATGTTATGTTGATCACTTTTGCAGGAGATCCCAGTATATCTTTTGCCGTACTGGGAGAACGTCTGTAATTCATATGTGATTAACGTCAAGACAGTGATGCAGAACCTTCGAAGTGAGCGTGAGCTCATCATTCACCACCTCTACAACATCTGGTGAGAGAACAGTGCTTGTGTGTGTGTAACATGAGACCTGTGCATGTGCTTGCAATTTTATAAAATGTGTGTTTGTATGTTTCAGGGAGAATTTCAGGCAGTACCTACAGAAGCCGGATCTGAAGCAGGAGTTTGTAAGCGCCTGGCAGCGTGATTATAACAGCGTTCCTGACAACATTAGAGAGGACGAGGAGACCAAAGGAGAACTCCATCAAAGACTGGATGTGAGACAATCTCCTAAACTAGGGAAAAAAACATGTTTTTCTATAGACATACATCACAAGTACCTTTCCTGATCCCGCCCCCTTTCTCTCGCCCTCTTCACTTATTTTCAACCGAGTAAACTTGTTTTCCTTTTGAAATTAAATTAATTATTGTTACCCCACTAGTAGATATGTTTTTGTATATCAATTGTAAACTCATTTAATTTAATAAAATTTTAACCATTAAAAAAACACAGAAGTTACCATTTTTTACAGGGAATACATGCTATATTATTAAATGTTTATTAACTTCCAAAAGCTAAATTAAGAGAGGCTTGGGAGAAAGCCTTAAAACATATTTGCAGAATTTTTTTTTTGCAACAAAGCAAGGAAAATGTTTAATTTAATATAATTTTTTAATTGTTATGTTGTGTAATGTCTTTTTCTTTTTTATATTTGTTTTGTAGTAATATTTGTTTGTTGTTTGCAATAAGATTTTGCATGTGTGGTGTTTTTATGCAGGACTTGCGTGAGCGTCTTTGGGACATCTGTGATAAGCGCAAGGAAGAGGCGGAGCAGGAGAGAGCAGGTGTCATTGATGATGGCTGGCTGGACGATCACACTGCTGTTCTGATCAACCATTATTCTGCGTTAATGCAGGTAAACACACACACACTTTCTCTCTAAAACGGTCTTAAATGAGTTTCAGATCTCATGGTTCTGTTCATGTTTGCTTGTGCAGATAGAAGTGGGCCGCTTCCAAGACTCATTGTGTCTTTTGAGAGATTATTACACAGCAATGTGTAAAACTGCATTTCCTGAATCTACACGTGGTTTTACTCGTGTCCCGTTGATAGACATCACTGCAGATGACCAGGTCGAGCTAGAGGAAGCAAAAAGGTAAGAAGAAACCTTACATACTCTATCATGTTTTATAATCACGTCCCAGCTATTACAGGCCTGTAACTATTAATCTGTCTTCCTCATAATATATGACTTGAATGACCATATTTAGTACTTTTTGCACCAATTTAGTCAAATCTTGTTCTTGTCTGATAGTGTCAGTGAAGTAAATAGTAATATAAATAGTAATTGCCTTTTAAACATTATGCAATAATGTCTAAAATATGCAGTTCATACTGTGCAGTAAACAGTGCATAAGCATTCAGTTCTGAAATAAGACATGTTTTTTACAGTAAAGTTGTTTAGATCGACTCTTTAATGTGGTACAATATAATAAATTTATATTTTAGCCCAGCTCCTGTGCCGCCACAGAGACTCGCAAAGAGTGCTGAGAGAAAAGACTCTGAAATGGAGGACAAGAGGAAAACTAAATTGTATGTGAGCTTTCATTTTTGTCTTTGGGTGTGTATGAAAATGACATATGCTAAGCATTTTTGTTGAATAAGTGGATGTGTTTGTGCTGTTAGGTTTCCATTGGTTTCCTGCAGATCTCCCACTTCTGAGCTGCTCAGACAGGTTCTTCACCATCCTGATGAGAAACTACTGCAGGAGTTCTTCCAGACAGCACTCAGCGCCGTCAGGAGCATGGTGTGTGTTTATACCAGCAATGATTTTGCTGCTAAGCTTAAAAATATGGGGCCCTGTTTTGCCAGAACACTCAAATTAATGCATTGCGTAACTTCAGCTCCATTAAAAATCATCGACTTTAACAATATGAGGTTGTGACCTGTCTTTACTGTAGCAGGAAACAGTGACCGCAGCTTTTCTCTGAGAAAAAAATATCTACTTTTATTTATGTAGGGTCTGTTACAAAACTTAATGTTACAGAGGATTTCCATAATAATACTTCAATATTATTTTAAAACTTTTTTGTTCTCTCTGTGCATCTGTCTTCATGTGTGTTTGCAATAGGTGTTGGCAGAGACACAGCAGCTAGAAGAAGAGGAGGGTGATGAAGACCAGAAGCTGCTGGAGGCACATAGAGTGCAAACTTCAAACTCTTCTACGGACAAAAGGAAAGCTGGGAAAAAGAAAAGTACAAAAAAGCCACCTCTCCATCATTTTAATGCTTTTTAGCTGTGTTATGTGTTGACACTAATGAGTGTGTTTTGTTTTAGGTGCTCCAACCCCTCCACAGGAGCCTAGTCCTCTGCCCGTGGTGGAGAGGAACCCTGAGGAGGTCAAGAGGAGAGCAGAGAGGAAGAGAATCAAACAAGAGTTCACAGCTGCACTGAAACGTGAAGGTATGCTGTGAGCTTGCCTCAGATTCAGGATGTTGTGTGTTCATGTGATGTATAAACAGAAAGAATGATTTACGTCTTTGTGCAGAGCATGCTGTGAAGCTGCGTCTGGAGCTGATAAAAGCTCATGCGCTCAGAACCGTGAGCAGTTTGCAGCAGAGAGCAGAACAGGCCTTCGGGAACATGGAGGAGTGGCTGGGAACTCGCTTCCTGTCTGAGATGAACAGGTATATACAAACACTGTATTGGCTTTCTTGGTTGCACCTGTCCTGCAGACATCAATTTAAATCATATACTTCTAAAAGAAGAACCTTAGAATTCACATTTGCAAAACGTATTAATTAAAATTAGCATAAAATGAAAGTATTTTAAACTAACCTTTATGTGTGTGTACTGTAAATCATCTGTAAAATAATTATTTCAATAAAAACATTACCTTCACGTTAGGCTTTATTTTATTAACAATATAGAACATAATGCAAGAAAATAATTTTCTCATGTTATACAGTTAACCATATCAAGAATGTATAAATAAACATTTTATTTTTTATAACTTACACAAACAAAAGCTTAAGTAGCACTAGTATATTTGTAGCAATAGCTAGTAATACATTGTATGGGTCAAATTGATATGCCAAAAATCATTAGAATATTAAGTAAAGATTATGTTCCATTAAGAAATTTTGTAATTTTATAGATATATTCACTGTTTTTGATTAGTAATATGCTTTGCTAAGAACTTCATTTGGAAATGTTTAAAGGCAATTTTCTCAATATTTTGGTGTGCACCATCAGATGTTTAAATACTCATATCTTTGTACACTTATGGCTGGTTTTGTGGCCAAGGGTCACATTTATGTATACACACACACAACAGAAGAACCTGAAAAAAGGAGTAATGGATTTTGCTAAAAATAATTTAACAACACCAAATGGACTTCTCATCATACTGTACACGTTATATGTGCATAATATGTTTGAGTATGTTTACCAGTATCGACCAGCTGACAGAGTTGGTGCGGCAGCACATTGAGAATGGAGTTCAGATCCATCATGAGCTGTTGCTGCAGAGCGCTGATTTCTGTGTGGATGGAGATACTCTTGTTGTAGCGAGTCCGTCGCCCACACCACGTCAAGCCCTGCTGGAGCAGCCCAAAAACAGCACTCTGACTGTTCAACAGCTGCACATCCTCTGTGCTCAGCTGAGCAAGACTGCACCTACTGGTCAGAAACAGCATTACTCAAACTAACAACTCATTGTTTTTAAAAAATATATAAATTCAGTCATTTTTTATCCACTCTCATGTTGTTCAAAAACTGCAGTTTTGGGTAAAAATGAACAGAATGAGAGTTAAACAGAACCCACAGACGTGAACTGAATGCAACGTTTCAGTAGAAGCTAGTTATTGTACTTTATTGTTTGTGTATTGTGTGATGTGTTCAGGTCTGATGTGCAGTAATGAGTTGATTGAAGTTCTGCATGAGTTAACGTCTCGGCACGTGGGTAGTGATGTCCTGCCGGACCCCTGGATGCATATCACTTCCTCACAGGTAGATGTCACTCAACTAAATGATAAACTGTTGTGTATCTTTTGTAGCAATTATTCATTCTTAATTTTCTTTTCCAACCAGCCAGCTTGCTTAAAGTGTACTGTATACATAATATGTGGAAGCTTTCCCCCCACAGATTACACAACATGTTTAAGTTTATCACTCAAATGTCTTGCGTTGACTAAAGAAAAATTGCTTGATGTGAGCGTTACTTCTGTGTGAGCTTCATTGACAATGGACCCTTGGCCAGTTTATTTAACTCAAAATGCACTAATGTGACTGTGCTGTTACAGGGAAGCCTGTGTGTTGTCACTTGATAATGAATGCTATTGGTTGTGTAGGTTGAAGAGCTGGTGTGTGTTTTGGCTCCGGACTCTAAAATGCTGGACTGGCGTCAGTTTCTGCTCAGTGCAGCTCTGCCGTGGCCGTTTCCCTCTCAGACTCAGCTGTTAAAAACCCTCCAGCGCTACAGAGCTGTGGACACAACAGGAACTGGACTTATCACACAGGAACAATATGCTCAGGTCTACTAGCATCATTGAGACATGAATCTATGCTAAGAGCTATAAACAACAGATTTTTAGTAGTATAATCACTTTTACAGCATTTATAATTTCAGTTTGGTTCTATAGTTAATTCTATTTCACCTGTATGCTATTTCTACAGTTAAAATGACTTAAAGCAAGCCTCATTTGTATAATCCTGCAACATTTAACATTTTCTTCTATAATCAGGTTGAACTGTGGTTTCCCAGTGAAAGACATCTTCCTGTCCCTGATGACCCAACTGAACCTCTGCCCTACGACAGACTAGCCAATCTTAAGAAGGTAATGCAGCAAAAAAAAATTTGAACTTCAGATGGGGTCATACTGTATGTTTTGTTGCTAATTTTTGTTCATGTTACTATTACAATAATTACCTCTCCTATCCTTGTGTAACAGCATCTTTTCAAAGATGTATTGTAGTTAGTGTTTTCAAAGTAGGGTACATTAAGCTTTCATAGCAGAAAATATAACTTTATTCCTTCTGGTTTGATCCTTTAATATGCAGTATAACATACTGTAAGTGAATAAATGAGTAGTTCACTTGGTCAGTTTATTAAAAAGTAGCTGAAAATGTGCTCACCCTCAGGCCAGTGGCAAAATTACAGGTGGGCTCTACTTTCAGATGTGGCCTACACAAGTTGATCATTTACCAAATGAATGCAATTTATTAAACAACAACAATAATAATAAATTATTTATTTCACTATAGCTTTATATATTTATTTAAAAATATATATATTTATCAATTCCTACTGTATGAGAAATCACATGCTTGTCAAATTGATTATTCATCAGTTAATCCCACTCACAATGTTTTCATCCTTAAGTTTATGACCTAAGAACACGAACACGTTTGAAAATAGTGTTAAATTTGAAAGTTGAATTTGAAAATAATAAAACATACATCTTTCAGACTTTCTCTTTAGTAGTGTTAATTAACGAATACAACTGTTTATTGTTATCTACAGTATGTAAGCTCAGACATGAATGTTGACATGCTATACTTTTAATTTGAATAATGTAGGCTACTAGTAAAAAAAAATAATAAAAAAGTTAAAAAAATTTATATGCAGGTTTTACACTTTTTTCATCAGAATAGATTTAGAGGAATTAAGCATTACATCACTTGCTCATCTCTGCAGTGAATGGGTGCTGTCAGGATGACAGTCTGATAAAAACATCACAATAGTCCACAAGTTATCCACAATCCAGTCTATCACTCAATGTTTGCAAAGAGAGATGCTGCATATTTGTTAGAAACATCCATCAAGGCATTTTGAACTTTAAATCTAATGGGTGTTTTTAACTCATTCTGACCGCATCCATTCATTGCGCAGGACCCATCGGTGAGAAAGTGATGTTATGTTACATTTCTCAAAATCTGTTCATCTACATCTTGAATGGGCTGGAGGTGAGAAAATTCTCAGCGAGTTTACATTTTTGAGTGAATTATTCACTAAACTTTCACCACGACTATATAATGTTTCCTGAAACGTGTTCTGAATCGATTTTTCCTTGTTTCTGTGTGTAGTTCTTCTTCAGTCTGTTTGTGAGCACACGCTCATCTCCGCTGATGCTGGACTATCTGAGCATGCTGCTGTATTTCTGCTGTCATCCTGAACCGGCTCAGGGCTTCACCAGAGCGCTCAGCCTCGTGATCGGACACACACTGCACTATAAACACACCGGCCCCCTCACACAGGTGCAAAGAGTACATTTTAGAAGATTTGCATTGACATCATTTTGTATTCAACCAAGTATTCATTAGAGATGTGTTCTCATGAGGTTCACTCTGGTTTTGTTTCAAACTTGCTGTAGTCTGTGCCATATATGGAGGGGGACGCTGATGAAGAGGAGGAGAGGGGGGTGGAGTCTGATGAAGTGGGCGTGTCTGTGGATGATGTGCTCAGAGTTCTGAGTCATGGAGATGATCATGTCTCCTCACATCTGAACCGCTTCCAGCCAAACCACAGGAGCAGAGATGAACTCAGAGAGGTAGAATATAACTGCTCCACTCCAAAATCAAAACATCAACCCAACTACCCTCCTTCATTTGAACCATTTTAGTAAATAGACAAATAGGAAACCTTTTTTTTATACGGCAACATGGCAAAATATTTAATATGTGAGTGTGTTTGTTTTGTTAGTCACTTATAACAAGTGTCAAAAATTAAAATTACATTTTTTTAAAATCTTTGTGTCTTGTAGATGTTCACTGGAAAGTATTTCATTTCCGTGCTGTTGTAACCCAGCGGATGGTGTAAAGGGTCTGAATGGAGCTGTATTTAATGTGGTGTTGTGTGTTCAGGAGCTGCTGAAGGTGTTTAAGGAACTGGGGTTTAAGGATGAGGAAAAGATTCCTTTCTTCACGCTCTCCCAACATCCCTTTCTACAGGACCTGATAGAAGCCTCCTCACAGTACCTGCTTCCTGTGAGTGTTACTAATGAATATGTAATATCACGCACATGCTACGGCAGAGCTCAGTAGTGAGATCTTTTTCTGGCAGGCAAAATTTAAAATATATATAGTTTTAGAAACTAAACAATATCTAAACAGAAGATCCCAGTCACTAAATAAGTTAATTCTGCTTTCAATAATACACATCCCATCTGAAACACTTTAAACAGGTTTTGCGGCATCGATTCCATGTTCTTGGAAATGTTTCAATAGGAAATTCATTTACACAAGATAAAAGCTCAAGCCTGTTTAAGTGTTTTTAATTGTAATTTAATGTAAGATATACGAAATGAGGTTGTGTTCTTATATTAATAATATGATTGCATCTTCTCTGTACAGGACATTCACAAAATTCTCCAGACCCAACAAACTGAACATCTCAGAAGCTTCTTAAAATGATGAACAAACAAAACACACACTAACAACCATACATGCATTATACAAGGTGCACTAATGGAATAATAATAATAGACAAACATGTATTTGGAATAGAAAAAACTGTCATTTAAAACTAGATTTATCATGAACGCATGTAGAAAAGTGATGTGCTAAAAGATGTCATTCTAAATCAATTTATTCTGGTGAAAATACACAAGAGTTGATTTGGTGTTAAGTTGGTTTAATTCCAAAGATGATTTGATTGTGAAACATGATGCCTTTCAGCAAAGATGTAAAAAAACATTAAATATTAAAAAGCAAAATATTAGAATCAAAGTAACAAGCATTAAAATAAAATATCTATTAATACACAAATATGAATGAAAATGTAAAGAAGATACAATAAAGAATGATCTATGGCTGTATCTTTGGTCTTGTCAAATGAATAATTTTTGTTGTTTTGCCTCCCTGGCATGAATCAGACCTAAAATCACCTGTCATTAGTCACAAATAAGAGAAATTCTCATTCATCTCTAAAAAATTGTGAAGTGAAAATAATGAATGTCATACGGTCTCTCGAAATTGAAGGTTTTGCTGCAGCACAGGAGTGGACAGATTCATTCAATGCTCTTCTGACTCTCAACACTTTCCATCTCTATGTCAGTGTGACTCTGACGCCCTGCAGTGCCAGACACATTGCAGTAGGCATCTATTATTCTGATGATAGTTGGAACACCTTTTATCCTAGCCTCTGCTCTGATGTGATCCAGGATGGGCTGCATGGAAAAGCCATATTCCATAACGCTGTAAGTTTTGTGTCCTTTTGTTCCGTACTTATATCCACCAGTATTGATGCCTATTAGATTGCAGTCTACATCAAAAACTGGAGAGCCAGAAGATCCATGAAAGAAGCAAGAGTCATAAGTGATCTGGTTTTCAAATTTTGAAAAGTCCCATTTCTCTTTCTTCCTCACCTCAGTCATAACATTAATTAAATGTTGATTCTCAGATTCATGTTTCTTTGCAACCTCTTCTCGATTCTCTCTCTCAATGATGAAGCAGGGGTCTATTTTCTTAACACCTTCTCCTGGATGTCCCACAATACAGATCTGACCTCTGTTAGTAGGAGCATAAGGACTGTAACAATCAAGCAATTTAGGATACTTAGCAATGTTTTCAACATCATCAAGCTCAAGAAGAGCATAGTCAAGATATCTTCCTTTATCATCCATTCCATAAAAGTAAGCTGCGAGTTGTTTAACTTGGACCTCAGCATTGTTCGTTAGTTTCTCTCGCTGCTTTAATTGCTTCAGTAAAACTGGATACTGAGCTCGCAGAATTCCCAGAATCTCTTTAGAATCTGCAATAAGTTTAACGTCATACCGTTTAGTTACAGAATCGGTGAACTTTGTGTTTCCATCTTGTTTTTTTTCTTGCGCAGTGCTGACGGGATTCTGACTTGAGCCAACAGTTTTTGCAACATCAGCATCTGAAGCCACATAAGGTTCAGTCTTGACAGAAGTCAAATCATCTTGACTGTCTGATTGAATCTGACCATCACTGACAACAACTACCTGGAAATCCTTTCCTTCAAGAGCCTCTGTTACAGAATTAGAAAATTCATGGTTTGATTTATTAACATCACAGAGCGCACAGTGTTTCCGGAAAATGACACTGTTGAATCGTCCATCACGTTTAAGAGCAGTTTTGATTTTCTCTCCTCTGAATGCATACACACAGACATATTGTACTCTGTTCCTCAGGGCTTTGCTCTTCAGTAAGTGTTGCACTTTCTGTCCTCCGTCTTTTTTAACCCTGAAGGTGACTAACATTTCAGGCTTATATATTTTTCTGGTTGAAGGATCTGCAGTTGTTTGATTTGTAGAACTATTTGGATCCTTTTGGATGAAGTCTATCTCTAAGATCTCATCGGTTTCAATGAGACAGCAGGGAAAATCAGTCTTCACAGCTGCTCTAGGAACGCCTTCTTTAAACCTTTGGATGAGTATTTGTTTCTGCTTGTTTTTCTTTTTGTCTTTTTCATTCCTGAACATTGGGCTTGTATTAAGAGCCTCGAGCACATTCAGGGATTTTTTACATTCCACTGAAAATGTAGTTAATGTATTAAAACAATATTTCAATTTGTGTGTTTCCTCTTCTGCTTCCTGTTAAAATTAGGGGAAAATACATTTATGTACACAAGCATTCAAGTTAATTCCTATGATTATAAAAAAAATTAATCATGGTTAAGTGATCTACCTGCTGCAGATGTTTTGAAGGTCCCTCTTCAACATCCTTCTTAATTGAATAATGCATTTTTTTTCTAAAGAAAATGTCAACAGTGATGTTAATACAAGCTAACTAGTGTCTGCAGCTTTTTATATTTTAAATCGTTAAAAGAACAAGTCATTTCAGTGTTATGACACTGTGTTTTCACATCCAGCATGAAGCAGCAAAGCTAAATAACTAACTAATGGCCTATTAACAAAGTGGGAAACAAATATGGTTGTTAGTTCCATTGAACTCTATTAGTAACATAATTGCTTTTGGGAAACGCACCCCAGTTTAGTTTCTTTGCATTTTAGTTTTCCCTGTTTCCACATAGCATGTGTTCCAACTGATCATTAGTTTCCATTATTTCTGATTGATTTTCACCTGTCAGTAGCTCCAGTTAAATTATAACTCCCTCTGTATTTAAGCCCTCATTGTTTTGTGTCCGATCCCATCTTCAGTTTTGGTTGTGATCTTTGTAGGCCTATTACTCCATGGGATTCTCCTAAATTTCTGATAAATAATTAAAGACTCTTCTGTAATATTCCTTGTCATAGTGCGCATTATTACGGCCACCGTTGCTGACAATCACAACCTTACCTGGACATTGTCGCTATCTCCTGATGACTCCCTAGCTTCACTGCCTGTCTCCTTTTTCTGAAAGTGACAATAACATTATCATTGGAAACAAGTCTATATGAAATAATATATCATATATATATCATATAATAATCAAATAAAGCAAAGAGGACAAGAAAAATAACAGTCACTTACAGGACTTGAAAAGAAGCTAGAAACTTCAGTCTGCTTCAGTTTTTTGGGTGATGCTTTAGACATGGTTTGTATCTACGAACAAAAGAAACAATGATGAGCTGAGCTTTGAGGTGAAAGACTGCAACGAGTGAGATTATTACATTAAAACTAGAGGTAGTCAAATCCTGCTCTTATTTTTCTGTGGACAATTTTAATGAATTGTTCTTGTTAGCTTCTTCACACTCTTAATTTAAGTATTAAAGTCACAGAGACAAAATAAAAAAAGGTTCTCTAACTCTCCCTTGGTTTAGTTCAAAATGTTATTATTATTATTTTTTAAGTAAAAAAAAACAAAACAATGTATTTCCTGAAAACAACTTGGTTCTCAGCCTTTTTTTTGCCTCCAAGCCTCCCCTGTTAGAAAATATTCCAGAGTCCCCACAAAAGACCTTATTGTAGTAAATGCCCAATCATAGCAAGAGAGTGGAGTAACATCTTCAAGTGCCTCTATGAATCTTTGAAAATGAGCTTTCATGCAGTGTGTAACACAGCTCAAGTGAATGAAAACATCCTGCACTACGTAATGTTGTTATCTCTCAAAAGAAAGAGTTGTAAAATATATATATTTTTTTTTACGATTTGCAATATAGATGACAGTCTAAGATCAAGTCAGGCAGTCCAGGCCCTGAGACAGTAACCTTTTGTCCCAAGTTGGGTGTAAATGCTTTTTGCCTTTTGTTTTAGGCTGATTGGTTTCTATAGCTTCAGAATAACACTTGTATGCTAAATAGATCACGGCTGTGTCCGGGGAAAAGTTCCTATTCTGTATTTGCATGCTTTGTTTCAGTTGTCTCCCCCTCTTTGCACCCCTCCTCCTTAAAATGTATATGAACTACGATGTGACACTGCCAGTTTGATGGCTGACTACAGCGCCACGAACAGAGAGTTGGGAAAACAACAACTCTGAATCATTGAAATTAGTCTTTTTTTTTAAAAAAAGAGTCCCAAGCCATTTCATGTTGGTGTCGACATGAAATATTAGCGCATTGTCGCCTACGTTTTGGTCTTTTTCACGTTGGTCTGATTGGAAATGCAAATTCATTCTTTGCGACTAGGTGCCACTTCTCGTGCATTAAAAACACACAAACACTGCTTTAAATTAATTCAACCAGTCACCACAGATTAGTGTCACGCAAAGGAGGGATTTGGAAAAATGAATCATGAATCATTTGGAAGTCGTTGAGCAAATTAGGTAAAAATAAATGCATATTATTAGACAACAGAAGTGTTTTTTTTACCTTGCATGTGTGTCAGTTCGTTTGTTTGGAACTCCCAAGAGCAAAATATGAACCATTCAAAACTCTAAACAGGAGAATGGGTTTCCATTAAAAAAAAGGCGCTGTAGAACACCTTTAAAGATATGAAATATTAAATATATACTGTACAAGCCAGTTAACCACTTCTATTGCTATATAGCACAGTTTTTAGAGGATAGATCGACTGAACAAAATTATAAATGCAACACTTTTGTTTTTGCCCCCTTTTTTTATAAGCTGAACTCAAAGATCTAAAGATTTTTCTATGTAAAGGGCCTATTTCTCTGAAATTGTGTTCATAAATCTGTCTAAATCTGTGTTAGTGAGCACTTTTCTTTTTCCGAGATAATCCATCCACCTCACAGATGTGGCATATCAAGATGTGGATTAGACAGCTTGATTATGTAGCCTTTGGCTGACCATATATGATATGATATGCCACATCTGTGAGGTGGATGGATTATCTCGGAAAAAGGAGAATTGCTCACTAACACAGATTTAGACAGATTTGTGAACAATATTTAAGAGAACTTGCTGCATCATATGCAGAAGCCAGATTCAAAGTCTTGTAGTGTTAAACTTGATTGTTGGTGATGAAAAGGTCACCAGTTGCCTTAATTGGGGACTGGATCATGGCAGTAGCAGACAGAACTGTCCAACTGTGTTTTTTTTTTTTTGGTGTGTGTGCTTTTGTTTTTGTCTAATTGACGACACCGCTCATTCTCCTGAAATAAACTGGTAAGCTATGGAGCCAAAATGGTGACTTTAAAATTTGGCATCAAAGATTAAAATTGGCATTGAAAACAAAAGCAGAACTGAAAAAGGAAACATTGGCATTGAAACAAGTATTTCCACTGAAAAAAGAAAATAATTAAAATCTTACAATCTTATTCTTTCGTTTTATTGGGATGTATTTGTAATTTTCAATGACAATCTTCAGATTTTTTTCATGTCACTCTTTTTCAGTGGCAGATTTTTTTGCCAATGTCAGTTTTTTTTCACTGTCACTGATTTTCAGTCTCAACTTTCTGTCACTGTTTTGGCGCGGAGAGGGGGAGGGGTAATTTGCATATAATTTGCATGTCGGCATACTGAAGAAAGAGGTGGAGCTCTAAAGCTTCTGGCATGGTGGCGTGATGAAAATGTCTGGTTTACCGGGAACTTCGAAACCACAAGGAAGTCTGTTTTTTTCTTTCTGCCATTTACATGTTTATTCACGTGTAACCTGGGCGGTTTGGTTAACTTTTAATAGCCGTTATGCTGTTTTTTTTCGACGTCGACTAGAACATGTAAGTTACTAACATTAGCCGTGTTGGCTAACTTAACCTGTGGTTCATGCAGGGTCAAAAATAAACACCCGCCACAAGCACCATGTGTACCGAACAAGGCTAATAGTCCGGTTTGGCAAAAAAATAAGTTAACATTACATCACAGGGCTGGAGACTTAACGCTGACTACCATTAACCACAG
>JAUMHG010000038.1:24764186-24786345 GCA_032359395.1 Enteromius anoplus
TAGAGTACAGATACTGCCTTTTAGTACTTAAGTACAGTAGTGAAGTAGTTCTACTTCGTTACTATACATCTCTGGTCATCACGCACAATAAAAGGCCAGGTAAAAGGCCAGTTGGATAGAAACAGGCCGGAGACAGCAAATTTCGCAAATACTTTTTTACGCAAATTCTTAGTCGATAACAAAACGGCGTAAAAACTGGATGGAAACCAGGCCACTGTCATGATCCGTTTCATATTAGTATTAGGCCTATTTACTATTACAGTATTCATATTTTGAATGAGTTTCTGTTTATAATTCAGCCTTATCGTTTAGATTTAGCTTTTTTTGGTTTTAATTATTTTATGTGCTTTTGTCTGTTTCATTAATTTTAGTTTTTGCCCCATTTTTTTAGTCGTCTTACTTAAACTTATTTAGTTTCAGTCAGATGGCAAGGTATCATTACTAACTTTCGTTTGTACATAACATTTTCTTTCTTCCAACATTTCTGTTTTTTTTTTAACGTTTGTTTATTAAAAACGGCAATGGTCACTCAAGATATCTCAAGATAATGCCAAACCAATTTTTTACAGTAAAATTGAACAAGGTTTTGAACATACTCATTTAACATTTCTCTAAGATGTTTTTTATTTATTCCTGAAAAATATTGTATGTTTCAAGTGTCTGTGAGCAATATTAGTCAAGTAAATATTGAGTCACTGAAAGAATGTTAGCGTAGTTAGCGTAGTATATACAACATAAATAAAAAATATATATAGCCTATATGATTTTATTCTGATACTACAAATACAAAAACCTCCCAAATATTCCTATGTGCACGAGCTGTTGTCACCAATAACATACTTATAGCCCTTTAATTTGTCCTTTTTTTTTTTGCTTTTTTTATTTTCCAAGATTCGCAAATCAACTTCACAAGGCAGTTTTTCTGTTCTTCTTGGATATTACTGTAATTTATTGTAATGGGCACGCTCAATATTTGTTTTTGTTTTAAATACAGTTGATAATATAAAGGAGAGGATTTCAAACCCTGTGTGGGCTAAAGGCAATGAGTTGAGTGTGAGTCTATGTGCACAGGTGGAATAGACCCGTCAGTACTGAAGGATCTTCCTCCTGAGCTGCTGGCAGAGATCGAGTCCACCATGCCTCTGTGTGAGCGGGTAAAGATGAACAAACGCAAACGCAGTACTGTCAATGAGAGGCCTAAATATGCAGAGGACAGCTCAGAGGACGAGGCTTTATGTGAGTAGCACCACTGTAATCATAACCGTCTGCTTCCACACAAAGAGGAGCACTTAATGCAGTATTAATCCTAACCTAACTGCACGTTGTCTTAAATAAGTTGACAAGGTGCATCCTAGGATGCTTCTTGAACAGTAGTAAGTTCATGTGCATGCTGATGACACCACGGACATAGAAAAGCTGAAACAGTACGGTGTATAAATTTTCTCTAATAATCCTTGTTTTATTTACTTGCTTTTTACATTTTATTTTATATTTATTTACTGTTTTCTCCCCCAGCGGCTCGTAAACGTCAGAAGAAGGAGCGTGATAGAACGTGGGAGTTTGAGGACCGTGACCGAAGGAGTTCAGGAGAGCATCGAAGAGGAAGCTACGATGCGCGCAGAGGCTCGGGCAGCCGATTCGATGACTCTGACCAAGATTCACCTCCCCCCAGCCTTAGCGACGGTTAGCTACAAACTATTGTCTATATGGAATTAATTGTTTACCCAAAAAATGAAAACTGTCATTTACTCACTCTCATGTCTTTGCAAACCCATAAGACTTTGTGTCCCTCCATTAAAAGTTCAGGTAATAAAAGATTCTGAAAATAATGTTGACATCATTTTTCTTTTTGGATGAACTATTCCTATGAGCATTTAATTATGACAGCAAAGATCAGCTCCAAAACGCACATTAGCTATAGCGTCCTCATATTTGCGATTTCTCTGTAATGTGTTGAAATGGTCTGTTAGTGGTTGAGTTATACTTTTTTTTTTTCAGTTGCAAGACGTTTAAAGACTAAAGAAAAGCAGAAGAGGAGGAAAGCGTATGAGGCCAAGTTAACACCTGAAGGTAAGTCTTTTCATATCTTTCTCAATCTTCTCACCCAGAATTTTCTTCATCAGAACGATACTCATTAAATCCCTGTATTTTCCCTCTTTTTTTTTTCTGTAGAAATGATGGACTCTTCCACTTTTAAGCGGTTCTCATTGAGTATTGACAACATCTTGGAGAATCTTGAGGATTTGGACTTTAATGGTCAGAGTAGTGCAATATATACTTTTTTTTTTTTTTTTTTTTTTTTTTTAGGTTTATATGACCTTTCAGTTTTTGACTCTTCTGTGTTGACTTTTGTTTGTTCTCAGATGATGATGAGATCCCTCAGGAGCTGTTGTTAGGGAAACAGCAGCTAAGTGAATTGGGTAGTGAATCTGCAAAGATAAAAGCCATGGGCATCACCTGCAGGGTAAGAGATACATTATTGCATTTATATATACCATCCATATACCATATATACATCTTTTTTGTAACATCCACTCTGGCTGTATAGCTCATTCTGTTGTTTTTTTCCTATAATGCCAGATTCCCTCTGACAAATTGGTAAAACTGTTGAGTATTCTGGAGAAGAACATTCTGGATGGATCCAGTCTTTCTACACTAATGAACCATGTAAGAATCACTTTGTTCCTTAATCATGTTGGTTTTTCGAGTGACATTTTAACACTTCAAATGATGCATTTACTTGTAGTTCAGTGCTTTCCCTCAGTCTTCTCTCTCTGGTCTTCCATCAGGATAACGATGAGGAGGAGGAGCGTATCTGGCGGGATCTCGTCATGGAGCGTGTGACCAAATCAGCAGATGCGTGTCTGACAGCACTTAACATCATGACATCAACACACATGCCCAAGGCTGTGTACATTGAAGATGTGATAGAGAGAATTCTGCAGTACACTAAGTTCCACCTGCAAAATACTCTTTACCCACAGTATGATCCGGTCTACAGAATCGACCCTAAAGGAGGTGAGACACTTCACTTCTGCCGAAGACCTGTTAAATTTTAAAATTCAATGTCATCTGTTTGTAAATGTAGATGAACTACTTCCTAACATCTTGATGTGGTATGAACTGTGTGCGGTTTCAGGTTCCTTGCTGAGCTCCAAAGCAAAGCGAGCCAAGTGCTCCACCGCCAAGCAGAGAGTCATCATCATGCTCTATAACAAAGTGTGTGACGTCGTCAGCAACATTTCGGAGCTGCTGGAAATTCAGCTGTTGACAGATACGACAATATTGCAGGTAGGAACTGATCAATGCAGCGTGTTTTGCCCTAGTTGCATTATGTATGTTGTATCACACTGTGTTTTTGTTCTTCTGCAGGTCTCTTCGATGGGCATAACTCCTTTCTTTGTGGAGAATGTCAGTGAACTACAGCTGTGTGCCATAAAGCTGGTGACGGCGGTATGTATTCTTAGATTAGCTACTCAACCTTGTCTTTTTGGTTTCTCATGCAGTAAATGCGTTTTTTAAAATGACATCTCAACAGTCATTAAACTATTTTGCATTAAACTATCCTCATAGTGATTTTAACTAACAACGCTATTTAGCCATTTTCACCCTTCCTTCTGTCAGGAATGTCTCCCCTTTTTTTTATTCCTTATTTTATGACATACATTTTGCTATTAACATTAATACATAATTAGTTTATAAAATTACAATTATAACAGTAAAGTACATTTTTGCGGTTTTCTTCCAGAATGACTCATTGTGATTTTTGAACTAAATACTTATTTTGGCTCAAAATCGGGAATTCCTCTTTTGTTTTGTTCTCTTGAAACCAAAGAAAATCTTTTGGGTGTCTTGCGAATTGCCAACACCCCCAATAAAGGAGTGGTTCTGCAAGTGGTCACATGTGTCAGTTCAAACAGTCAGAAACAGGATGGCACAACAATGTGGCAAGAAGCTTACAGCCCAACACTGTGCAGGACGCAAAGGCCAAACATTCTGCGCGGTGTTGGGCTGTAAGCATAACCCCCACCTGTGGACGTCCGGCCCTCATACCACCCTTCATGGAGTCTGTTTCTGACCGTTTGAGCAGACACATGCACATTTGTGGCCTGCTGGAAGTCATTTTGCATGGCTCTGGCAGGGCTCCTCCTGTTACTCCTTGCACAAAAGTGGAGGTAGCGGTCCTGCTCCATCTCCTGATGGACTGGCCTGTCTCCTGGTAGCGCCTCCATGCTCTGGACACTACGCTGACAGACAGACATAGCAAAGCTTCTTGCCTCATTGATGTGTCATCCTGGATGAGCTGCACTACCTGAGCCACTTGTGTGGGTTGTAAAGCACTACCAGTGAAAGCACCGCCTGCATTCAAAAGTGACCAAAACATCAGCCAGAAAGCACAGGAACTGAGAAGTGGTCTGTGGTCACCACCTGCAAAAGCACTCCTTTATTGGGGGTGTCTTGCTAATTGCCTATAATTTCCACCTGTTGTCTGTTCCATTTGCACAACAGCATGTGACATTGATTGTCAATCAGTGCTGCTTCCTAAGCGGGCAGTTTGATTTCACAGAAGTGTGATTGACTTGGAGTTACATTGTGTTAACAGGATATGTGTGTGTGTGCGCATGTGTGTAATTTAAATTAAACTGTCAAAACATGACACTAAAAGAGAAATTCCACTTCTCTCTTTGTCTCAGGTGTTCTCTCGCTACGAGAAGCATAGACAATTAATTCTCGAGGAGATCTTCACCTCTTTGGCCAGACTGCCCACCAGCAAACGCAGCCTCAGGAACTTTAGGTATTGATAAGGCTGCCTAAATTCAGATGGCGGTTGTGATTAAGCTATTGATCTGTGATAAACACAAGCATTCACTCAATGTCGATTCTGTCTGTGTGTTTAGGTTGAACAGTAGTGATGCTGAGGGTGAGCCGATATACATTCAAATGGTTAGCGCTCTGGTGCTGCAACTAATTCAGTGCGTGGTCCATCTGCCCTCTGAGAAGGATTCTGAAGACGATCACAAAAAGGTAGTAGATACTCACCCGACACCAGTACATGAGTACTGTCTAATGCTGTTGTCGATTGCAGTCTATATTAACAATAAGGATTAAACCATTTCTCAGGTTGACGATGATGTATTCATCACCAACTCGTATGAAACGGCCAGACGGACGGCTCAGAATTTCCTCTCTGTCTTCCTCAAGAAGTCAGAACATCCCTCCTGTTTTTCACTTTTCCTTTATGAAGTATGTGTGTGTTGTACTCACTGTCTGTATTCTGTATTCAGGTGTGGCAGTAAACAGGGCGAGGAAGACTACAGGCCACTGTTTGAGAATTTTGTGCAGGATCTGCTGTCTACGGTCAACAAACCCGAGTGGCCTGCTTCAGAATTACTGCTAAGCCTGCTGGGAAGATTACTGGTATGAACAAGACACAGCCAACAAATATAATTTATGAAAATAGCTAAAAACCCCTGATATTTAGTAATAATTGTGAGGTTTCTAAAAAGATTGTTAATTTAAAAAAAAACGCAATTTGGGTAATAAAAGAACATACAATAAGGGATTGCAGTGAACCACATACAGCGGTTGGTTCTTCATCAGTGACCCTTGACCCTTCATACTCTGTTCCCAGGTGCACCAGTTCAGTAACAAGCAGACAGAGATGGCACTGCGAGTGGCATCACTGGACTATCTGGGTACTGTAGCAGCCAGATTAAGGAAAGATGCTGTCACCAGCAGGATGGACCAGAAAGCCATCGACCGCATCATCAGAGAGGCATGTGCACATGTTGACTGCATCTAATAACATTACACATGATGATCTCATAAACACTCAATTTTAAAGTTTTTTTCCCACAATGCTTCTTCTTTGTATGTTTAGAGCTCGGTGGGTGACGAGACTCAGCGGCTACAAAAAGCCTTATTGGATTACATGGATGAAAATGCAGAAACAGACCCTGCCCTCACTGTGAGTCCAGCTCAGATGCTCTTCATGTCTTGTGGCCTTTATGCAGGGATGGTGTCAGCTATGAGTTTTGCTTTTATCAACCTTCAGAATCTAAAGAGTATGTAAGGTTGCCTGTGATTAATATAACCACCGTGAATAACAGTCAAATGGAAAGACATTCAAGATTCAATTTATTTCCCATTACCCTAAAAAACCTTTTGCACTAAAAGTTGGTGCAGAGAATCCTTTAAATGATAAATAGGCACTTTAAGTATACCTAAAGAATGTTGGTTTTGTTCCTTATTTCTATTTGTGTTAAAATTTTAATCACACTTAACTTTTAAAATTTAAAAAAATGGAGAAGTTGTCTTAAGTTTGATAATATATGATATATAATTTAATTAATTAATTAATAATTTATAACCGTAATAATAATGGACATGCACAAAATAGATTTTACTCATTGCAGATATCAGTAATAATTTTTTTTTAAATTTTTAAAATTTTGTTGTTGTTGCAGTTAGCAAATATGAGATCAGTAATAATAAAAATTGTGACATTGTTGTAATACTAATAACAAATGGTAGTCAATTATGTAAATTATGATTATGTAATAAGACATGCACAACATTAGCGCTTTACTCAGCGCAGATATCAACCGACATGCCCTTTGTTCTGCTCTTCAACCGTAATCTCAAAAATCTTTTTTTTTATATTGTAGTTTGCACGCAAATTTTACATCGCCCAGTGGTTCAGAGACTGCACTACGGAAGCTGAGAAGGCCATGAAGAGTCAGAATCAAAAGGAGGAGGACTCAGAGGGCACGCAGCATGCCAAAGAACTCCAGGCCACCGGAGACATCATGCAACGTGCAGAAACGCGCAAGAAATTCCTCCACTCTGTCGTTCAATCAACTCCTAATCAATTTACTACTCTCAGGTATTGCCACACAAATATCGTCTTTAATGATGTCACAGCCTCAGCCTCCATCAAGACTGTTATATTGCGCTATTAATGACAAATAAATAATTTGGCAGGATGAATTCGGACACTGTGGACTATGAGGACGCCTGCCTTATCGTACGCTACTTGGCCTCCACCAGGCCCTTCTCTCAGAGCTTTGACATCTACCTGACACAGGTGAGAAGATTAGTCTGAAATATGCACATAATCTATATCCACCAGGTATTAATGTACCTGACAAATGCTGCTCTTTGTGTTCGCTTTTAGATTCTGAGAGTGTTAGGGGAGAGTGCCATAGCTGTCCGGACCAAAGCCATGAAGTGTCTGTCTGAGGTGGTGGCTGTTGACCCCAGTATACTGGCCAGGGTAAGAAATGCGGCTGAATTAAATCTGCCAGCACAACACTCTAGGTACTTGAGGCAGAGTTGATGTTTAATTGGTGTGTTTGTCTATTGTGTAGTCTGATATGCAGCGTGGTGTTCATGGCCGGTTAATGGACAACTCCACCAGTGTGAGGGAAGCAGCGGTCGAGCTGCTGGGACGCTTTGTGTTGAGTCGACCTCAGCTGACGGAGCAGTACTACGACATGCTCATCGAAAGGATACTGGTATGTTTGCATTTCAGATCACTGAAGGCTTAAGGAGCAAAATGTAAAGCTTTAATCACAGCCACATTGAGCAGTATCTGTA
Organism: Enteromius anoplus; assembly: GCA_032359395.1. Taxonomy (NCBI): domain Eukaryota; kingdom Metazoa; phylum Chordata; class Actinopteri; order Cypriniformes; family Cyprinidae; genus Enteromius; species Enteromius anoplus. The sequence continues at coordinate 24,771,786 of JAUMHG010000038.1, forward strand.
TATTTATGTAGAAGTACACAAATAAAGAATGCATTAAATTTAATGCATTAAAAAAAAAAAAAAAAAAAAAATCTTTTATGACATCATAACTTTTTAAGGTCATAGAGGAGTTTCTTGGGCAGCAAATCAGCATATTGCAGTAGTTTCTGCTGGACCATGTGACCCTGACAACTGGAGTAATTATGCCAAAAATTTAGCTTTGCCTTCATAGCAATAAATACAATTTAACAAAACGTGGTGGTTTACATTTTTTTGCTGTTTTTCGATCAGATAAATGTTAAGACACTTATTTTGTTATGCATGCAGCTTTTATACCATCATAAGAGTTTATAAATATGGGAGAAGTTTGTCAAAACGTGAGTAAAAATGGTAAAAAGTTAATGGGGACCCTTTAAAAGGCCCAAGATAATCATTTTCCTCGCAGACCATTGGTCTCAAACTCTTTTTCTGAAGGACCACAGCTCTGCACAGTTTAGCTCCAACCCTAATCAAACACACTTGATCCAGCTAATCAAGGTCTTTAGGAGCTTTTGAAACTTCCAAGCAGGTGTGGCCCTCCAGGAATTGGAGTTGGAGACCACTGCCGTAGACATTTAACCTTCATCTAACCTTAATGCATTTCGATTATTGTACACATAATCTGTGTGTAAAGTGATTTTATGTGCTTTCACTCCAGGACACCGGTATCAGCGTGAGAAAGAGGGTGATCAAGATTCTAAGAGACATCTGTTTAGAACAGCCCAACTTCAGTAAGATCACAGAGATGTGTGTGAAGATGATCCGCAGGGTCAATGACGAGGAGGGCATCAAGGTGCAACCACATCCTCTGTCGTCATAGGTCTTTTCCGTTAATGGCAAATGTGCTAACTGTCTTTCTCTCCCTGCAGAAACTGGTGAATGAAACATTCCAGAAGCTGTGGTTCACACCCACGGCCAGCCACGACAAAGAAACAATGAATAGGAAGATTCTCAACATCACTGATGTGGTCAGTTGAGCTGTGTATATAAGACATGTTTTCATACCTTTCGCTTTTACTATCAAAACAAAAGACCTTCCAGTGGTGCTTGCTTCTCTCTGCAGCAGATGGGATGCAAGATATGCAGAAAATGTAAGCTTCTCCCTCGAGGCAGTTTCTGCATCAGCAGTGAGAAATTTAATTGCTGCATTTTTTGCAGGACATTAGTCTTGCTTTCTTGGATTAATTCATACGAAATTCATCTTAACCCTTGCAATTAAGGGAACCGTAGTGTGATTTCTTGCTGCATACGGAAAATAAAGATGCTTTATGTAATTTTTGGCACTAAAGCATAAAAATACCAGATTACATTTGCAAATATTAAGGTAAAATGCTAGGTTTGCGTACTTTTTTGAAGCTATAGTTAGTTGTTCTGCTTTAAAATGTGTGTTTCTTGTCAGAATGTCTTTTTTTTTTTTGGTCTGTGCGACTCCGCCCACTGCCTGTTTATCCAATAGTAATCTGATACCCTGGCTGCCCACTTGCTGGAAAACACAGCATATGGCCGTGTTCACACTTGGCATCTTTTCTGACAAGAAAAAGTTGACGTGCTCTTTTAGAAAAACAAAACGTTGGCAGCGTCTGTTTGGAAAAAAAAAGAAAAAGAAAGTAGCCTATTGCTGCAGAAATGTCAATGAAGTATTCAGGATCCGAAGCGATTCATTTCACTCGGCAGTGATCTGCGGCTCTGTGTATCAACTGCTGTTTATTTTAAAAACTGCTAACTGTGATTTAACGCTAATCAAAGAACCGGCTTTTCTGACGAAATGCCCAGCCCTAGTAAGTAGGGTTGGGTACGGAAACCCGGTACCATTATGGCACCGGTACCTAAGTAACCGGTATGTACCAAACCAAATCAAAACGCGGATTTCGGTGCCGTGCCTAAACGACAAACCCAATATATCTATGGCGGCAAATCTATGGCATTAATAGGCGAGCGCACCATTGATGCTGACGCACGCAGTAAATAATTTCCGCGAGAGTAAAACAGATCTAACGTTACATGTCAAGAAACGGGAGCCCGCGAGATCATTTCAAACCGTCGCGTGCGCGCATGATGTCATCTGCGCGCGATTATTCTTGCGCTCAACTTGCTCGCGCGATGTTTATTTTTGTCAGTCGTGTCAGTATTGGATGCCTGTTATAAGACGATTTATTCACTTGACTAGACACATGGCATTGAATCATATGCTAGTTATTGTTTCATAAGCTTATTTTATTTATTCATTAATGATTTTGTCTTTATTTAATGTAATTGTTTATCGAGTAAATCTTTTTCAGATACTTTATGAATAGACTTTTGAAACCTTTCATTTAATTTCATGATAAATCATTCAAGTAAACGGTTTCATATTTTTTTGCATCTTGAAATGAATCGTTCTGTATTCCTCTGTGTTGTTTTTATTTGTTCTGTTCGAAAGATAACTGAGTCTTTTAGTCTCCTTTGTAATAGATATGATTATAAATCAAGAACAAGGGATTTACAGCTGTATTTATAAACTGCTTACCAATGACTACTAATGCTTAACTAATGATTCATAGTGTGCAGTTATTATAAAGTGTTACCATTTTTATTTTATAAGTATCGATTCAGGCACCGTTTAGGCACTGGAACCATTTTAAAAGTATCGATTTGGCACCGGTATCGAAAAAACTCCCAACCCTACTAGTAAGAGTCTCCCTCCATTGACAATTGTGCCCATCTCTTAATCTGGCAACCCTTATGAGCTTCGTATCTGAGGAAGTGGGGCAGAAAAAACAGAGCTCTCTAGTATTTTGAATTTGGTTGCATTAGCCATTTCAATCGCTAGCCGTCAGTATTACATAACTGCACCTTGGAAAAAGCAACTTACACACAAATCGATCCAATCGGATCCATGTCCATACATAAAAAACCTAGTGTGAAAATGTTTTTTTCTTTGAAATGGTGCCTCGTTCCCTAGCTCATCTTTTTCTTTACTGTATTGCAGGTCGCTGCGTGTAGAGACACCGGCTATGACTGGTTTGAGCAGCTCCTGCAGAATGTAAGTTTTTTTTATTTAATTTTTTAAAGTCAAATCAGTTTTTGATTTGTAGAGCTGTAATTTGCAGTGTTACATGATGTTGGTTTTTTTTAGCTTTTAAAGTCAGAGGAGGACTCATCCTATAAGCCAGCCAGGAAGGCCTGTGTTCAGTTGGTGGACAATCTTGTGGAGTACATCCTCAAATACGAGGAGGCACTTGCAGGTATGCACATGCTACTAGAAATCTGATTTCTTTTACCATCCATAAAACCGCTTAGTTACGTAGTTACTTTGATACCTCGACCCCGCTGATTTAAAATACAACAATAAAATAATTCCTAGCTATATTTTTTAATAATTTCCACACATGCAGCTGGCAAGCTTGGAATTTGGAAAAGCTTACATTCAGCTGATAGAAATATTGAATTATATTGTTTTTGTCAGAAAAAAGTAATTTGTGCCTTTACTTTACTCTTGCATTACATAAATGAATAGCAGCCAAATAACCTAATAAGCCAGCTGCTGTGATATCTGTAAATCTAAGGACAAAAGAGGAAATCAATAACCTTTGTAGCTCTAAGATCTGTATTTGATTTAGAATTTAGTGCTTGATAACTTTATTCAATTTCTGTGTATTTCCTACTTGATGTTTTATTATATTGGGAATATGTGAAGACTCAAATAAGTAATTTTATTACATGTTCTGGTCTAAATGTTCAAATTGGTAGCTCTCAATTATACTGTAATGTTGAATCGTCAATGGTTAAATATTAGGGAAAAAGAACAGTTTCGTCGACGTCAGTAGAATTGGTTTCAGTAATACTCTCCTTCAGTCACAAAAGATGCCATTATTATCAGAAGTATTCAAAATACACTGTTGTTTTCACATTCATTTGAAGAGTGGATGGGAAATTATTGCAATATATAAAAGTATCTTTTAAAAAAGTATGTTTAATTTCAATGGATTAGTTCAACCTTTTGATTGATCGACAGCACTAGTTTCATGTAATATTTATATAGTTATATAATGTATGTATACTCAGTCACACTTGAATTTTATTACAGATAAAAAAATTCGCAATTTACTGAAATTGTTAATATCTATATAGCCAAAAATGAAGATAACAGTAAGCATGTAGTAGATTTTATTCAGCTAAGTTTTGGTCATGATGATTATTAGAACTGTGTATATATCCTGATACAAAAGGGTTAAAGTGAGTAATACAGAACCACTTTATTATTTCAGCCATCACTCTTTTACGTGTTGCTTATGTTTGTAGTTTTTGTTGTTTATACAAACTTTTTTACATTTTAGCATTTTATTTTCATTGAATGCAGTTTTTGTAAATACATAAAATATTTAATGATAGTTAGTTAATTATTGTAATGCATTTATTAAGAAGTTTGTTTTTGCTATTCTTTCCTCCAAAAATGTATTAAGTTGTTGTTGTGATGCTGTTTGTGTGCAGAGCACAAGAGTGTGAACTCAACACGGTTAGTCGCATGCATCACCACGCTGTATCTGTTCAGTAAGATCAGAGCGCAGCTTATGGTCAAGCATGCCATGACCATGCAGCCCTACCTCACCACCAAGTGCAGTGTAAGTTCAGACTTTCATTTTAACAGTAAATCTGCCATTTTTCAGCGCTGTGTAATTGAAATGAGACATTTGTAGTGAATAAAAATGTATGAAAAATTAAACACGGGGGGGGGGGATTTTTTTATTTTTATTTTATTATTATTATTTTTTTATTATTAAAATCTTAAAGTCTCAAAAATTACATTTATTGGACATGCTTTTTTAAAACATTATTGAAATGTAAAATGTACAAATTATTGAAGCATTAAAATTGTTTAATTCAAATCCAGAAAAGTTCAGACTGAAAACACAGGATTTGGGAAAAATAAAAACTTTCTGCCAAACCTTTTTTATATAAATTTTTTTTTTAATTGTAACATTTTATTGGTTTTATTTAGCCTTTAATATTAAGATTTCATATATTTTTTTACTAAATAAATTCAACAATTAAAACAAAAAACCCGGAAATCGAAACAAAAGGAAAAACCATCAAGAAAAAAATGCATGGAAATAATTGGAATTTGGGGAAATAAAATGCATTTCATAGGGCATCAAAAATTCAAGCTTTGTTAAACCTTTAATAAATGATTGTTAAATTGTATTTCATATAATTGTAATTTTAATTATTTCAATTAATTAGGTATGCTTTTTGAAAAGGAAATATTATTTAAACATAGATGAAATCCAGAAAGACTGAAACTTAAAATGGAACAACAATAAAATTTGTATAAATGAATAAATAAAAATGAATATTAAAACTAATTTTAGGGCTGTATGCGGAGTACCTGCCAGTGCCATATTTGAGGTCATTCTGCCATCTAGTGGCCATATACTGCTAATGTTTATAAGATAATGTTATGTTACTTTTTTTTCTTCATTGTTTGAATAATGCTTTTTTTTTACAGTCTCAAAGTGACTTCATGGTGATTTGTAACGTTGCAAAGATCCTGGAGCTTGTGGTTCCTCTGATGGATCACCCCAGTGAGAGCTTCCTGACCACCATTGAAGAAGACCTGATGAAACTCATCTTAAAATATGGCATGACCGTAAGTGACCTGCTCTCACCCACTCATATCTCCAGTTCACTTATCGGAATTAACGTTTGATTAACTTAGCAGACAAAAATTTTTTCTAGTACGATTTGTGTATCTTTTATAATAGAAATATTAATTTGTATGGTTGATTAATTTTAAATTAGATTAACTGACAGGTTGTTCATTTGTTACATCCGATTTGTTACATTTGTTACAGATACATCCTATTTCTACACATCCCACTAAGTTCTTTCTCTCTTTCTCCTTTCGCACAGGTTGTCCAGTACTGTGTGAGCTGTTTGGGTGCGATAGTGAATAAAGTGACTCATAATTATAAGTTTGTATGGGCCTGTTTTAACCGTTATTATGGGGCTCTGACTAAGCTAAAGTTACAGCATCAGGAGGGTACGAACAGCATGGCACTGGCTGCCACCAAACCAGCCCTGCTCAGATCTCTCTTCACTGTGGGTGCTCTCTGCAGACACTTTGACTTTGACCTGGAGCAGTTCAAGGGCACCACTAAGGTATCGCAGCTCTTTTCAATGACATATATGATTATATGTAGTCCTTTATGTAGTTTACTTGCAGCTCTTAATGCGCTGTATTTGTGTGCTCATTAGTTAAAAAACACAAATTGCTTGTTTAAAAAAAAACCTTTTTTTTATTCCTATGGTATGATTTCATTTATTTTGGTATGTTTAACTATGCTTTATTTAAACCTGAAATCGTGCATTGTTATTGACAGGTTGTGATAAAGGAGAAGGTTTTGGAATCATTACTCTACTTCACCAATCACGAGGATGAAGAAGTTAAATGCAAAGCCATAATTGGATTGGGTAAGATGGTGCTTGCTTCCTTCATAATTTGAATACACTATTTTTTTATATATATATATATATATATTGTTTTGAATTTTCCGTTTAGATTTTAACTTAAGGTGTTGTTTTTTGTTTTTGTAAAGTTTTGTACTTTTATTATGTGTTTTAGTTTAAAGTTTACTATTTTTATTATTTCTATGCAGTTTTAATTCAAATGAAATTATTATATATATATATTTTTTTTTTAAAATTATATTATACATTATTATATTTTATTATATTATTTTTATTATATGAAATATTGTTATATTTTATTATATTATATAATTTTTATTATATGTTAGTTTTTATATTTTATTTGATTTTAAACAATTCCATTGTTTTCGTTTTTTTTTTTTTGTCAACAATAAAAATAATTTAAAAGTAGAACTGGGTAGTGTTTAATTTGCCAGATAAATTATTCTATATTTTCTCAGCTTTTTTTTTGTTACTTAGTCATTTTACTGAATGATTCCATGCATTGGATCATAGCAATATTTTAATTGCTGGATAATAAAATAAATTGCTAGAATAAAAACAAACAAAAATAACATATTGTCTTTCTCATGTCTTGCAGGGTTCCTGTTCATCATGCACCCGAGCCAGATGTTCATTCCAGAGGTCAAGTCTCTGTATAACGGGCTTCTGTCTGATAAGCGGTGCTTCATCTCGCTGAAGATCCAGGTGTTAAAAAACCTCCAGATGTATCTCCAGGAGGAAGACTCTCGCATGCAGGAGGCTGACAGAGAGTGTAAGTGACCATGACTTTTGTTCACTCAACAGTTTTAAACTTGCTAGTATGATTTTGGATATTAATAGCATTCACTACACAAACAAAAGACTGTAAAACTCCATAGGGCTCTATAACCTCAATACAGCCCTTAAAAACAAGCTTGTTGTGTTTTTGTCTTTTCAGGGCAGAAACTGTCAAAACAGGAGGATCTGAAAGAGATGGGCGACATTTCCTCTGGAATGAGCAGTTCTATCATGCAGCTCTATTTGAAGCAGGTTCTGGAGTCTTTCTTCCACACGCAGTCCAGCGTAAGACACTTTGCCCTCAATGTCATCGCTCTGACCCTCAGCCAGGGACTCATACACCCCGTACAGGTACACACACCCCTATACCATTTTACTATATTGTTTTTAATTTTATATATATATATATATATAATTTATATATTAATAATCGTTTATATAATTTAATATATTAATAATTATTTATATATATAATAAATAATGTTTACTATAGGAAGTTGAAGTGTTTATTTAACCAGTGAAGCAATATTAATATTAAAATTATATATTTTTTCAGCATCATTACTCCAGTCTTTGGTGTTACATGATCCTTTAGAAATCCTTCTAATATGCCGATTTGATCAAGAAGTATTTCTGGTCACCATTTGTTGAAAACATTGAGCTGCTTAATATTTTGCTGTTTGAAACAATTGCATTTATATGAATAGATGAGATTTTTTTTGTTCAATTTAATGTTCCCTTGCAGAATGAAACTGGTTATACTGATCACAGACTTCACATAAATGTTCTTGCCTAATGCTTTTGACTAATTAAGTAATGCTTTCAGCTACAGTTAAGAGTGCTTTATTCCTTTAATTCCATTGCACACTTTTATATTTCAGTCCACACAGAAAATATTACCAATAAATAAATAAATGGTGTGGTCCTACTCTTCACTGTCACACTACACTAACACGGGCTTGACACTTTCCTTCCTCCTTCCAATCACAGTGTGTGCCATATCTGATCGCTATGGGCACGGACCCAGAGCCCGCCATGAGGAACAAAGCTGACCAGCAGCTGGTGGAGATTGATAAGAAATACACTGGATTCATTCATGTGAGCACCAATCCACACACCATGCCATATGCATCTCATGCAGCGTCATAGTATTTAATAAATGGATAATTCTGCATCACGATAAAGTGGGAAACAACATTATGCCATGAAACATCCAGGTTAACCCAACCTGGGGGCTGTTCCATAAAACAAGTTTACCAAATAAGCCAGGTTTATTTCCGTTAGTCTGACTTACTGTCATTTGATTTGGTTTAAAATAAGTCTAATTAAAACAAGCCTGGCTTATTTGGTAAACTTGTTTTATGGAACAGGCCCCTGATCACTAATGTACTAGACTGATCCAGTTCATGTATGCCTGTATAAATGAATGGTAACACTTGTTAACTGTTAAGTACGACTTCTCCCTCAATAAATTCTTAATTTGCTTCTTAGTAATTGTTTGTAAGGTATGTAGAATAAAGTCATATAGAATATTCATATGGATTATGTATACTATATGCATATTATATATATTGAACAAATGTGTGTGTGTATGCTAGGATTAGGATTATTTTAAGAAATTATTTAACATTTGTAAATTAATATATAAAATATAAACATTAAACTGCCAAGATGAGTACTATGATTTTATTTGTGGGTGATAACATTGCATTGTTGTTACTGGATTGTTATGTAAATTATGAAATTCTTAACCTTAAATTATTCTACAGATGAAGGCTGTAGCTGGGATGAAGATGTCGTACCAAGTGCAGCAGGCCGTCTTGGGATCAGTAGGACCTGTGATCCGTGGTTTCCGCCAGGACGAGTCCAATTCCGCTCAATGTTCCCACCTCTACAGCATGGTCCGCGCAAACAGACAACACCGGCGAGCGTTCCTCATCTCACTGCTCAATCTGTTCGACGACAGCTCGGTTAGCGCTCTTTGTGTGTCTGTCTCTTCCTGTCGTCGGCTCTTTGTTGTGATATTGAGACTGACCTTTTGCATCTGTCTTTCTCTCGGTGTCCGAGCAGAAGATTGAGGTGAACATGCTATTGTTCATCGCTGATAATCTGGCCTACTTCCCCTATCAGTCTCAGGAGGAGCCGCTGTTCATCATGCATCATATAGACATCACACTGTCTGTGTCAGGCAGCAACCTGCTGCAGACGTTTAAAGAGGTAAGCGTGCTCGAGTGCTTGTGTCTGACCTTAACAGTGCGAGTTGCACATTTCAGCACTGATTGTTTTGGGAGCCTGTCACAGTGTAATACAGCTTTAGGAAGAATCTGTTGATTGAAGGATTGAACATGATGTGAACTCACAGCCTCTGTGTGAACATAATAAAGTACTGTTGATCATTTGCAATGGGAAGAGGATGTTTGCACAGTCCTAGAGGCACCATTTATTTTTAAATAAGTCAAAAAGATGATGGAAAATAGCCTTGAAAATATGTGTAGTAAATGATTTGAAATAAAATGCACTATTTCCACTTATAACCAGGGACATGTTTTCCCCGCTTTACTTTACATATATTTCCGTATATCCGCTTATAATTAGTTTTTAACAACAACAAAAAAGCATTGTAGTTAACAACACAGAAAGAGTGGTGAGTGTTGTCACGATCATGAAATTCTAACTTTGATAAAATCTAATTCAGTACTGCCACAACATTTTAGGATTTTATTTTTTTTATTAACATAAATAGATAAATTACCTTAAAAAAATATTTCTCCTATCTTTGCTCAGAATAGTGTGGTGTGAGCATTGAATACATTTTCTGTTCTGTAATATTAAATTGGTAACACTTTAGAATAAGGAACTATATATTCCTTATAATAATTAATTCCTAATTTGCTGCTTATTAATATCTAGTAAGGTAGTTGTTATATTTAAAAAAAAAAAATTAAAACAAAGCAGTATTAAATAATCATTATTTTAGGTAACACTTTATTTTATGGTCTCTTAACTAGTTGCTTATTAGCATGCATATTACTCGCGTATTAGCTAGGGCTGCACGATTAACCTTTATCGCATCGATATTGAGGCGCTCTCTCTTCTCTCACCTGCTCGCGCGATAACTGGTATTTTTGTCAGTCGTAGGGCGGGGCTCAGTGTTTTAGTTGCAACTAACTGCACAGAAAGGACCAAAGGCACTTCTTGGGTGACGGGAGAGGAAGTGGGTGAGCACTTGGTTAACAAGAAGGGTGGTACTTCAGCTGTTTGGACTTATTTTGGATTCACAAAGAACGACGTGGAGCAAAAGAGTGCTAAACGTAAAATTTGTCGACTTGCCGTGGCCAGATCCAGAGGAAACGCTACCAATATATACCAGCATCTTAAAACGCATCACCGACAGCAGTATGATGCATGCACAAAAAGTGTGGATGAAGACGAAGCCACGACTAGCCATGGAAAAAGGAAGCAACCGAGCATTAAAACTGCATTCACTTCTGTTACGCTGTATAAAAGTAACAACATATTTTATTCAAAATTTTAGGTTTTATGCACTTAAAAGTATTGAACGCAAAAACAGAAAATCGCAATTATGTTTTTTCTCAAAATTGTGCAGCTCTAATATTAGCCATTTATTAGTACTAATTAACTGATTCTATATAACCTTATTCTATATCCTTAATCCTGCCCAATACCTGAACTTAACAACTGCCTTACTAACAATTATTAAGCAGAGTATTGTAGGGAAAATCTATTAATAGTGAAGAAGTGTTCCCTGTTCGATAGTCTTACCATAATTACTACCACACCTTTAGATGTACCCCTGTACACTCGATGGTCATGTTAATGCACTGATGGCTGTGACAGTAATTCCACCACGACTTCTAAACGAGCCATCGTTGTACCCAGTCTCTCGTTAAGGTTCCGGGCAGGAAGAGCAGGAAAAGGAGACGACGGCGGCGGCGGCAACACCACCACCACCACCACCAACAGCAGCACCAACAGCAGCAGAACGGCTCGGAGGAGGAGAGGGGAGAGCAGGATGAGGAAAGAGAAAGGAACAGCGGGGATGAAGTGTATGGCGATGGTGATTATGAAGAGGATGAGGAGGGGCAGCGGGTGAGGAAGCCCAAGCCCACGGAGGGCCAAGCTGCCAAGCAGTCAGAGTCCGATTCAGAATCTGACCTCGAGGATGCTGATGCTGTCATGGAGCGTCTCCCTGATGACACAACATCTCTCCTGGACTTTGCTAGGGCATCTCAAGGCATACTGTTACTGCTGGTGCTCAAACAACACCTCAAGAACCTCTACGGCTTCTCAGACAGGTAACGAACAACCATCTCCGCAATCCTGAAATGAATGCCATCTTGATTATGTTTTATATTTACTCTTTATTTTGCTCTCTTCCGACGCAGCAAAATTCAGAAGTACTCTCCCACAGAGTCGGCAAAGGTGTATGACAAAACCGTTAACAGGAAGTCATCTGTTCACTTCAGTCCACGGCAGACCATTGACTTCCTCCAGAATGATGAGGTTCACGAAGATATGACTTATGAGCTGAAGAGGAAGATCGTCAAACAGTACCTTGATGTGAGCATGTCACTTTCTCTTTTTAACGTTTTAATAATAATCATCATCATAATATTTATTAATAGTGAATCATGTTTAGTTTAGTCCAGTTTCCGTTCATTCAGATGTTTGAAAACATGCAGCTTTGTCATAATTGCAGCAGAAATGCTTGAGGAAATGTGCATCTTTGCATCGAAATGTTCAGAATTGCTGATTTATACGTGTTGATTTTCAGTTTAAGTTGCTGATGGAGCACCTGGACCCTGACGAGGAAGACGAGGAGGGAGAGACCAGTGCAAACGTGAGGAATAAAGCCATCACTGCACTGCTGGGGGGAGCAGCCACAAGCCCCCGAAACCACCACACTGTTGACTCAGAGGATGAGGACAGTGAAGGAGAGGAAAGGACACCAGGGGTGAGAGAGCAAAAGGACACGACACAGCTAGACCTCTGATTGTCAGCCTAGAGCGGTGTGCCACATGTGTAGACTAGAGTAACATGGGAAATGATATTAGCTGGCATTATCAAGTCTGTCCCTCACTTCTCAAAAAACAAACAAAACAAACCTGGAAGAGTGCATGCTCTCAAAACAGACTCCAGGATACAGTATATGGTGGCAAAAATACTCCGTAAGAGTTTGTCACACAAGCAAACATTGCAAATATGATATTGATTTTAAACAACAGGAAGTTGTAACATTTTAGACGATGCTTTTTCAACAAAAACTTTCCATAGTTCCAAACGAAGCTCGAGCCAAAGCAGCAGCAGGGAGAAAAAAGGCACACAATTTTTTTTTTCTTCAATGTCCCATACCTTTAACAACCCAGTCCGATCCTCTCTGCGACTTATTCTTTGTATACAGATCTTTTATTTAAAAGATCTTAAAACTCGTAATTTGCCTAAACATTGCTTTCATTTCTTTTGTTTTCTGAGAAGTTAAATTAGTGATAGCAGACTTCTGTCAGAAGAGCATGAAAACTTGTTTTTCCTTTGGCAGATATTAGTACTTAAAGATTTTTTTAAATCTTTTTTCGTCAAATAAGTTAAACTGTTGCTAATACTAATGTGTGTTCCATTCAGTTTATTCCCTAAATTTTCTTTGCAGGGTCTTAAAAAGTTTTAAGGATATACCTTCAGTAAGCCTGCAGAAACCCTGTGTAATACATGCTAGGATACATTGAAGTACATTAGCACCAGTAGGCAGCTTAGAGACTGTGGTGGCTCATGTTTCGTTCCCGTGTCTCTCTTCGCAGGCGTCTCGGCGCGGGAGGCGTGCGGCAGACTCGGCGGACCTGCTGTTGACGAACATGAACGAGTCCGTCAGCGCACTGGACATCATCGCCATCCACTGCCCCAAATACAGAGACCGGCCGCAGATCGCCCGCGTGATCCAGAGGAACAGCGACGGCTACAGCATCCACTGGATGGCGGGCTCGTACTCCAGCACCTGGACCGAGGCCAAGCGGCGCGACGGACGCAAGCTGGTGCCTTGGGTGGACACCATCAGAGAGACGGACATCATCTACAAAAAAATCACACTCACCAGTGGCAACAAGCTCAACCACAAAGTGGCGCAGACTCTACGGTCACTCTACGCTGCCAAGGACAGAAACTCCAGCTAATAATACGTAAACGCACGCACATACCTCCCAACTCGGATCCTCTCAGCCTACTGCAACACACACATACACACACACACTCTCTCCATCAGCCAAACATCTCCTGGGTCAGCCAAACACACACACAAACACGAGCGGCTATTCTACACTACAGACTCTTTCTCTCTCTGATGCACTCTGGGTCTGGCGGTGACCTTTGGCCCTCTGCGCCAGAGTGCATCGTCGTATCGCAGGAATAAAATGTTTGGAGAAACATTGTATGGGTGCTCCTTCGCTGTTGTGCAGCAGATTTCTGGTTGTTTGATTTCTACTCCCAGTGTATCATAGTTTAACATAAAAATATTGTTTATATCTATAAAAGAAATTTAAATATATACTGAATGTTGAAAGAATTAGTTTGTTGATGTTTTTCCATTTTTCTTCCTTTTTATTATTATTATTATTATTTTTTTTTTTTTTCCTTTCGGATTTCTTAGCATCAAGCGGCTTTCTATAGCTTAGCTCCTTCTTTACTGGCTGATGACGATGTTTCTCTCTGTTGAGCTGTTTGTCCATTTTTGTACAATAGCACCGTGTGGCTGTAATTTATTGTGTATAGCATGCAGTGTCTGTGAGGAGGGCTGTGTCGAAAGGAGATTTGCGATTACAGGTCGCCCTGCTCAGCGTAAAGGGACCCACATGCCTCTGATGGAACAAATACTGCAATAAATTTTCTACTTCTCTTACTTGCAAGAGTCATCCTGTCCGTTTGCAAATCTTGTTCAGTCATTTTTTTTGTTTTTTGTTGTTGTTGATTATTGCATTTTGTTTTTGCCATGAACGCTTCCTTTATTAACAGTCAGTGAAGAGAGGACAAGAAATTAATTTACGTGGTGGGTAAAGTTGCCCCAACTTAATTTTTTCAAGTTTATTTAAACGTGTCCTTGTTGCATAAATATTAGGCACACTGACAAAAAATGTTGTGGGCCTTAGTTTTCAAACAAATGTTGCTAGTAAATTACCAAAAAGCACCAGCTGATTGAATTGAATGTGAAATTTTGCAGTAGAGAGACTGAATGTATGAATGAATGACGCATTTATATAGCGCTTTACTGTGTATTGCCATACACCCAAAGCGCTTTACAATCATGTGGGGG
>JAUMHG010000038.1:24787919-24802585 GCA_032359395.1 Enteromius anoplus
GTCCATGTACTGAACTGTTATTATTCAACCATGCCAAGGTCAATTCAGTTTTCCATTCTATGGCACCTTTAAAGAATAAAAAAAAAAGATCTGAATGAATGAAATATTCTTATGAAATACTTTGTTCTTTACACAGTTGAATGTGCTGACAACAAAATCACACAAACATTATCAATGGAAATCAAATGTATTAACCCGTGGAGGTCTGGACGTGGAGTCACACTCAAAAACAAAGTGGAAAAACACACTACAGGCTGATCCAACTTTGATGTAACATCCGCCAACTCCTGGACAGTCTGTGGTGCAACCTGGCGCTCATTTAGATTTAGGTCTGGGTTTTTTTCTCACCCCAAATAAATGCTTTGCTTTAGTTCTCATTTAGTTCTCAACACCCCGAACCCAACATTTAAGCTTCTATTATTCAGGCTGCTCTCCTTCTTTCTGTCTAGTGCTCACATTACAGATTTACAACAGCTAATGACTAATTACTGATGTAACCGTTGACCTGGGTCTTTGTTCGTCATGTTGAGGTAACAGCATTAACAAGCTCGTTCCTTGTCGGTCGGTGTATTAACGCTGTCCCGGCCCTGTGGTGTGTGATGACAGGTGTGTGCGGCGTCCGAAACGTGAACTCTGAATTCGAGATCAGATCTCCACCACACTCCATATCTCTAGTTTCCTTCTCTTTTCTTTTCCATCACCACCCTCTCTATTTATGCATCTCTTTTCCACAAACCCAAGCTCTTTATTGTGTTTCCAACCATTACATAAAAGTTATACACTCACTGCACATGTTACGGTCTTATTGCATGACATAAGTGAATATTTTTAAGCCACAGTAGTGTGTTTGATGACATACATGCCAACTAAACGGGGTGAATTTGACAAAGTAGGCATGAAATGACATTACTCACATTTTAATTCCATAATGTGGTATTTTTCCAGGTTTCAGCTGGATGTGAGTTTTTTCAGGAAGCTTTCTGACCGGTAAGTAATAATTCGTAATGCTAGTATTTCACTTGTTATTTGGTATTATTTCTGTAAAAGTTATTACATTAACTGCATAACAATTAATCATTTAAAATACTGTCAAGATTTCAGGTCTTTGCACACTGACTTTTGTATTTCCTTTCCTATCAAAATGCTAGCTAAGGATGCAAAAAAGCAGAAAAATCGAACCGGACCTGATGTTTTTAAAGATGGATGAAAGTTTCAGAAGCAGTGTTTAAACACGATTAACACATAGTGAGGTCATAGTGACTCATTGTGCAAGGACCTTAAGACTACGAACAGGTCAAGACAAACATACAGTAACAGGGTCAGTTTTGATTTCGTGTTGACTTTTACACTAATAACAAATATAAAATACCAAAGCATCTCTTCTAGGTTAACAAAATAATGTAATATGAATTATATAAAAATAACATTCAATAAAATTTCGGTCCGCTAACAGTTTCCTTAGTGTACAAAATACAATGCTGAGAGGTACATCTTAACTGGATATCCAGCTTTGTCAATAATACAGTAAGTTTTAGAGCATCATATGAAACAGTTCAGTTAGTTTCTCATAAATATAAATATAAATAAAGCATTTTAGCTAAATAAAGAGAAGTTACTGTTTGCTCATCGTTATTCGAAATCCTTATGACATAGTTTCTTCTCTGGAGCAGAAAAGCTGCTAAGGCAACCCAGGCTCATTAGAAATACATGATGCATGCATTTTACTGCAGTTTCAAGGTAAACTGCACACTAGATGCTTGATATCTCGGCAGCACTGAAAAAAAAACAACATATCTGCAATGGAGAAATATTACGTAGCTTATAGTCCCTCCTGTGTAAGTGCCATCTAAAACATTCAGCAAAATATACCCAGAGCAACCCATTTTATGTTTTGAAGAAATACAGGCAGAATCATGTTTTTCCAGTAAGTCTGGGTTGCAACAAGGCCAGATATGATTCTGCAATAAAACTCAAGTAGCAACGGATCTTTTCTTTGGCGATGTTCATCAGAATGGAACAAATTATTGAGAGGAAAAAAAAAAGTAGGGCGGGGACTTGATTCTGTCTTTCAGTTGTTGATTGGATGTTGAGATGTGGGCGTGGTATTTAAAAGTGGAGACAAATTAAAGGAACATGAAGGGGCGGAGTTTAGGCAGACTAAGTGATTCGATGATTCCTGCATATGTCAGGAATGATACTGACAGATGCATTAAAGACATTTTGATTAAATGAGGTAAAAAAAAAAAATTAAAAAAAATGCACAGATGAATTGAAATGCATGCAATTTCTCTTCATGAAGCCTAAGACAGATTTTGACTTAATAAAGACATGTTGATCTGTTCGTCTGGAAATAAAGTGCATGAATCTTTTGTAATAGATTTTTTAATGTGCTGCCATACTATTGGAAAAAGAGCAGCGTGAACATTCTACAATCCATCTTTTGCTCTCTCTCTCTCTCTCTCTCTATATAGGGATGAATTAATTTAATTTAAACCATTTGTTTGGGCTTTGTGTTTAACCCTGGAAGTTAAAAAGACACCATAAGAAATGATAAAAACGCACAGCACACAAATTTAAATGATGTACACTTTCAGAAAAATGGTCACTGGGGAACTTATTTACCATTATTTAGTGCATATTAGTGACCCTGGACCACAAAACCAGTCATATGGGTCAGTTTTTTTAAATTGAGATTTATACATATTCTGGAAACCAGTAGCCTTTCTACTGATGTACGGTTTGTAAGGATAGAACGTCATTGGGCTGAGAGATACAAATAATTGAAAATCTGGGATCTGAGGGTGCACAAAAATCTACATATTAAGAAAATCATCTTTAAAGTTGTCCAAAATTAAGTTCTAGCAATTCATATTACTAATTAAAAATAAAATACCTTCATGCACATGATCTTTACTTGTATAGTAAATAAAAAAATAACGATTGTATTTTCCACTACTTCTACAAATACCTGTGCTTCTTATGGCTGCTTTTACAGTCCAGGGTCATATTAGTACCTAAAGTGTACATATTCACACATGTTAGCTTTTGTATCTTAGGGTAGCACCCGCTGTTGCCGCTTTTTTTTTCTGAAAGCGTATTTATACCAATTTTTGAACATCTTGCAATACATTATCCTGTATCTTCTTAGAGAAATCCAGCCATGATGATTCTCTTGCCCGAGTCTCACACATGTAATACAACCTGAAATAGTTTCTATTGATTTTCCCCGTCTGGTGTCATTGTCTACCACAGTTGCTTAGACACAGCCACATTTCCGTGCAGAGTGCCTCCTCATGGTGTGGTATATGAGGTTGTCATCCAGAAAGGACAGGTCGTCGTC
Organism: Enteromius anoplus; assembly: GCA_032359395.1. Lineage (NCBI taxonomy): Eukaryota > Metazoa > Chordata > Actinopteri > Cypriniformes > Cyprinidae > Enteromius > Enteromius anoplus. The sequence goes on from JAUMHG010000038.1 coordinate 24,791,260, forward strand.
GTATTCAACAGGTCGACAGCAGGCGGTGGGAGGAGAGCTGTGCAGAATGTCTCTGCCATTGCTGGCGAGGCCGGTGAGGATTTTGTCATAGTTTGTGAGGGAGTTCATGCACACACCGCTGCAGTAACTGAATATCAGCTCCTCCTGACTCCGGTAGCCCAGACCCAGATCAGACACTTTCAGCTGCACTTGTCTCAGCGCACACGCTCTTGCTTTGCCCTTCTCTCTCTCGTCACGACTCGGTCTCTTTCTGTCCATCTTGTTACGAAGGAAACCTCTCCGTTTCGGAGATCTCTTGGGTCTTTGGGTGAAGGCTGAGTGTGGTGTGGGAAAGCTGTCTGGATGACAGAGGAAAGAGATGTTCCTGCATTTGCATTTCAGATACAGATACATTTTAACAAAATATACTAAAACAAGCTACCAAAGCCTCTGAATCTACTCAAGGAGGTTTATGTGGAAAGGTCCTACTCTTTACATATGCATGCTTTATAAGGGTCATATCATAAAAAACACATTTCCTTCATCTTGAAACAAATAAATGAAAAAATGAGATCTAATTAAATATTTTTTCTCTTCTGTTTTAAAGTGAAGACTTCGTCTTCATAACAAAAAAAAACTTATTGAAAGTAAAACAAATAAGAAAGAAAATAAATAAAATATAAATATTAAAAGAAAAACTTGATGAAGGACTAAAACTACAACTGAAATAAATTAAAGCTTGATTGAAATATAAAAACAAGTAAAATTGACAAAGGCACATAACAAAGTTACTAAAATGAAATAAAAAATAAACTATAGCTAAATAGAGAAATAGAAAAAAATTGACAAGGACGAAAGCACAAAAAGTACTAAAACTAAAAATTAAGGCTAAATAAAAAATACTGAAAATTGGAAATAGTAATTAAAATAAATTTGACAAAAACATGTAACGAAGTTAATGAAAGTGAAATAAAAAATAATAAAAATAATAATTTATAGCTAAATAGAGAAACAAAGAATGAATATAAATAGCAAAAGGACAAAAAATACTACAACTAAAACAAATAGAAATAAATAGAAATACTACAAAAAGGAAATAATCATTAAAAATAATAAAACTGACAATGGCATGTAACAAAGTTACTGAAAGTGAAATGAAAAATAATAAAAATAATAATTTATAGCTAAATAGAGAAACAAAACTGAAAATTGGAAATAATAATTAAAATAAATTTGACAAAAACATGTAACGAAGTTAATGAAAGTGAAATAAAAAATAATAATTTATAGCTAAATAGAGAAAATTAATATAAATAGCAAAAGGACAAAAAATACTACAACTAAAACAAAAAATAGAAATAAATAGAAATACTGAAAATTGGGGAAAATAATTAAAATAAATTTGACAAAAACATGTAACGAAGTTAATGAAAGTGAAATAAAAAATAATAAAAATAATTTATAGCTAAACAGAGAAACAAAAAATTAATATAAATAGCAAAAGGACAAAAAATACTACAACTAAAACAAAAAATAGAAATGAATAGAAATACTGAACAATGGAAAAATCATTAAAAATAATAAAAAAATGGCATGTAACAAAGTTACTAAAAGTGGGAAAAAATTATCATAGCAAAACAGAGAAATACATAACAAATAAAACTCTATAATACTAAAAAATAGAATAGAATAAAAGCCTATGGTATAGCTAAATAGAGAAACATAAAATGAATATAAATAGCAAAAGGACAAAAAAACTAAAACAAAAATAGAAATAAATAGAAATACTGAAAACTGGAAATAATAATTAAAATAAATTTGACAAAAACATGTAACGAAGTTAATGAAAGTGAAAAAAATAAATAATAATTTATAGCTAAATAGAGATACAAAAATAGATATCAAAATAACAAAAAATATTACAACTAAAACAAAAGTAGAAATAAATAGAAATACTGAAAAATGGAAATAATCAAATAAATTTGACAGAAACATGTAACGAAGTTAATGAAAGTGAAATAAAAATAATAAAAATAATTTATAGCTAAATAGAGAAACAAAAAAATAATTTATAAATAGCAAAAGGACAAAAAATACTACAACTAAAACAAAAAATAGAAATGAATAGAAATACTGAAAAATGAAAATAATCATTAAAAATAACAAAACAATGGCATGTAACAAAGTTAATAAAAGTGGGGAATTTTTTTTTATCATAGCAAAACAGACAAATACATAACAAATAAAACTCTATAATACTAAAAAATAGAATAGAATAAAAGCCTATAGTATTGAAAAATGTCAAACCGATATAACAAATTGCTTAAAAATAAAAACAGATAAATAGATAAACAAAAACTAATAAAAATGGAAAACAAAATTATTAAAACTCAAATAAAAATACATCTCTCCCTCTCCTTATATATAGATATGTTTATAGAAAACCGAAACTAAAATCAAGATGACTTCAAACTGCAAATAAAAGGTTTCACTGGTAAAAGAAGCCGTTTACTTCTAAGAGTCAGACAGGCTGGTCAGGTAAAACTAAACCATGCTGTTTTTGCTGCAGGAAACCTTGGCTAGCGGATCTCAAGGAGAACACAGACTGATGATACGGCCCTTTCAAGCGCATTGTACATTGTGTTTTGACAGAAGGTAAAGGTGGTAGTGTTTTGATGTGCCTTTATGACAGAAGAGTCGAGTGATCAAAGAGCCATAACATGATACAGTTTGCATTATTCCGACAGCTTTTAGCAACAATACTGCTTTTGTCCGCAGACATCAGATATAATACAGGTTCAAATGGAGCTGTAAGCTCGGTTTGTAAGCTGATAGAACTAGAGTAGTGTGTGTGTGTCTAGTATCTCACCCGGTTACAATGGGTCACCTGAAACTTCTTTACTTAACCATCACAACGGTATCAGGTGTGTCCCAAAATACGCTTTATCACACCTGTGTGTGTATTCATGTGACTTTTATGTTTTTAATAGTAAGAATCGAATGGCTTCTCCTGACCTGAGTGATCTTGAGTGCAGATGTTTGCTGGTACGAGCATCGGGCAGGTGTTTGTAGGGTCGTCTCTGTAGGTCCTGTGGTCTTTGAGAGCACTGTCCGGCTGGGTTTGGGACGGAGGACACACAGCTCAGTGTCAGAGCACACGCCAGCATCACACCCCAGACCTTCATCTTACTCTTTCCTCAGCTCACAGAGCCTGGGCCAAACACACATTACCAACCTTCAGGAGAATTACACGCTTCTCTTAAGTCTTTAAGTACTGTTTTACACTACACTGCTTTTATCTTTTAGATAATGCACATTGAATTAATAGAGTTTTGTCTTTCTAACTTTATAAATCTGTAACAACAACAACAACAAAATTTTTAAGTTAATATGGTATTATTATTATTGCTACTACTACTACTATACAGACCCAGAACAGTTTAAAAGTACAAAAAAAAATCAACTAGCCTTTATGAATTATATTTATAATAATAATAATGGTTAACATAAAAAACAAAAACAAAAAACTTATACATTACATTTGATGATAATATAATAATAATACATATTTAGATTAATATGGCATTAGTATTATTATTATAATCATTGCAATTATTATTATTTGCCCCATAACAATTTAAATTCATGTCTAGCCATTTGCTATTGTGAAAAAAGTCCCTTGTCATAATAATAATAACCAACATCATATAGAATTATTAACCTACTATTTTGCGAAAACAAATAGATAAAACAAGTAATCTTTAATTTCTAAAATATATAATAGTCACTTGCACCTATACAATTCTGTTAGTAATAATGATAATAAACCTGCAAAATATAGCATTGTTTTTTATTATTAGTAGAATAGCCTCTAGCCCAAATGCAATTTACAAATTAAAATTAAATTAAAAAATAAAACACGAATATATATATATATATATTTTTTAGAAATATCATTGATTCTGTAAAAAAAACTGTGCAGAAGATGATCAACACTCACCTGAGCTCAGCTCTGTGTATTCGGCCATCAGCACCACTGATCATCACAGTGCTGCAGGTTCTCTCTGAAAACATTTCTCATGTAAAACCGTGCATTTCTCTCCTCCTCTCATGTTCTTCTGTCAGGGATCCACGCTCAAACTACACCAGCCTGTTCCTGACGGCAGTGTTACACTCAGAAATATGATCCAAAATGTTGCATTCTTGCAATGCATTCACTTGTAAGATCAGATTTGTGGTTTATGGTTTGGTAATTTCAGTGATTGTTTAATTGAGCTCCAGTGTGAGTCCAGCGCGTTCCCGCATCAGCTCAGAACTGACGTGAGGAGGTGCGCGTGCACCGTTCGCGCGATTTAAACACGTGACCTCACGAACAACGCAAACCTGGATTTAAACGTGAAAAACCGCTAAACATAAATTGGCAGTATCTCTTTGAAGAACTCATATAAATCTCTCACATTAATTATTTTATTATGTATATTGAGTACACCGTTCGTCTAGTCCTTCGCGCTGAAGACGTAAAATGCAATATATGTATCCATGATGAAGCAATTGTATTAAAATTCCCATTTGCTCTTTTTCATCTTTTTTCAGCAATAAATAAACAATAGTTAAATCATAACCTGTTGCTTGAATGGCGTTCCAGCGCTCATATGAATGACAAATACTCCCTCTACAGGCCAGTGGTCATCAGTGCAGGGCTTCATTATCACCTGGTTTGACAAAAGAAATTTGAGCAGCTGTTTGATCATTAATTTAATAAAAAATGTGTACAACTATTTGAAAATAGTTTCTTAAAGACTATATATTTTACATCTGAATTAAAATCTTAATCAATCTTAGTCTACCTAAATTTAAAAATTAGAAATATAATTTCTGAGAAGATGAAGGTCTTGAAACACACACACACACGTGATTTATGGGGTCTCTCCATAGACTTAATGGTTTTTATACTGTACAAACTGTATGTGATATTGCCCTACACTGACCCTACACCTAAACCTACCCCTTACAGGAAACTGTGAGCATTTTTAGATTTTCAAAAAAACATAATCACCTACATATTGTAATACCTATGTCATACCCATGTCATTATACAAATTTGTGTCCACATGTTCATAAACCACATAAACCCGCACACACACACACACACACACACACACACACACAATTAATTTGTTTAGATTTTGCACTTACTTTTTATATATATATTTTAATCATGTTTATTATTACTTAGGTCAAAACTGAGTCTCTATACCATTACACAATGAGGTAGGCTACATGTGAGAATTTTCAGCATAAAACTATTGATAAACGGATGTCGTGAAATCAGCACTGTTGGAAATGACTCCCTCTACCGGTCAAGCATCCGAAGTGCAGGGCTTCACTTATTTTACATGACTTATTATTTACTTTTTTCATTACTGTATCTACATTACTGTAACTATCTGTTGTTATAATCCATTCCGTAATCATGCAACTTTTCCACTCTGATGTAATTTTGTTGTTTACTTGTTGTTTTATAGTAAAACATGATATAACATAATCTCCACAGCAGAGTTTGGGGTGAGTGATGAGTCAAGAGTGAGTGTAGGTATATTTTCTCTCTCTCTCTCTCTGTCTGTTTGTGTCAGGACTCGTCTTGATTTAATGTTGGAAGTCTGTAGCCCATTTGATTCTAAATTACTATGAAATGAAATCTATGTAGGCTAATTACGCTGAATGAATGTTGTCACTAATTAGACTGTTGATCATCAAACTTAATTCAGATCTCCTTTGATTAGCCTATTAGTAGAGAAAACAATGCAGATAATGCCCTGATGATTTCTTTGACGCAAACATTCAGTTTTAATGAAAGAAAAGATTGCTTTGAATCTGACAGCTTATGAATTCCTCGCTATCGCAGGAGATTCTTGATATCCTCAAGGAGAATTTAAAGAAGAGAGGAGATGGAAAGTACAGGACAGCTGTGCACTGTAAAAAATGGCTGTGATTTTAACAGTAAAAAACTGTTAAACGGTTAAATTTACTTTTTTTTTTCTCATTATATTTATTAGGGTTATGTGTCAGATGTAATGTTGTTAAATGAATGTTTATTGTATATTGGAGATTAATGAGTCTCACCATGATGGTGTGCACTGTAAAAAATTTGCTGTAGTTAACGCAGCTGTTTGCCAGTAACTTACTGTAGATTTAAATTTATGTTGTTTACTGGCAAGAGTTTGTTCAAAGTTAAATGAACATTAAACATTAACAAGTCTTAAAATCTACAGTAAGTTACTGGCAAACAGCTGCCAGTAATACTGTAATTTCTACAGATTGTTTTAACAGTGTGATGTTTGTCTGAATGTAAATTTGTCTCTCATTAAGACGCTTCCTCTTTTGAACAACAGTAGGTTACACTACTTCAGCCCATCACAGCCTGGTTTTCATTGAAGTGGAACAAAATATTACGGCGCTACCTTAACTAATTAAGTCTTAACTTCTGGTTATTGACATTTAATACCCGTGCAGTATATGCCCATTCATCTCCCTCTACCTCTCAAACTTTCCACCCAATCATCCTTCAATCTTTGCTGTAGTATTTTATCGACCAGTCTCCCGTGTTTCTATATTGGTTACTGAAGCGAGCTCAAGTCCCCATCTGTGTAGATTAGACCATTATCCTCTTAACTCCGAGTGTCTCTGCCTTCTCTCCTCGCCGCTTCGCTCAAAAACGCTCTCAAATAAGAAGAAACTTATAGTCTGGGGCTGATTCGCGGACTTTGGACAGCTGCCGTGGCGCTCCGTGAGTGCTGAAGCTCTCCAGAGTTGATCTCGGGTGTCTGGGCTCCTGTGGGGCCGCGCTTGAGGAGCGTGTCTGATCTTCAGCAGACAGTAATCGCATCAGACCGGCTTCACCGCGCATACGAAGACCTGCGACAGTCTGGATCGACAACGACCGTTTTTTTCTTCTCATGGAGTTTAAAGTGAGGGGTAACTGCGTTTAAAACTGAGATAGACGCAATTGGGATCTCATAATCATAACGGGTTTAAAAATGCACTCCCAGAAGAGAGTGATGGGGCTTCTTGCATTGGTGTGGATGTGTGATTTCGCTCTTTGCGCAAGAAAGTCTAGTGCACGCAAGTCAGGTGAGTGTCATTGTCATTGCTCATCTTCTTTTGTTAGAATTTACTCGTGTTTTTAAATGCTGATCATTTGGGAATGCATACAGTGACCTCAACACACTGGACACACATGAACATATCATTGCATTATTTAGAAAAGAAAAAAAAGGCTTATTGAGTGGTACATATTTTAATCTTCCCAACTTGTGCGCAGTGTGTTTTTTGGTAGATGCATGAAGAGTTAACACTTTTTTTTAACTGTTTAGCTGTTTTATCATTTAAATAAGTCTTTTTGGAGCATGTTTTAGTTTAGAATTGTGTTTGCCTTATCCTTTAAAATCTGTTTTTTTTTTAAATCTAATCCAGTGACATTCATATTAAGCATGCATTTGCTTTCTAAATACTTTTTGAAGCCTTTTCTATGTGCCATAATCCACTTGATGCATGCAGGGTGAATTTTTAGGCTATCGGGATGGATGGATGTAAAGGTGATTTGTCACAGAGACATCTGGGGTCACAGTCATACGGCAGGGTCAGCGCTGTATGGCACGACCATATACCCTCCGGACGATCTCATGCCCGATGCCCATGGCCAACAATTTAGAGTAATGAAAACCATCAGTCATTTCAGATAAACAAGCCCTCCGATAACTGACACCTCAGATGAAATGCTGCAAATTGGTGCTTGTCCCTTTGGTACCCTTGGGTATATGGGAATACTTAACCTTAATGCGCTTTTTAGTGGCATAGCCAAGGAACTGGGAACTATATTTACTTTGGTAGTCTTGATTTATTGAAAGCCTAACAAATTCAAGAATATAGTAGTCACATATACACTTGAATTTGTTAGTATAGACAGGTTTGGGCCAGAGCACAGGGTCAGTCATCATTTCATGTTAGATCTTGTGGTTACTGCCCAGACTCTTTCTTTTGTGAAAGGGGCAGGATTGAAAGTGCAAAAGTGCCGCTTGCTGGACCATTAGAAGTTGGTCTGGGTAAATGTAATTTCCTTAAGTTTGATTGCATCATCTGTTGGAAAAGATATTTGCCTGGAGCCTTTTCGCTTTAGTTTGTATTGACGCAGAGTTGTTAATGAAACTTAGACATTTTTGGTTTGAAGGCTCTTTTTAAAAGTTTTCCTACCGTCACACGCACTTAAACATCAATTCCAATTTTGTTACTCAGTTTTCTGTTGCCTAAAAATCCATACTTGAATGATATCTTTCTGGGTTGCACTCAAATTAAAGATGCTGTTAAATCAAATTGGGTGTATTGTGGCTTTAGTTTGTGTCTGTTAGCCTCTGGGTCTATATGATTGTACGCAGCTGACAAAACATTATATGTACAGTATAAAGAATATCTTTCCATAGTAGGAGCTACTTCTGACTAGCAATAGAAAGTTATAAGTCATGGGCTGTTTAAAAATGCAATTCAGATTGGTTTGTTGGTTTATTTTCCGAAGGCATCATTTTAATTGCGCCACAAAAACACCTGCAGCTCGCGAGATCACATGGACTGTACATCATCAAAGAGTGTATTAGTCACACTCAGTCACATTACTTGATATATCTAATGACTACACAAACCTTTAAAGTAAATGTTTTGAAGTGTGTTTATCTTGAGAGGAAGCAAATGATCTGAAAGAAGAGAGAGGTGTGTTTGGAATAAATGCATCTTTAATGAAAGCTCTATGAAAGTGCTGGGATGGGATGAAGACGGGATACTGGAATGGAGACCATAGATGCAATATTCCTGTATCTGTGTTGAAGGATGAAGCCAAAGTAAGAGCAAGTTTTGTCTTTGAACTTTGCTGTAGCAGTGGCTGTATGTTTCACTGGCCATCATCTTCCTGTGACGAGAGCTGCTGCGACATTCACACACACTCAACTGTCCACCAGCGCTGTAGGCATCAACTTTTTACTCAGAGAGAGAGATTTTAGGAATGACCTTGTCCACACGCATCATCTGAAATGCATCTAACATCTGTCTGTTTTTGTTTAGATGTTTCTCCATTTGGTTCTTTCTTGTCATGACCTTTCAACTAGGAATAGTTCGACCAAACAAGAAAAATAAGTAAAAAATGTATTCAAACTCAGGCCGTAGATGTAGATGAGTTTGTTTCAGATTTGGAGAAATGTAGCATTACATCACTTGATCCTCTGCCGTCAGAGTCCAAAGAGCTGATAAAAACATCACAATAATCCACACCACTCCGGTCCATCAAGTGATGTCTCATAAAGCAAAAAAATCGACATGTTTTCAAGAAACAAATCCATCCTTTATGCAATTTAACTTTAGACTTTTTAATATCAGTCCATAATCCATAATGTGAAAAGGTCCATCTCTCATCAAACTTACCTACATATTATTTTGGACTGTTTATAAATGGGGCTTGATCTGTGCATTTCTCTCCTGATTCAGACCAGATGACTTTTTCATTGGAGGAAGCAGTATTATGGATAGAGGGTTGTGACAGAGCCATGCAAGAACCATTTTAGGTTCAAAAACATGTATGATCGCTAATGTGAAGACCATTTTAATATACTGAAGAAGCATTGTACTCTCTAAAGTACTTTTTGGCCAACAGAAAGGTTCTTAAAGATGTGACTGGTGTCAAAGATTCTTCATGAAATCATATATTCCATTAAAATACCTAGGAGTTTACTTTACATATAAACAACTGAATGGTAAAAATGTTGATTTTGTGTCCTGTTGTTGCTGTCAGAGAGGTTGAGTCCACCGCTGGACATTCAGCTGGAGACGGTCAACTGCACTGCATTCAGTGTCCGGTGGAAAATGCCCCGCAGACACGTCAGCACTATCACTGGCTACAAGGTACATACTCTTTCAACCTTTTAAAATCATAAAATTGTGCTTTAGCTATTAAATAAATGAACGAGCAAACGGCTCATTAATTTAGTCACCAAGCAAAAAAAAATGGGTTCGTTAGTTTTCATTTTGGAGTACAGAGATGTACTTGAGAGGCGAAGAGCTTTGGTTCGAATCCTGTGTAACTAAGGTTTGACAAAACAGTTCAAATCAGAGTAAAAGGATGTTAAAATGACACAGTTGCATGAATAAATGCCTAATGTTAGTTTTGCATTTGTTAATGCTATTGTGTAGATTTGCATATTTCCAGCATGATAGAGCATGAACTTTTAGCAACAGTCCATGGGTATTTGAATTCTGAACCGTTGCAATACGTACCTAAAGCAATGTAATTAAAACACAGCAATACCTGTCAATGTAGTAAAAAAATGCCAGAGAAAACGTATTGAACCTGTGTTTCAGTGCCTCCCAGTGCACGTTTATCTTGAAACTGTGGTCACATTTTTATGAGACCAGTGACTGTATATATATTATCAGTTAACTATAATAATCTATGGATGGTTCTTCAGTAAACAACTTTGTGAAGGCAGGACTATAGCCAGCACATTGAGTGTTTTGATTTTTCTACTCCTATATGAGCCATCATCAGGTCCAGTCATACTGAAGTTCCACTCTGTGCCACTAGTGGTGCAGAAATGACACACTTCTTCTTTAATTACAGACAGAAGTGTTGACTAATTGACCTACTGTACATGTGTGAAGAGGAGAAGCGCTTTGGGTTTTCCTCTCTTATCCTATTTGTGGAGACTGTTGGAGGTGTCTTCATCTCTGGTTGCTGTTAGGTTACTAAGTGTCTCTGTGTTAACATGTTAATGCTGTTATGGTTTCTTCGTCTGTTGCTTGATTGTACTTACAAGCCTCTCAAGGCTGTCGTATTTTTCTTTACATTTCCACACTAGTGCTGTATAGATGTAGGAATGATTTGAGAGTGATGGGTGATTTTACATTATGGTTATGTAAATATTTATTTATTTTATCGACCAGGTGTTTTACACGGAGATGAGGAATAATCGTCCGACTAGCAATGCTGTTGCCCTGGAAGTCCCGTTGAGTTTGGAAATGCTCACAACTGTATGTCCCATTGCTTTGGTTTTAATAATAATAATAATAATATATTTTGTAATAATAATAATAATAATAATAATAATTATTATTATTGTATAATTATATTTTATTTATTATAAAAAGGAATTAATATATTTGTAGAATAACTATATAATTATTTTATGATTAATAATAACTAAATACTATTGCATTTATACTAATAAAAATAAATATATATACATACTGTATAAATTATACTGATATATATATATATATATATATATATATATATATATATATATATATA
>JAUMHG010000038.1:24802685-24813860 GCA_032359395.1 Enteromius anoplus
TAAATAATAATAAATAATACATAGACTAATACATGAAGAAAACAATACAGTGATTGTGAGACTTGAAGTGTAACTTTACCACATTTGAAATGAACAATTTGTCTTCAGCAGAGTTTTTGTTTTTTCCTACAGGGACAGTTTGATGGCCAAGCCAGCTTTGTGAGTGGATGTTCAGTATCTGTTTCTCTCGTATTGCCATATGGTGCTGTCTTGCATGCTAAGCTGTTCCCGTGTGTCTGTTAGGATGTGGTGATCGGGAACCTGAAGGTGGCCACACAGTACCGTGTCAGTGTGGGGGCGTACGGCTGGGCAGGGGAAGGCCGACCCAGCATGCCCCGGGACATCGGCACTGGCTCTCTTGGTGAGCAGACAAGTCCCAAAACATGCATTATGCAGGGTTGCCAACTCTTACACATTTGGTGTGAGACACATGCTTTCAGGCTCTGTCTCACGCTCTCACACTGCCCATGTAAATCTCACGCCAAAATGGCAAACGTTCTTGCGATATGATACAAAATCTCAGCTTTCAAATTTTGTACGTTTTAATACCAAATTCAAACATTAAATACTGTTTTGGTGCACTTTTAATGTGGTGTAATTTATTGTAGCGCCTCAGTTACAGAGTTGCGACAGGCTTCTTTGATCTCACTGGTGTGGTCATCACCCGGTCATGTGGTTCATGGAGCGCTCATTAGTTCCAAAAAAAACAGCGCTGTCAATACATTTGAATGGGTTTTAAGCAGCTTCACTGTACACGTATTTACAGCAACTTTTGGTAAACATTACAGCATAGCATGCATTGATTATTACGTTGATGACATTTACAGTATGATTTTATTCTGGAGATTTATGGGAAAGACATCTCTCTCTCTCTCTCTATATATATGTATACATACACACACATATATAAAAACATTTTTTTTCTTTGGATACTAAATACAATTTTTGCTATAATTATGGTCCATTAATGACCACTTAAATTATTTTTTTCTAATATTACTTTAACTTATATTACAATTAGTGTAGTATTTAAGGTTAAAATAGAGAAAAGTGTTTTAAATTCTAATGCAATGTAATTTTGTAGTTGGGAAAAAAGTTAATTTGTAATGCCATGGTTTACCTGTATGGCTCTTTAATAAATATCTACTAGTTTCTCTAAAAAAGTTTCTAAAGTTTATCTTGCTTTTTTTAAAGTTTTGCAATATAATAAATATTTAGATATGATTAAACCCTAGGTTTTTTAAATGTTAAATTAAAAAGTTGCATCCTTTTTAATTTTGAATGATACTTGTATACGTTCACAAGTGGATATTAATAAATGCAATACGTTTTGCAATATAAGTTTAAAATGGTGCTAAAAAGTCAGCGAACTGCATTCAACAAAAGATTTTAATCCCCTTACAGGTACAGTATATACATATGGATTACCATTTGATCGAGCTCATCCACTTTCTTAAGTGACACAAATGATCAATGTACAGGAAATTCTGGAAGTTCTCTTATTTTGTAGAAAAGTGCATGCCTCCTGCACCTCCGACCCAGCCTAAAGTGGTCCCAGTGTCAGACACAGAACTGGCCTTGTCTTGGCAGCATGGAGAGAGTGAAGGAAGTGCACCTGTGCTATACTTCCTTGTGGCGTATATCAGGTACCTGATCAAATAATACACGGATAGATAGAGAGATAGATAGAGAAATACCAAGATTTGAAAATTGCTTTTTCATGTGAGAAACATTTTCAATCGACCTCAGGGACAAAGTCACATTGTGTTTATCTTCATTCATTAACTTTCAAAGATTGAGATGAGAAGTTCTTCAGTGCATTCGTTGGCTTTGACTGATGTTTCTGCGTGTGATCTTTACCCTGTCAAGCCCTGTACGTCCGCATGACTCATGAAGCTAATGCATTTCTGTGGTAGTTACTGTTCTAGAACACAGCTAACCCATTCAGACCAGTTCAGCGTAAGTACACACATCAAACTGAACCACATCACAAAAACCTCTGAATTCTTGCAAAATGACTGATGATTGCTGTTCCTCTTTCTCCATTATTACATGTTAAAATAATAGTAAAATCATGCAAACTGTATGAAATTATAAAGATGGCAATATATGAGAATTATAAAGTGACCAAAAATATTGGAAACAACTGTAAACGTTAAGTCTAGATTCCAGCTCTAATCACTTAAGATATGAATCCAGCATCTTCATGAAGTGCAACTTGTTATCCTTTTAAAACCCTTAGGTTGGCTTTTTCTTGTGCTAAATTAAATTACATTATTTTCAATTATTTATTTATAATAAGATGTTTTTATTAAATAAAAATGCATCTTTAGGTCTAAAGGTTTTTCTAAAGGCAAGTTTGTTCATTAATTACGACTGACTGATTAATTGACTGCATAATTATTTGCACAAAAAATGTATAGGTGAACATTTATATATTAAATTTAAAAAAACAAATAAATTAAAATACTCAATATAGTAGTATTCTCAACAAGTCTTAATTTTAATTAAAGCTAAAATCATATAAAATGATATCAAATGAATTAGTTACTAGCTAAACTAAGTTAAACTAAAATAAAATATCAAATAATTTTCAAAAACTGTTTCAGCTAGTTGTCAAGTCAACATTTCTCATTTCTAATAAAAAATTAGTATAAATGCATTTAAATAAAACCCCAAAACTAATAAAAGTGCTAAAATGCAGAACAAAATTCACCAAGCTTCACCTAAAATTACAAAAAAGATTTAAAAAAAGAAAGCTAAAATAAAATAAATAAATAAAAAGAATAAAGTGTATCCAGATGTCTTACAGGTATCCTGCTGTACATTAGTGTGTAGTATATGTGCATTTAAGTTTGTAATCCTGACTGTTAATTATGCAACATGACTGTCGCACAGTGTCCTCCGACAGATTAGACTCACTCCCCCCAGAGACCGTCTGCTTCTCAGATTAACAACCTTTCACATAAACACCGCAAATTTAGCCTGTCTTTAACATGAACTACACAGAACTGCAGATGTGTTTAAAGGCCCTATCAGTTCTTTCTCAGTCTTCAGTGCATTTGCTGCTTGCAGATCACAGTGTTTTTATTATTAGTGATTTAATAAGGTAATAACTATTGATTATACTAGTTTTAAGAATTTTCAAAGAAATATTCACATTTTAAAGCTATTCAGAGAAAAGCATATGAATGCAATGGTGAAGTGCCATCTGTATAAATTAGCATTTATATATTTCATCATTTGTCAACTTTTGTTAACTAAAGGACCAGGGTGCAATTTTATTACTATTATTTCATAGCTTTTATAATTTTTTTTTTTTTACATTTTCAGTTTTCATTTTAATTTTATTTTTTTGTTTGGGATTTAGTTATAAAAAAAAAATAAAAAAAAAATTATATATATAATTTTGTTTTCTGATTAGTTTCTTAATTTTCTCATTGTTAAGTTTATAGTGTAGGATTTTTATTTAATATTTATATTTTATTTTATTTCAACTTTACTTCGTTTAAGGATTTAAATCTGCCCTGTCATTTTTCGCATCTAATTTTAGATTGTTTTAGTCATTTTTTTTGGGATTTTGCAATTATATTATTGCAATTTTTAAACATATTTCCACATAGTTTCTAAACAAATAAACAATTAAATGCATATATTGAAAATATATATGTTTTATTTTTAGTTTGAGTTAATTTCAGCTTTAACTTAAAAAAATGCTGCATCTGCAACAAACTGAAATAAAATGTAGTTGCTAATGTAACTTTTCTTGTTTTAAAGTGTTAGATTTTATTTTTTATTAAACTTTATTTCAATCAAGTTGAGGGTTTAAATCTGCTTAATATCAGTGTCTCCTGCCTAACAATTAAATCTGCAAAAAAGTTCCAAGAAATTTGCGAGACCTAGAGTCATAATTAAAACTTGGGCTTGACTCTAGCATCATCACTGTCACAAATTTGTCTTCATGGTTTCTTTTCATTTTAGTGACACAAGTGTGTGTGTGTGTGTGTTGCAGGCCAGAGATAGACACTGAATGGACATACATCAGAGATCCAGTAGAGTCAAACTCAATGGTGCTCAAGGGTCTGATTCCTGAGACGGAGTACCAGTTTGTCATCAGGGCTGTGAACGCACATGGGATCAGTCCTCCCAGTGCCATTAACAACCCTGTGCGCACTCTCGGTGAGTTACAACGCAGTCAGGACAGGACCTTATGAGACCCTCAGGTCTGGCTACTGTGACACACTATAACCACTGTGTTACTCTGAATAAAAGGGTCTAAATACCTATACTTAAGTGTGTGGTTTGCGTGGTTTATTTTGTGCTTGTTATAGTTTATATAGTTGTTATAGAACGCTCCTCACAGGTTTGTTTGCATGCATGGTGCCTGGAAAGACCAGACTAATTAAATTAAGCATCTTTAAGCCTGCTCATTTTGAGGAAGATGCTCCTCTTTGTCACACAAACACCACAAGGAGGAAGATTACAGCTAGTTACCCGCCCCCAACCCCTTCAGCAGACAGATTAAGAACAGAGACCCCACAAACAAGAATTTGTTGCTTTAGTTTTGTTGGTCTAGGCATCCGACAAGTTGGTTCCAACCCCAAAACAACTGGATTTGGACAACCACTGACCACTGACAACCACTTTAAGTACACATTTTGGCCAATTTTGAAATGTAAAAGTGCAACATTTGTTACGATGTAATCCCTGTTTTGTGAACTGAATTGAGCATGTCATTTAAATTCAAATTTAATACAAAAAACAGAATGCAGAATTGAAATTTGAAGAAGAATTGAAACGTGTTCACAAAAGAAACATAGATATCTGTATTAAAAATCTTGCAGTCAAAATCTAATGTATGTTTCTCGTATGTTTGTGAAATCCAAAATCAGGTATGTTTTGTGCATGAAATTATGATGATTTTTTTACCTGCTTATTTGGCATGATGTCAAATGACAAAAAAATACACTGCTTTATTAAAAAAAACAAACCCACAGGTTCATCAGATATCGGCAGTGGAGACTATGACGTCTACAACTCAAACTCTGACATTAAAGATGAGGACGGGTTTGAAATCGATGATTCAGATTATGACGTCTTCATTGAGGAGGTGAGAAAAGGCAAAAGTCACAGAAAGAAAGGAGAAAACTACTACAATCCTAAAGATCTTTTTTTTTTTTACAAATAATGTGTAATTGAATCTTTCTGGCATTCATCTCTATATGTCTTGCAGATAAAGTCATTTCCTAGCAGGAAGAAAAGCGGCAGGCGGTCTCAGCTCCGCTCCCGTGTCGGGACTCCTGGAAACGGAAATGTCATTTATAGGATGCGTACACCTGTTTCCCAAAATATAAGCTTCACTCCAACAGCAGCGACAGCATGGACCACATCAACAACAACTCCTGTAACCACAGCAACGCTCACTAGCTCCGCCTCCAGGACAACAACCTCACCTATTATACTGACAGGCTCCGCCCCCACCACGCCTCCTCCCATAGTTTCTTCTCCCAGTCCATCAATGACGCCATGGCAAGGTGAAAAACCCCGAGTCTATGACGTACCATGTGACGAGACGATCTGCCCTCCTGACAGCTTCTGCCTGAACGATTACGACACTGGAGGCTCTCGGTGTCACTGCAACCTCGGACGACAGGGAGACCTCTGCTCTGAGGGTGAGTTTGTTAACATGAGAGTCAATATTCTGAATGACTTAAATCAGTACATGCCATATTTGACGTTTCAATGTATTTTTTTGCTGTTTAGAGAATCTAGGGTGTTCAGCGAGACAGATATGGTTTCCCATGACAGCTTTTTTTCTGAAAAGTATTTTATATGTGGTATTAAAAAAAAGAAGAAGACACATAATCATTTAAAATGAGTCACTGATGTTCTACAGGACTTTTGTGGTGCAATAGGCTTTTCATCTCTAGACATGATACAACCAGATGTTTTTTGAAGTTTAGTTTGATTCCATAAGATCTAAAACCTTTTAAATCTACTAACTCTCAGTCTCTCTCTCAGATGGCTGAAGAATTTGTGTCTCTTTTCCTTTTTCATTTCATTTCTTCCTCCATCTGTCTCTCGGGTCTCTTGGGAGTATGTAATCTCTGAGAGCGGAGGTTTTCATGTGCTGTTGTCTATTCCCCTGGCATTTCTCGCTATGTCTAACCTTTTCAGAGCGAGTACAATAACATTCGAAATCAAGTTGACTCCACAGACAAGATATTGCTTCACTGTTGTAAGTCTCACAGTATTGCATATCAGTTTCAATATTTTAAAATGCAATAAATGTTGTGCTGAAAAATTGCAATTGCATGAAATCATTCTGAGTGTCAAAACATCAGCTTGGTTACTGGTCAAATAAAATACATGTATATGTTACATATTCTTCCGGCCTTTAGGACCCAAATATGTAGCATGTGTTCCAAACCTACCTGATCCTAAAGGAAACTATGCTAAATTATTATATTGTATCTGTTTCCAAAGAAAAACCATTTGTCTGTCCAGATTTGTTTGAATGTTAATATTAGGGCAACATGTATTATGTAGTATATATCAAATAAATGCTGTTCATCAAATAATCCTGGAAAAATGTATCACGGTTTCAACATTTCTACCACTACTAATAATATTTCTAAAGCAGCAAGAAGATGTGGAACGATGCTGCTGAAAATTCAAATTTGCACAGCAGGAATAAATTACTTCTTAAAATAAATTACTATAGAAATACATTTATTTAGAATTATAATATTTTTTCCCCAGTATTGCAGTTTTTGCTGTATTTTTAATCAAATAAATGCAGCCTTGATGAGCAGAAGAGACTTTTTTCAAACACGTTCAATCCCAAACCTTTGTCATAAAAGTCACAGAACTTGAATTTTGGTTTAATTAGGGTTTGGGCTGAGGGTCATATGGATGTGGCTGTACACCAACATGGCAGTGATGAACTATGGGATTTGTGCCCAGGAGATGAAACGCTCTGTAATCGCAGTGCTGTCACAGAAGATGATGACGGGCCAGAAAGCTTGTCCAAACGGACTGAAAGAAATCATTTTCTATGACCTTCAGTCATAATGTTTGTATCTATAGACTCTGGAGACTGAAACACACACAGTATACGGAGGGAGTGTGCATGTACAAATTTAAGATGTAAAAACCAGTGTCACGGGAAGTGCTGCAACTTCTTAGCTTTGTGTCTTACAGGTCTGACAGTAAATTTCCCAAAGTTTTACGGCTACTCCCACATGACGTTTGAACCTCTTAAAAACTCTTACCAGAGCTTCCAGATCAGCCTGGAGTTTAAGGTAATCACATGTACAGGCAGACTTTGATGCGTTTGAGTGTTCTTTGAGATCAGTCGCTTATGAATGACTTCTTTGACCTCTCAGGCTGAGGCTGAGGATGGATTGCTGTTGTATTGTGGAGAGAATGAGCACGGTAGAGGAGATTTCACCTCCCTGGCCCTCGTACGGGGAAAGCTACACTACAGGTATCTCTGATTTTAATACAGTTCTTGCGAACGATTTAATCTCTGTAATTTTGTGCTATTAATTCACCTCATGCGGAGGTTTTGTAGCAAATTTCCGCCTTGGATGTGCTCTGTGTTTTAAAGCAAGCCTTACTTAAAGTTTGCATACAGGATTGATTTTCACACATACATATACATGTGTGTGTATGAATTGTAGTTTAGATATATTCTAATATACTTATAAACACACAAGCATACATATTTAAACAAATACGAAACAAAAACGTCTGACAAAATAATACATGCATAATATTTACATAAGCTTTTTTTAAATCGTGATTGTTTTTTTCATTTGTATTCGTTTATCTATTATTATTATTATTTAACGTAAAACTATAAACATATTTCTTTACACCTGTAACATTTTTTGGCATCACTGTAATCACAGTATTTCCATTTTCAGAGAAATATTGATTCATTTCTGTGTTTTTTTTTTTTTATATTCCTCAGTAAAATTGAATTGATTTTATGATTATTAGCCACTGATCTTGAATTCTGTGTGCACAGGTTTAACTGTGGTACGGGTGCAGCTCAGATCATGAGTGACAGCTCCATTGTGATTGGACAGTGGCACACGGTCACAATATTTCGAGACGGCATGAATGGCTGGCTGAGATTAGACAATGACACACCGGTGTCAGGCCGTTCTCAGGTATGCATGCTTTCATATACAAACACAACATAAAATTATCAAATAATGATCTAAAAAAGTCGGGTGTTGTGGCTGGTTTTGTATCATGTGCTTTACTGGCCATTCAGCATCCAGGACTTGAACTGTCCATTTTATGAAATGCATCTTACAGCCTCTATTCTTTCTCTCTGTTAGGGTCAGTACACTAAAATAACGTTCCGCACGCCTTTGTTTTTGGGCGGAGCTCCGAATGCCTATTGGCTGGTGAGAGCGGTGGGCACCAATCGTGGCTTCCAGGGCTGCATGCAGAGTCTGACCGTCAACAGTAAAGCCATTGACATCCGACCTTGGCCTAAAGGAAATGCACTGAGCGGAGCAGACATCGGTTAGTTTGACATACCCCATAACTATGAATGTCTTTAATATTGAACAGCTTTTTCATTTGTTTTAGGATTTTAAAATCTTAAAGTCTTTTTTTTAATGTGGTGCTTAAAGTATTCCTGGTCAAAGAATGCTGTCCAGTTTGGTTTCTGCAGTTGACGAAGAGCTGATTATTAAATCATTATGTCATAATTTTACAATTAAACCAGTCAAAATAAAGCATTACCAAAAATGTAATATTTGACTTGTTTACATGCATGCCATGTGATCATTAACTTACTTCAGAGAACTGTGCAGTTTGGGTCAGATGTTTTATTTTATTTTATTAATTAATTTTTGACTACAGAATCTGCTTATTAGAATGGTTTCTGAAGGATCATGTGACACTGAAGACTGGAAATTCAACTTTTCATCACAGTTTTACGTTTCAAAATATATTACAATATAAACAATTATTTTAAGTTGTAATAAGATTTTACAATATTCCTGTTTCAACAGCGGTATTGATCAAATAAATGCAGCCTTGATGAGACTTCTTTCAAAAACATTAATTATTATTGCCCTCAAATGTTTGCAGTAATTTAATACATAGATATTCAGACAAGTCCAAATCATGTTGGTGTCACTGTATATGTGTTCAAAGCATCTTCTTGTCTGCGTGTTTCAGGCGAGTGCAGCAACAGTGTGTGTGAGAAGGTCACCTGTGCTAATGGAGGAATCTGCTTTGCCAACCGTGCCGACGGCTTCATCTGCTTGTGTCCTCTGGGCTATAAGGGCTTCCTCTGTGAGGAGAGTGAGTCACACACACTGGCGTTTGCCGGTGTTCACAGACAGACACACACACACACTGGTTGCATGTTTTTTGGGGAAATCCGATAGGCAGTATGCTTTCTCTTACTTTACAAAAAGTACTTTCTATCCCCTAATGCTATCCCTAAATCTACCCCTCACACAAAACCTTGTGCAGTTTTAGATTTTCAAAATAAATTTGGACACATGTCATTGACAATTAACTGAAAAAGTGTTCTCATTTATATTTAAGAGTGATTTTTGAAAATTCTGTCATCATTTACTCACCCTCGAGTATTTCCAAATCTTTATGAATTCATTTGTTCTCTCTTTGGTCATTTTTGAGTGTGATGCTAACGGTCTAATCAGATTCAATGATCTATGCTAAGCTAAGCTAAAAGTGGTACCGCCAGACCCAGAGATCGGCTGATTGGATTCAAAAATGACAAAAATGGCATGTTCCTTTATGTAATTAACACCTTTCGTTTTAGGTTTCCTGTTGTCTCTACCCCAGTTTAACGAGAGCATGTACTCGTACGCCAGCGCCCCCTGGCCTCAGCCCTCCCACAACTACCTGTCTTTCATGGAGTTTGAGATGACCTTCCAGCCGACCAATCCCGACGGCACGCTGCTCTACACCGATGATGCAGCCAGTCGTGACTTCCTGTCAATCAGCCTGGTGGCAGGATATGTGGAGTTTCGCTTCGACTGCGGCTCAGGAGCTACAGTGATCAGGTGGAGTGTGAAGTGAAGTGCTAAACCTTTCCATTTTGGTTGATGACTTTGAATCAGCTGTTAAATATCCTTCAAAGACCAGAAATAATATCATTGCCTCTGTTGTCAGGAGTGAAGAGGCCGTCTCTATGGACGTGTGGCACGAGCTGCGTGTCTCTCGTACGGCAAAAAATGGCATTTTGCAGGTAGACAACCAGAGACCAGTGGAAGGCATGGCAGAGGTGAACAGTTTCTTTTTATTTTAAAACATTTACACTTCTGTACAAAAGTTGGGGTCTTAAAATATTTTGGAATATTTTATACTCACCAAGGCTACATTTATTTGATCATAAATGCATAAAAAGGGAATGTTGTGAAATATTATTGCAAACTGTTTTTATCGGAATATATTTTAAAATGTCATTTATTCCTGTGATCAAAGGTGTCACATGATCCTTCAGAAATCATTCTAATTTGCTGCTCAGAAACATTTTTATTTAATTATTTCGTTTGAACTTCTTCGTATTTTTGTAGAAACTGTTATTTTTCTCAGGATTCTTTGATAATTATAGAAAGTTGAATGTTGAACATTCGTAAACAGATAACTGAGTTTTTAACAATTTTCAGTTATCATGTTTATTGTGCATTCCAATGAATCTCAATCAAACTCCAGTTGGGTTATTTTAACAAGGTTAAAAAACCAACAAATCACAGATTAAAAGACTTTTCTCCTTCAGACAAGGGATCTGTATGCTGTCTTATTAGTAATTTGTATGTATATAGTGTTTTGTGTAACAACGACAACAACAAGAATAATCTCTGTCTCTCTTTCATTCTCTCTCAGGGTGCATTTACACAGATAAAGTGTAGTTCTCCTCTCTATATTGGAGGAGTCCCTAATTATGACATTACCAAGACGAGCGCTGGCTTCCTGAGACCCTTCAGTGGAACTGTGCAGAAGGTACTAGATCTGTTGGAACTACAGATGCCCAGTGCATACTGATAACCACATTAACAAATAATCAAGATTATTAGATATAATATGAGATTGAATGAATGAATGACGCATTTATATATAGCGCTTTACTGTGTATTGCCATACACCCAAAGCGCTTTACAATCATGTGGGGGG
>JAUMHG010000038.1:24813960-24827562 GCA_032359395.1 Enteromius anoplus
GTACTGACCAGGCTCAACCCTGCTTAGCTTCAGTGGGCAACCAGGCTTGGGCTGCAGGGTGATATGGCTGTGGCTTCAGTGTTGCCTCAGTGTTGATCAATGCTGCAGTTGAATTATATGCTGCAACACCTGACAGTTTGCTATTGCTGCGTTTAACCCACATGCAGATTTAATGTTTGTATTATTATCATTTTCATTGTTTCCTCCTGACCCAGATCATTCTGAATGACCGCACGATAGAGCTGAATCCCGGACAGGCTTTTGGGGCGAACGTGTTGAACGCAGACCACCCGTGTGTGGAGAACCCGTGTGCTAACGGAGGAACGTGCAGGCCGAAGTGGGATGGATACGACTGTGACTGTGCGCTTGGGTATGATGGGAAACACTGTCAGAAAGGTGAGAAAACAAACAGCTCTAAGGCATATGTGCTCCTGAAGATCTGCCATCTACAAACCTGAAGCCAGTATCCAGGGATAAGTTTGGAATAGAATCCTTAAATCTATACTTCCTTTGCAATCATTGCCAAATGCATAATGTACAGTATACGGAAAACATACTTTATCCATTAAAAATAGAATATGCGGCACTATGCAGTACATGTGATGCATACAGTATGGTAGTATTTAATTCCAAAAAAGGGCTATGTCAATTTAAAGATATACAAATTTCCTATCTGAATTTATGTTATAGGTTATTGTTAAGTGAAATGTTGCCTTTTATTTAACTAAAATATATTTTTTAATGACTAAAACGGAAGCAAAAATAAAAATAATGTTTGACATATTTGTATAATTAATATTATAATTATTATTTATAAACTTCATTTATTATTTCATGACATTTTAATGACAAAGGCACATTAAAAATGACAAAAACATTTACAAAAAACAAAAAAAAAGTCAAACTGAAAGAAAGAAATACATAAAATACTGTATCTCACAACATTTAATCTTCCATACTTGTTATAACCCCTCTTTTATTAATTATTTGATCAGGTTGTGTTTTAAAATCTAAAATTAGATTGAAATGTAAATAACAATATGAATATTACTGAAAATAATTAGTATTTCGGTTGAAACTCCACTCTGCAGAAAAGCAGATCTCCAGGAGCGGTTCGGTGAAAACCTTTTTGCTTGGTTTTAGACTTAGATGTCGCTCTGATATTCTTTGCAGACTTCTTCCATAACACTTCAAAATCTTTCTTAAGCTTCTTTTATTCTGTTTTGTGCTCTCATTGTGCAGAATGTGGGAATTATTGCTTAAACAGTAAGTACAAGAGGCAAAATCTCATGTCTGCTCTCTAATAAGAATGCCTTTAGTGTATTTAAGATGTGTGCTGCCATCTAGTGAATGTAACAGAGCTGTGCACTCTTTGTCTTTTGCTGGATCAGCTGTCACTGAATCTATTGAGATCCCCCAGTTCACCGGACGCAGCTATCTTACATACGACAACAGAGATATCCTCAAAAGGTAGAGTACTTTAGCTTGTACACTCTATAACTGTGCTCAAATCAATCGAGTGATTTAGTTCCTGCACACTTTTTCAGAAGCCTTGGTTCTAAAATATTTATTTCCATGTCTTTGCTTTTGCATTATATGCCATGAGCTTAACCAACCAGCTATGAGGTGAATTAACATTTACATAAAGTTGGATTTTAAGTATTTGAAAATAACAAAATATTTAACAAAATAAATAAATACTTAACAAGGAACGAACTACTATCCATTGAAGCACCGCAAATGACAATCATGGGAAAGTGGGTTCCCTGGAAACTCTTTATTGTGTAACTCTCTGATTGGTGGAATTTTGCACAGCATCATGGGTAATGTAGTTTTCCCATCTTGAATTCCACTTTAAAATTAAATAATTCCAAATAATCCAAACGGATAGCTTCCTCAAAAGTATATACCATTGATTAACAGCCTTGGAGCTCGGGGTAGGTCTGTCTTTATAAGTTAACAATCTATTACCCAAAGGAGAAAAACTTCCAGAACCAGCACACTATGCTTCATATGAAGATTTTGTCTTTTCTGTGTTTACTGTACATGCCAATATAATGAAGCGTGACTCTGCAGGGTATCAGGTTCAAGAACGAACATGTTCATGCGTTTTAAGAGCACATCTCAAGACGGTCTTTTGCTGTGGCGAGGGGACAGTCCGATGAGAGCCAACAGTGACTATCTGTCTCTGGGCCTTCAAGACGGAGCGCTCATTTTCAGGTAGAACAACATATCATCTGCATGCGCCTACATGCTTAAAGACAACTGATCCTCCTAACATCTCTTATTCTCTCTACAGTTATAATCTTGGTAGCGGAGCTGCCGCTGTGGTCATTAATGGCACATTTAATGATGGCAAATGGCACAGAGTGAAGGCTGTCAGGTCAGACAGACTCTTTATCAAAATTTCACATAATTCAATAATGTCAAAGTAGTTTAAAAGTAAATCCTGCATCAAATGTCAGGTAATTTGCACCATTTATAACAGCTGTAATTTTCTCAATTAAACTGTGAAAATGTTTTTTTCTCTGTTTGTAGGGATGGACAGTCTGGCAAACTAACGGTTGATGACTACGGATCTAAAACAGGCAGATCTCCTGGAAAGATGAGACAGCTAAACATCAATGGTGACCTTTACATTGGTAAGAAGAATAATTGTAGTGTGATAAAGATTATGATAATGGCAATGGATGTTAATGTTAGATTGTGTATGAAATAAAGTAAGAAAAAAACCCACTACCATTCAGAAGTGTTTTTATTTTATTCAGCAGAAATGCATTCAATTTGTTTACAAGTGACTAAAAATATTTGCGTTTGCAGTTTATTTTAAATCTTCTTTTCATAACAGAATTCTGTAATAAATAGATTTTTTAAAAATTCAAAATTTTATACAATAAGCATATTTTAATGAATATAATTGTTCTTGCTGATCCAGTAAATCCAGCTGTGGTGAGCATAAGAGACTTCTTCAGAAAAAACAAAACTTTGAATGGTAGTGTACTGTATGTAGATGTATTTGTCTAGATATGTGGCTGATTTTGACTTCAAACTGCTTCAGGTGGGATGAAGGAGATCGCGTTGCACACTAACAGGCAGTACATGCGAGGTTTAGTGGGATGCATTTCTCATTTCACTCTGGCCACGGACTACCATCTGTCTCTGGTTGATGATGCAGCTGACGGCAAGAACATCAACACCTGCACCAACTGAACACCTAAAAAACACCAGCTACAGATCTCGAACAGAACATCGGTATCTGTGATCCAGAACAACATCATCAAAATAACAACAATATCCAGAACACCAACAGACCTCAGAAGCAACAAAAAACAATTTCAGTTGCAGCCAAATTGAATATATGTCCCATTCAGCCCTTCAGAATGATCATAGTTAGTCAACAGTAAGCTGTAATGTAATAAAAGACCTAAACCTACAGCATTGAGATGAAGATGAAAGTGTTTCCCATTAAACACCAAATTGTTGGCCCGAACACAAGAGTTTTTGTAATAACTAAATGGTTTTCAAACATGTAGTAAATAAACGTTACAATATATCATAAGCCAGCACGCTTATATTTGAAGGCAAGCCCAGCTCAGAGGTTGTTTGTGCATCATGCAAGATTTGATCGTTTAAGCATACTGGACAATTACAACTAAGCATATTTATACGCCAAACTATATGTTTTCAAATCTACAAGCCCTTTTTTATGGCACTTACTGTATGATTCTGCAACCGGTTCTTGTCCCTAGTCAGATGGGTCCTCTTGTATTTTTCTCTTCAAGGGCAAAGATGAGAGGCAAATTTATTTATATAATTATAGTTTTTTTTTATACCGTTAATTCTGAATCAGTATTTAGACATAATCTACAGATAAAGATGGTTGTGATGAATAGCTGTCACATAGCGTAGTAAACGTCTTTTTCTTCTGAGGTAATGTTTGCACTCTGAGTTTTTTAGGCTGCTAGTGGTGGAAGGACAAAGTGATGTGATTTTTTATTTTGTGTCAGAGGTTTCTCTTTAACGTCTCTGCCTCTCTTTTCCTTCTAGCTACAAACTTTTATGAATCCCAAAGACTCTTTTATAGCTACTGTAGCTCTTAATTTATTTTTGTTCGTGTAAGTTAATGGATGTCTGCAAAAAAAAAATGCATCTCTTAATTTTTCTGCCTTGATGTTTTAAAAGCCTATCATTTTGCCATCAAAAATGTGACTTATTGATTTTATTCATTAAATAAAAAGAATGTCAGACACTTAATTTTACGCAGTTGTATTTTAAATTTATTTTAAAGCTTTGTAATTAGTTTTTTTCCCTCACCTTTACAACATAGGTGTATGTAACTTTCTTTTCCCAATCCAATCGGAGTTATAATAAAAATGATCCAGACCCCTCCAAGCCTCTGAATGAGTTTAAATGGGTGTTAGCCGGTGATAACACTCCAGAAGACGTGAAATAATGTATTAGTAATAAAACGTCCCTCACACAGCTCCTTGTTTTGTTCTCTCTCCACTCATCACGCGGCACATACAATTGGATTTGTCTTAAAGAAGAAAGTCATATACACCTAGGATGCTTCAAAGGTGACTAAAAGACAGGATAAACTATTATAAAATATTCTTTGCCTTTAGTATAATTTAATAGTCTAATAAAAAGTTTGGCTTGATTGTATTTAGTTATATAGGGTAAAAAATTTTTTTTCGCAATTTTTGGTTTTAAAGTACTTGATCGATGAAATACAGTACAGTGCCCTCCACTAATACTGGCACCCTTGGTAAATCTGAGCAAAAGTGGCTGTAAAAAAATCTGCATTGTTTATCCTTTTGATCTTTCGTTCAAAAAAATTCACAAAATTCTAACGTATCATTGAAGTAAAACAATTGAAAACGGGGAGAGAAACTCATGATGAAATACAGTAAATGTTTTTCATCAATACATTTTGGCCACATTTATTGCTACCTCCTTTTTCCGAGATATCAGCTCTGAGTTTTCTCCTGTAACACCTGAAGAATTTGGAGAACACCTGATAAAAGAAAATAGACAATTCCTTCATCCAGAATTTCTCCAGACCCTTCAGAATACCAGCTCCATGATGGTTCTTCTCCTCTTTAGCTCACCTTACTCATTTTCTGCAGGGTTCAGGTCAGAGGACTGGGACAATTATTGATTTTTGTCCGCTGGTATTTGATAGAGTCCATGATGCCATGTGTCTAAACAGGACCTCCAGCAAAACAATATAGACCCACAACATCAAAAACATAGCAGTATACTTCACTGAACACATGGAGTACTTTTTATCCCTGTGTTCACCAAAGCCATGTTGAGTGATTGCTACTAAAAAACAAATGTTTTAGTTTCATTTGATCATAGAAGCCAGTCCCATTTGTATTTCTAGTCCTGTCTGACAAATGAACATGCTGGAGATTGTTTTTTGATGAGCGAAGGAGAATTTTTCTTAAACCCTCCTGAACAACATGTGCTGATGTAGGGGCTGTTTCACTATTTTTAAAAAAGGTTTTCTGACCCTGAGACCCAACTATTTTTTTGCAGTTCTCCAGCTGTGGTCCTTGAAGAGTCTTTATTCACTCAAACTCTACTCCTCGCAGTGTATTAGGATGATAGAGACACACCTCCTCTTCCAGGCGGTTTCCTATCATTGTATGTTGATTGGAAATTCTTCATTATTTCCCTGATAGCATCCCAGCTTAAAACATACCTAACCAACATATGCTGCTTTTTCAACAGGGTTACCGGCAATAAATAACTGAATCGAAACAAGAAATAACAGTTTAAACATAGTCCATCATCTGACACATGCAGAAAGCTCTTTCGTATTTGAAACACTAGATGTCAGCATGGTTTATTTTTTGTTATTAGTGATGCCTGGGTCTCAGATCTGCTGTTGTCTGTGGTCACAGTAGATTTTGATGTATTTGAATCCCCCGTGATCATAAAGGGAAATTCATAACCCTATATTTAACCCCACATTTTGAGTTGCATTTTTGACCTGAACCCAAATGTTGATCTTGGACAGAGCGCATTATTTGGGGCTGATGAATGAGCATTTTCAAACAAGCAAGCCACAAGAGTGCTGTTGTATTAATATCAGTTTCAGGTAATCACCAATGTGTTCACAACTGTTCTTTGAAATTCAGTGTGTCTGTGTTAATACCCTTTTGTCCTTCTTTTCTTTGGTCAGCTTGACACATTTCACTGCAAAAAGCAGTCAGAGGATTAGCAAGTAATCAAACAATTCATTCCAGATAAAAAAACCCCCAAAAATACATGACAATTCATCTTGGCCCAAAATAAGAGTAATCCCAAGACAACAAAAGCTTAAGATGTGACATGACTCAGATAGCCAAGTTTAAAGCCTCAGTAAATTACACGTTATCTTTTTTCACTGGAGAATAGAACACCAGTCATGTGGAGTCAGATCATTTACAAACTCATCCTTTATTTCCATGCAAACGTAATGCTTTCCAAGAAAATCTGTCTATCCCTGAAGACCCCCCAAAAAAGAATAGTAATTTAATTGTAAATTGATTACGTAAATGTCAACTGAATTCATGTAAAAGCTTGTTTTTTCTTCTTCTTTTGCATCTTAGACACTATTTATCTCATTCCTCTACCTGCTTCTGTCTATTGCACTGACATGTTATTGCCGGCACCATTCGTGCACCATTACCGCAAACATTCTCTCGATTAAACATAAAGACATTTGATTTCATACCATTAATGCACAACGCTACAGAGGGATGATTTGTTCAAGACAGGCTAAAGAAGCTTACATCAGCCTTACATGTGCAGCTGTCCTATAGAAATATCAGATGTCAGGATCCCTAAATCTCTCCACTCATCATTATATTGCACACACACACACACACACACTACCGTTCTTTAACTTTTGCGCTCCCGGCAAAAGTGTGGTTTTAGATGATATCAGCCTAAATCTTTATCATTTTTTGGTGCAAATACTGTGCATTAAAGTAACTTGACATTATCACTGAAGATCAGCAATAATCATTTTCATTTTGATTACATAATATTGGCAATATATACTGTACATGTCAAAGTTGATCTGGGAGGAACTGGACCGTGACGTCTGTAAGAAGTGTCCAACCAGTGTGAATCATCTTTGGGCAATGTACAGACTATGCAGAGCTGCTAATGGAGGATATTTTGATGAATTTAAGTATTTTCTATTTATAAACTGTTTATCTAATAAAATCTGTTTTTGTAGTTTGTGTTATGCCTTATCATTGTAAAACTGTCACAAATGCAAAAGGATTCATGCCAATGTTGTCTTTTCTAGAAGTAATATTAAAATGTAAAGCATCATTACTCCACTCTCCAGTGTCACATGGTCCTTCTGAAATCATTCTAATCTTCGATGAATAAACAGTTCACAAGAGCAGCATTTATTAGAAACCGAATTTTTGTTAAACGTTGTAATTGTCTTCACTTTCACCTTTGATCCGTTGACTGAATAAAAGTATTAATTTCTTTACAACAAAATCGAACTGACCCCAAACTTTTGAATGGTGCGGCATTCATCTCCATTAATCAAGAAGCTTTATTTCTAAATGATGTAAATGATGCCAGAACCTCTTACTGTAGGTTCAAGGTTAGTTAGATTGATTCCTTGATCTATAATGAAATCTGGAAGCCAGTGTGTTTCTGTGAGCATGCTTGTCATATAGGCTGAATTAGAGTAATGCTGTTATTGTCAGTGAGGTTTTAGCTAAGATGTAGGATTATGGAGAGATATAATCCCTCATCTTTCAATCCCACAGCGGCCATTGACTGCCGTGGAGAGAACAGAAGTGATGCCTGGATTACGATGCTAAAGCGATGAGAGAACATGCGGACAGACACACAAGGTCTCTTAGGATGAACCATTAAGCTTTTTTATATACTGGTTACTGTAGGATAAAACAGGGTGGTGACAGTCGATAGTGTGTTTTTTGAATAATTTTATACTAAAGTTTCGTATTTGTTAAATGTGCAACAGCAGAACCCTTGGATGTAGAAGTTATCTGGATACTTTTTCCCTACTTTTTAATGAATTTGATATACTTTACACATACTGTTTTTGCCTACTTTATATTAAGAAATTAAACTATTTCGTATGCAGAAAAAAATCTACGCTAGAATGCGTAGAGCTTACTTCATTAAATGGTTGATAAGTACATTTAAATCCCTAATGCTAAGTTTAAGTACACTAAAAGTGAAATTAATCTCACTGAATGAATTAAAAGCTACAGAGGACAGTGAATTGTTTTTGCCAACGCACACCCATGGCATTTTACCATTTGGCAAATTAGCGACTAAATAAAATTAATTTGATTTGATTTGAGTTTGAAGTTTTCAAACTATCTGCTTACTCCCCACCGACAGTTAGATTAAGCGGTGGACCTTCTTGCTTGCTAAACAAAATAGTTTTTTTGTACAAATGTGACCCTGGAGCACATAATGTTGCATATTTGTTCATTATAACAACACATTGCATAATAAAAATAACATAATAACATTTTATTTCAAGATTTACTATCCTTATCCAACCCTGTGCATGTGCCTTGTACTTGTACATGTCTAATGACAATAAAGTTGAATCTAAACTAATCTAATCTGATCTAAAAGACAAAGCCTGTTCAGAAACGCGTTGTGGATTGCAGTGTTGTTAACTAAATCTATTGAAAATCATTTTTCTGAGATGGAAATGTATATTAGAAAGAAAAGTAAACGTCTCTGGGTTATGAATATAAACCTAGTTCCTTGAAGGAACGAGACACTGCGTCGATGACTCTTTGGGAACGCCTCAAAGCGTCATCGACGCAGTGTGAGTTCCTGAAAAGGAGCTTGAATGAATTAAAGCTGGGGAAGCTTTGTATTTGTCAAATAAAATAGTTAAGCTTGCTATTGAAATAATATTGTAAGTTTATTTGTTTGGATGATTTATAGATTTTTAGGCTGTGAAAACAGAAGCCTATTTACAGGATTGCATTGTTCTTATTGTTAACTGAAACTAAAACTTTTTTTTTTTATATAATTGAAATGAATAAAAATGAGAAATATTGCCTTGGCAGCTGACTAAATAATTTTCTAATTAAAAGCTAAATGGAAATAAAAATAAATACAAAAAAGACTAAAGCACATAAAATTATTGAAATAAAAATGCAAGTCATTAGTTAATACTGTAACAACACTGGTGGATTGTACATACTGTATGTTCGTATGGCTGTGTTCAGATTTCTCTGTGACATTTCTGAAGTCTGAAGAAAAAAATCCTGGTGATTCCTTGAGCTCAGAGAAGCTTGAATCATACAGGTTCAAACTCTCACTCTCTCTCTCTCTCTCTCATTCACAATCTCTGACCCTAACATCCATTACAAACCTGATGAATACATCAGCGCTGAAAGACGGAAAGCACTGTGATCTATCTGACACATGCTCTCACTTCGACTCATCTGTCATCTTGTTTCTTTTAGTCTCCTGTGTTCTCTCTCCTTCCAGTCATGTTCAGAGAGGACAGAATGTGAAAAACCCACCAAATGATAATATTCAGACAAGCAATGGTGCTCATTTCTGATGGCTCTGAAGACACAGAAAAGCTGGGGTGGGACAGAAGCTGGAGCGAGGGCTGGGTCATGTGACATGACAAGTAGGTCGCAGTGTGTCCGTCTGTTGCTGTTAGTGATAGTGTTTAACTAAACTCTCTCTTACTGAGCAGAGACAGACTGAGAGGAAGCGATACGGGAAGCAGAAGACAGAGACCATGACTGAGTCTGCGCTCAAGAGCTGTTCTTCAGTGTTTGTAGCTGTCTCTTTAGTTTGGTGATGGAGCCTCAACGGCAGATCTACAAAAGACTGGACATCCCCGATCATGTGCATTACATCATCGCCTTCCTCATCCTCATCATCGGCACTTTAGGAGTCACGGGCAACGCTTTGGTCATGTTTGCCTTCTACAGGTATGAATGCTTTGTTGTTTGTTGAGTTGAAGAACTTAAAGCAATCTCTTAGCTCATCTTAGAAACTTTGGTGTTTTATTAGTTACCACTTTAGGATGCAGTTAATTAATTGTCAAAGTTTGAATAAAACAATACTTTAGATTAGGGAATGTGGTTGAATTCTGCTTTACACGATTGAACTTTGATTCATACACTTTCATGAAACTGTATATAGTGTAAGATATAATTAGATTAAATTGTATTGTAAAGTTGCTCAGAGTTTTAAAAACCTTTTGGCTTTACTTGGCTTTACATTCAATCTTGTAAGTGCATTATAATTATGAAAGAATTTGTTTGATTTGGAGTAGATATTTAGTTGATATGTCACAATGCCAACTTTGAAAAAATATTTAATGTCACTAATACCTTGAAATATGGATGTTCATTAAGTATTGATCTGATATGCATTGATAGTATTCATGTAATGTAAAGTAAATTAAGATTATATACTGTATATACTGTAACATTGAATGCATTTTTCAGATAATACATTAAATAATGTTAAGTCTTATGAAGATTATCCAGCCTTATCTCCTTATTATACCTCCTTGTTTTTGCTGAGGTAGACATTATTTCATTTATTTCGATATTTAAAATAACCTTTTTAAAATAGTGCATTGTCAGTATGTTTTTATCATTAGCCTATAAAAAATGTCAAATGATGTCTTAAAGAGTTTAGCTGTCTGTTTCTGTTCAGCTGTTGGATAATCCTTCCAAGTCTGTGATTGACATTAATTGTTTTAGTACATTGGGGCAGTGCGCTAAAGCAGGCAGTAAAATACTAGTAAAAAGCTTCTCTTTTCTTTTTTACTACCACCATTTGCTCAGATTAAAGTTACTCACGCAAAACACCCTGCAGGTCACCGGACAGCCCTAATCCTCATTTGCCAGAATTGTTTTTCTATTTGTTTTCAAAATAGGCCATTGTTAAGGCAGGGAAATTGGGAATGTTGTGAATAAAGGTATAAATAACAAGGTTGATTCATTTCCATTAATGGGAAATCATGGGCTTCTGTAGAGTGGAATTGACTGCTATCCAGGAATGATGGGAATCCCTAGCGCTGCAGTGCATCGATGGAAAGAACTGCAATGAGGGCATCTGATATGTTGGATGTCAGCTTTACCACATAAGTCTCATTTACATCTCATCGTCTTTATATCTACAATGAAAGGGTTTGGCAGCAAATATATGCTTTTTGTCAAAAAGGATAGTTATGGAATATTTCCATTAAAAAAAATGAAAAGTCGGAACTGCCTATTTATTTTTTATTCTTTTATTCTTTATTTTTATATTTTTTCAATACAAAACAAAATTGTGAAATACAAGGCAAAAATTCTGAGAAACATGTCAGATTTTTGAGAAAAGCTGTGATGTGCGATGAAAAGTCACAATTACCTTTTTTAAATATTTTTTTATTTTGTGATGGAAACTAAAAAAACAGAATTGTGGGATGTAAACTTTAAACAAGTCACAATTGTAATACATTAAAAAAAATATGGGAAAATGTGAGGATTGTATGATATAAACTTGCAATCAGGTTAAAAAGTTCAGGTTCATATTTTGGTTTTGGGAGTCCCAAACAACAGGTTGACATGTATGCAAGGTTAAAAAATATTAAATTTTCCTGTAATATACACTGACTCCCAAACGATTCGTTTAACGATTCTTTTTTTTTTTTAATCTCCAGTGATTGGACGATTTAAATTAATGTGTTTTTTGAATTAATTTGCACTTTTCGCAGATCACTGTGAAAAGACCAACAGGTGGGCGGCAATATACTAATGTTTCATGTTGACGTCAACATGAACAGGCTTGGGATTCATTTTAAAAATGACTCATTCCAGTGATTCAGAATCGACTCTTTCTTTTGAGAGACGATTACTTTATACACGTGCACTTTCAGATTTAAAACTTTGCAGGATGTTTTCATTCACTTAGAGCTTTTACACATTGCATGAAAGCTTATTTTAAAAAATCCATAATTAGGGGCCTGAAAATATTTTTTATTGGTAACAGTTTCAGTTCACATTGTACTTTTTGTCAGTGGGAGTCAATCAGAAACTAAGTGAATGTTTTGCAAATAACATAATTTCGAGAGGATCGCTGGGCGAATTAATCACGCACGGCTGGCATCTAATCATCCCTCGTTAATTCGCACCCAATCGAATCATTACCCCTTCAATATACAGTAAATATCCCAGCTTCCCTTCTCCCACATCTCGCTTTCGTGCACCCCACCTCCACCCCTTCTCCGCCTTTTCCCTCGTAATTCACGGCTTCCGCGGGGGGCTGACGGAGACAGAGCCGAACGCCGAACTCTTGCCCATGCTAGGGTTCAAACCAGTAGGGTTCGGAGTTCGCCGTTCTCCCGGCTCGCTCCCCAGACAGCATTTACTATGAGGAAGGCGTGAACTCTTAAAACTGTTTGGTTAGCAATTGTTTGGTTATTTTTCAAGTAAGTAGAACCAACCCCTGAAATGCATTGTTCTTTCTATTAACAATGGAATAAATATAAATGAATCTTAATATTTTTTTGTGCAGTAATAAAAAGTTGCGGAACCTGCCAAATTATTTCATAGTGAACCTGGCGGTCAGTGATTTCCTCATGGCCGTCACACAGTCTCCAATGTTCTTCATCAACTGCCTGTATAAGGAGTGGATGTTTGGGGAGCTGGGTAATGTTATCTCTTTACAGCAATTTTTACGATTTTAAAAAACATAAAATAAATAAAAACATACTGAGACCTTTTATAATTATTATATCAAAAATGTAATTCATGTCCTGTCTTAAGTGTATGTTATACAGACTATATTCTCTATATATTTTCTTTGTGCGCTCAGGATGTAAAATATATGCATTCTGTGGTGCGTTGTTTGGCATCACCTCGATGATAAACCTGTTGGCCATCTCTATCGATCGATACCTGGTCATCACCAAACCTCTGCAGGCTATCCAGTCGAACTCCAAGCGCAGAACCTCTCTGGCCATCCTGGGTATCTGGATCTACTCGCTGGCCTGGAGTCTGGCACCTCTGGTTGGCTGGAGTAAGATTTCATTGTTCTTGTTGTAGTCATTCATTGTTAAAGTTTTACGTGGCCACTGGGTGGCACTGTGACACAGTATAATGGTAGCACAGGTGTAAGAGTCACGTGTGCTTGCTGTGTCGTCAAGTGTACCCTTTATATTGGTAAACAAGGTAAACACTCTCAGCAAGTTAACTTGAGACAATCGTTGATGGAGCACAAATAAATTAAGACATTTGTTTGCTTTGACTGCCGCTGTTTGTACGCATCATAGAACTTATTGGAAAGCCGTTACAGTTCTTGTGTTGAATTAAGACTTTAAATATTTGCATATAATAAATAAAAAAATAACATTCTAGTTTTTTTGCATAATAATGAGTTAAATGGTTAGCTCACCCAAAAATGACAGTTATGGCGCTTTTCCACTACACAGTACCAGCTCGACTCGACTCGACTCGGCTCTGTTTGGTTTTCCACTGTGTAAAAGTTGTATCTGTACCGGCTTCCAGGTACTTTTTTTTGTACCACCTCCGGCGAGGTTCCAAGCGAGCTGAGGCGATACTAAAATGT
>JAUMHG010000038.1:24827662-24839894 GCA_032359395.1 Enteromius anoplus
AAAATGGGCAATAAACATTCATTTAACAACATTACATGTAACATACAACCCTAATAAACATAACTGATACAAAAAAAAAACCTAAGAAACATAGTAATTTCAAAGAAAAAACATCAAATTCAAACAAAATTTAAAATGCAATGCAGGGAATTCTGGGAATTACTTTTTTCGGTGTTTCCCTGTAAATTTACCATTAACCATTTAACAGGTGTTTACTGTAGCAATTTTACTGTTTTTTTTAACAGTTAAATTCACAGCCATTTTTTACAGTGTAGGTTTTTTTTAAGCATCTTGGAGACGTTGTCACAGTTGTCACCATAGACAAATAGGGCCAACAACTTTTTAGCGACCATATTGTTTAACTTTTGTGTTCAGCAGAATAAAGTGCAACCAGAGTAAATAGTGACTGCATTTTCAATTTCTGGCGAACAGTCCGTTTAAGATGTGACTTCAGCTTGAAATGTGTCTTTTAATGCTCCTGCAGGTTCCTACATCCCTGAAGGTCTGATGACATCCTGCACTTGGGACTACGTCTCGCCGTCTCCCACCAACAAGAGTTACACCATGATGCTGTGCTGTTTCGTCTTCTTCATCCCTCTGGCCATCATCCTCTACTGTTACCTCTTCATGTTCCTTTCCGTACGAAAGGCCAGCAGGTCTGAGCTCCTCGAGGCTTCTTGAAATTGAAGAGTGTTCATTAAAAAGCTTGATTGCATGAATGATGCATGTGTGTGTGTTTAGAGATCTAGAGCGGCTGAGCTCTCAGAAGTCCAGCTTTGTGAAGCAGCAGTCCATGAGGAGTGAATGGAAACTGGCTAAAATAGCGGCTGTGGTCATAGTGGTGTTTGTGCTGTCCTGGTCTCCCTATGCGTGCGTCACCCTCATCGCCTGGGCAGGGTAAGTGCTGAACATATGCACATTTACAGAAATTTGTATTTATAGATTCCTGAGGACTTCATATTCACGTAGTCTTTATTTAAATTTCTGAAGCATCACTAAACCTATTGCTCATGGGATTATTTCCTAACCCCTAGGATGTAGTTTGTGCTGCATGTATGAACGATACTCCACTGTAGGTTGGTCATGTTTTTATTCAGCAAGGTTGCTTTAATTTGATTGAAAGTAACATTTGTATTTGTTACTATATTTATAGCTCCGGCCCACACATATGTAGCCTTTGCAACCCAGGCAGCTATTAGTTCTGTGAAACAAAGCAGAACCAATTTTACACAGTATACGTGGAAGCCTCATTAAAAACTGCTAATATGGGCCGCGATACGTAAGCTGTCTGCCATACTGTAGCGGCCTTACTTGATGTCATTCACCGGACACGAGCGGCAAGACAAATCTCTGACAGAAAACTGCTGTCGTGTTCTTTTTATGACACAAATAAAAATAAATAAATAATAATAATGTTCACTTTTGAAAAATCGCTTACCCCGCCTTTAAATGCATGGTTACAAATAATTAAAACTTTTAAGTTGCAAACATTATTTGATTGGTTCTGTTGACATAAAAATGTTGATCATTACATCATTGTAATATTGAGTGTCATTTAAACTAAACTTTCTACATTGTGTTTGTTCTTAGTGATGTTGCAAAACTTATTTCGGGAGGAGCGTGTACGAATCACCCACAGCTGGCGCCGCATTATCTAATCAATCTCTGATCTGTCCAATCAGACGCACTTTTGCCACTGTACAGAAAATAAACCCATTTCCTTCCCTTCCACATCTCGTCTTTTGTGCATCCCTCCTCCGCCCCTTCTCCACCCGTCTCGTGCCTTCCTTCACGAGGGTCATGCCAGGTTCGAGCTGCTCGCCAAACTCCGCCTTCACTAGGGTTCAAATCACCCCGGACAGCACGCCAAACTCGCTTACTAATTTATTACCCCTATTACGAGGAAGCGTAAACTCATGAAATAATGTAATGTAATGTAATGTAATAAAAAAACAACAACAACATGTTATTGATTTAAATTGAAAATTTCTGCAATATTTTTTATTTTTTTATGTATTTAGTTCTATAATTTCTGAAGGATGATGTGACACTAAAGACTGGAGTAATAATGCTGAAAATGTAGCTTTGAAGTGCAGTAATAAATTACATTTTGAAATACATTAAAATAGAAATCACTGCATATTACTGTTTTTACAAATAAATGCAGTCTTGTTGAGCAAAAGATACTTCATTCACGACCCTAAAAGTTTTAACAGGAGTGTACATCACATTTCGTGACTACATGCATGATACATAAATATCGGTATTATTGTCACATGCAACCAAATGCGGTTGTAAAATTATGGCCTCATACTGATCGTACAGGCATGTGATGAGAGCCAAACAACAGTTCACTTGTGTAAGCGCTACTGTTCACTGTACTGCTATGTTGTTATCTGTCCTGTTGGAATGACATGGTCTTTCCTCTGAGATTAAAGAGAGGCGTTTGATGAGAAGTAATTACGAAATACAGTATTTGTCCTAACACATCCTATTTGTTGTGTTTGCAATTTAAAATGTGGATAGTTTTAGTGATGGGGGTACAGGTTCTGTATAACTGTATATGTTAAGTTACTGATTACAGTTATCAGCTATAGAAAAAAAAGTTCATTTGTAGATGTTAACCTTATTACAGGATGCCTCGGCAAACTATGTGGGGTAACTTGTCACAGTGGGAACTTACTGTTCAAAGACGCTGATTTTAAGATTAGTTTAAGAGAGAGATTTTTGCCCTGTGTAGTGTCAAAGATATTTTTTATTAGTCTTGAGTAACTGTTATTGTTATTAGGAAATCAAAATTCTAGATGACACAAAAATGTAAAATGGTGCATTAAATATTCATACTGTAAATTACATTATAAAACAATTTTGATGGAGTTTCTGACTCATAACCAGATCCTGAGATCTCAATATCTCAATATATAATGCATTAAATCAGTAAGCTATACATAGATTGCGGTAATCTTTCTATATCAGTAGTGCAACAGTGTCTGTATTCTGCAGATCTGTACATTTGTCTGTGTATGTCTCTATAGTAGTTGAGCTCAGCACAGCTGTGAGATGTATGAAATGATTACAAAAAAAATCATAATCTCTTTTTCCCTCTTCATAACTGCACTTGCGTTTTTTTTACCTACATGGATTTAATAGTAACTGCATTTTTTTCCTGTGTTTCTTAGACATGCAAACATCCTCACACCCTACTCTAAAACACTGCCGGCAGTCATCGCCAAATCTTCTGCCATCTACAACCCTTTCATATATGCCATAGTTCACACCAAATACAGGTAAACAGATGAACAAAATGCACAAACATTCATAAAAAAATACCTGTTTGTATGTGAAAAAACAAATACAGATGGTCATGAGAACATTAACGTCAAGCAGTGGCAGCAGTACCCCGTACTTTACCTAAAACTAATTTCAACAAT
This sequence comes from Enteromius anoplus, assembly GCA_032359395.1. Classification (NCBI taxonomy): domain Eukaryota; kingdom Metazoa; phylum Chordata; class Actinopteri; order Cypriniformes; family Cyprinidae; genus Enteromius; species Enteromius anoplus. The sequence goes on from JAUMHG010000038.1 coordinate 24,831,094, forward strand.
TATAATAAAATATAATATACATTCAAACTATTGCAAAACTTAAACATGTTATTTAAATAATGATAATTAATATTTGAATATTTTTCAATTCTTGGATAATGTTGTTTTATAATATCCAAAAAGAATTCAAATAATATAATTCAATAAACTTTTAATAAAAAAGATTGCATAATAATCTCTCTGTCTCTCTGCAGAGCCACATTAGCTGAGAAGGTCCCAGGTTTGTCCTGCCTGTCTCGTGTTCATAAGGACTGTCTCACCTCCTCTACTAATAGTGACATCTCAGTCCAGGACACCAGCTTCTGCAGACAGTCATCAGTCTCCAAGAACAAACTCCACACAACCACCGTCAACAACTCCAGTACTATGGTACAGTAGAAAGGTCCATCTGTAGGCTTGATGAGACTCCTTTCATGTCATAGGCCAGAAACTTGAAATCACATAACCAGCTGAATCTCAACAACACAATTATTATTAAACACTTTTGGTTGCTGAGCAAGGCGATGCTTGTCCTCATTATGGATCTGTATTTTAGGGTGTGTGTGTGTATGTGTGTGAGATTGCAGGTAATGGGAGAGGTGGAGCTGGACTTAATGGAGAATAGGTCTAAAGCGTTATTTAGAGGTTCGTCTAGACAGCGCATCCTCAAGTGCTCCTCGCTGTTGATAGAGAAGGTAAGGTTAACTTCACTGACATGGAAACTTTAATAATTCACTTAAAATGGCTGAAAATGTACTTGCTCTATCTAAAATATAAATGAGTTTGTTCCCTCATGGGAACAGATTTGGAGAAATGTAGCATTGCATTACTTGTTCACCAGTGCATCCTCCGCAGTGAATGGGTGCCTTCAGAACCAGAGTCATTTCATTTCACAAGATATTAATTGATGGACTGGAGTGGTGTGGATTATTTGTGGCTTATTTTGATGTTTTTTAACAGCTGTTGACAGTAAGCAAGTGATGTAATGCTAAATTCCTTCAAATTTGTTCCCATGGAGAAAGTAACTACATTTTGGATGCCCAAATGAATGTACAGGGTTGTGTGTATATATATATATTTATGATCCTCAACTGATCCTCAAGTGTGTTTGTGTTCTGTAGCCTCTGGTACAGATGAAAGAGTCATTCAGTCTATGTGAGCGAGATCTCATCTCTGGTTCCCTCGCCATGGCAACGCCGCCGACCGCTCTCTACTCTAAGAAGAGTGAAAGTGCTGATATGACCTCTGACCTTTCATTTAACCCTAAGAACGACTCTGTGACCCGCAGCTCCTCTGACACTCCCACAATCATCATCAGTCCAGCTTCAGAGAGCGACCTGAGAGAAGATACAGTAGGAGAAGGAAAGTCTGGATTTCTCTTTCAGGACCTCACAAACTGCCCTGCAGGGCTGCTGGACACTAAAGAGAGATTTCTCACATGAACCGACAAGCACACTGACCTGACACTGTTAAATAAATTCTGATTCCAACTAGATGTGCACTTCATGAAGGTAAAATCGCTGCTTGAGAAATGACCTTTTAGAGAAAAATTACTTTTTTTTGTCTAAAGAAATTATAAAATGAATATATAATTTAATTCCTTTTGTTTTCGCACACATGAATCCTCATGGATCAGCACTGTTTCCTTAAATACAAAGTTACTTATTTTAATGACAAAGAAAGACGTTTACTGGTACGTTTTATCAGCCTTTATTAAAAAAGCTACTTACAAAATATTTGTTTTTATTGTTAACAAAACAAATTATCGAGGTATGTTTGACGAGAAAATACTATTTCTTTCTACTTTTAACTTCAAAGTTTAATTAAATGTGTAACTTAATGACTCATTGTAATTATTTGTGATATTTATTAGCAATTTCTGAGTGAAAATCATTTCGCTACCAAAGTTTTGTTCTGTGTGTTATTTAGCTTTGTTCAACTTGTGTGTGTGTGTGTGTGTGTGTGTGTGTGTGTGTGTGTGTTCTTTTGGCAAAAACTACAAACCAATATTTGTTGCTTAAGTCCTTACTTAGTGTGATATATTGGTCAGCAGGTCTTTAAAGTCTCTATCTCAGTCTCATATTTAAACAAAATTATTGGTAATTGACAAAAAAAATCTATATAATTTAAATATACTGTTAATTAATGTAATATACTGAAAAAACACAGAGCTTCATTTCCATCCGTCATCCAGCAGAGGACGCTGCATCTCCTGCAATCACAGCCTGTGCAAATGATTCCCAGATTATCTTTAAAGCAGAATTATTAACTTTAAATTAATAATGTAACCATTGTCTCACCATCAAGCCCCTATCTGTAACACTTTAGCCTGTGCTTCAGAGAGATTTGACTGTATTTAGAGCACAATGATTTTTAAACAGTCCCCTCATTTGTCTCTGTTGCTTTAAGAGTGCATTAGCCCAGAGCATTAAATAAACTCTCAGCGCTTTTTCTAGAGGAGAGTTTGTACTAGAGTACATTATTGATCCCCATTCTTTGCACAGATGCTAATAATAGCTACTTTATGCATTGGCGTGGTCTGTGTTTACACTACATCCTATTTAGCCCCCGTTAACATCAATGCGCATGCTTTTAGACTGTCTGTGTGGGGTTGTTAGCTGTTTCTAACGTGTCAGACTGTTTAAACGGTCCGTAGTCTCTGTTAAAGCTGTCGTCCTGTGGATGGAGGGGAAGGCAAGACAGTGTCTGTTTGAGTGAGGTGCTATGAAGTGCAGTGATGACTGCTATCTCTCTGTGAATGGGAGGTTTGTTGGGCTTCATCATTAATCAGTGCTTATCTGACTGATTCAGTACAATAGTATTACTTTTTGTAACTTGTAAAGCCACACCTTTTGAGGATGCTTTTTCTAAAGCCTGGACCACCAAGTAAAAATAGACATCGAGGTAGTTTTTTTTTTTTTTTGGTATTTTATTTATTTAAGATATATAACATTATCAGCTATTTTAATTGGCAGGACATTATATTTATAATTGGCAGTATTGTTTCCCTCTTTCTTAGTACTTCTTCAAGTATTACAACATTTTCCATTTCAAAAATACAGTTCAAATAACATTTTAACATGACTATATACGGGGATGTGAATAAAGGCAATCAATCAAAAGTCATCCACTAAGGAAAATGAAATAGATTTTTTTTTCAATTAACAATTAAGCAGGGGGTGAATGTCTCCATATATTCAAGAAAGAGAGCCAGTACGAAGTATTTTTTTATTTTTTTTTATTTTGCATCAGTGCAACATTAAATTGGTATTCATTATTTGATTTTATTTTTTAAACTTCGCCAGGACATTATATTTAAAGTTGGTATAAACCATCCATTTAATTGTTTCTATTATATATACATTTCTTAATTGTATTTATTTTGCATCAGAACAAAATAGCATGTCAAATATATGTATATATATATATATATTGTTTGTCAATTTATTTTTTAATAAAATAATATTTTCATAACATTATATTAAATATTTTTTTATTAAATATATTTTTATTTTTATTTTATTACAAAACGTTTGCTGGTAGAGTATAGAAGTTGCTTTATAGTAGTACAAAACATAATACTATACATATAAAGTAAAAAAAAAAAAAGGTTTATGGGGGGTTGCGGGCAGGTCTTTGTAATATTTCGTCCAGCCCATGTTTGATGACGTCAATTGCGGAGGACCCACGAGCCTCGTAGCGCCTCCTCAGCTGCACAGACGCGACTCATCTTCAGACCTGCGCGCACAGGTAAGCGCGAGCTTGTCACATGACACGAGACTTTAAAACCGTAGGAGCACAGGCACGCGAATCAAGGGGTTTACACGCATTTCAGTGAAATACTTTTTAGTGTGTGAGAAAAACGGGGCAAGTTGTCACTACAGCACTTGTTTATTGACACCATTTGAGATAAATACGTTTGCTTAAAATGTGAAAAACTATCTTAAGTAAATATAAAATAATTATTCTGTATCTAAAATGCAAAAGGTAAAGAGTAAGGCAATTCTGGTAAAAAAACTATTATAAAAATATAGCTACTACTTGTTTGGTTCAAAAGAACAGAAAAAACTTATGAGCAGCATGCTATTATATAAATAGTGACAACTTGCCCCAACCCGATTCCCTTTTTTAAGGAACACAGTTCAACCCTTTTTGCGTTATATTTATCTGCCTTCTAGTGATGCTTGCAAGTGTTTGTGTGTGTGTGTTTACTTTAATCAACAACTACAGAAAACTGATGACGTTGGTTATTTAGTTAGCCTATACTAATATATAAGGGGTTATACGTGAGTTTTTTTTAAACCACACTGATGAAAATAATGAATGCATGCAGTTTTTTAAAACTTATTTATTTATTTTTGTAAAATGTATCAGATTTGAAAAACAAAGTAAAACAAAGCAAAACTCATGTTTGTGTTTATACGGCATGCCTACAAGCTGCCTAATAATATCCATAACAAGTGGAGTAAACAACACGGATCAATGATTAGCATTTGGTAGTGTTCTTCAGAGGCTGTAATGTCTCATGATGTCTCGGGGGGCCCCATATGGATGGGGGGATGTCATATGTTATTCATTCTGGGGTCGATGTCTGTCTTCACCCCTCTGGATGAGCAAATTAGGCAGGCAGCAGAGGAGAAACATGATTTAAATATCACTAAATTACTGTGTATAAAAAAAGTGCATATTTTAATGATTAGCGATACATTGAACATACATTATATAATACATAAGTGTGACATGAAATTAGTTGTTTTGAAGAATCTTTTTTGTACAGTGCTTAGTTTCTTACAAATTTTTCCTTCCCCAAAAGTCAAAACAATTATTCAATAAGACTAAATCAATCTGACTACATGAAAACTTTTATTTTATTTTAATTTTTGTAGAAACCTTTTTTCCCCCCTGTTTTTATAAATAATAATATATAATAATTATATGAATTATAATTACATATTTACAGATTGGTATAAACCATAAATTCAGTATTTTTTCCTTTTTTACTTCACTTTTTAAAAAATCGTATTTTGTCTTTTTGGATAAACTGTTTCTAGCTCCTTTGTCATGCCTGTTTGGCTTTTTAAAATGTGCCAGTTTAGTGTATACTTGCATTTTTTGAATGAAATTGCATGCATGTATCTTTATGGTCACTGACTCATTCACACATAAGCAGAGCAAGCAGATGCTCAGATGCGCAGACATAGTTTCATTATTTATTTTTAGCATGCAGAACATTGATTGGTCCTGGTGAAGATCTGCTCACTGTTCCAGGAACTAGCACCTTTTGGGGCTTTAGTTATTGCTTTAGCGGTGTTTCAAAAAGTCGTGCATTACTCTTATTGCTCTTATTTAGAGATCTGAACAAACTCCAAATTCAACTATTTAACTTCAGTTCCTAAAGTTCTTGTGCTTTCGATGTGAATGATACCTAGCATATATTTTCCATGCAATTAGAGTTCCAGGTTTTCAAGGGTTGTCAGCAGGTATCAGACGAAATTGCACTGCTTCAGTGCAGACAGATCAGGATTAAATTAGATTAGAGTGAAGTTGCGTATAGCCAGACAGTTCATGTGCATGATATTTTTATTCAGAAATGTCACTCTCACACACACACTGAAATGGTGACTTAAATGTGGTTAATGCAGTTAAATCTCTTTGAAATGCTAATGAATCAGATCGTGTACGACCAGCGGCCAGAAGAAACACAACACAAAGCAGCAATCTGTTTTCCTTGTCTCCCACTGGAGTCGCTGGATCTATAACGCATGTTGTTGGAGAAAACTGTAAACCAGAGAGGCACTTAATCCGACAGCTATTATGAACACACACACACACACACATGCAGACAGCATGTATTGTTCTGGCTTTGGTCTCAGCTGTTCTCACTGAAGCCTAAAGCTACTTACTGCCGCCACTCAGCGTGCCTCTGAATGCTCTATTGTGTGTGTTCGCATATATCATTTATCATATGTCACTAATGTGATTTCCTTATTGTGTACTGCTGCACTTCTGTGGCAAGAGAGATGTGTGTGTGTGTGTGTGTGTGTGGAGCGATGAACACATGGAGTGTGATGAGTTTTTAACTATTGATATCAGATCTGGGTCAGATACTGGACAAACCCCTTCACTCCGCACACACACACACACACACAGATGATCAGTGATCCCCAGACCGCCTGAGGACTGACCTTATGGCTTCTCATTGTATTCAGACTTATCTTCCATTCTTTCCTGTACATTAATGTACAATATGTGATGAGTATGTGTCCAACCATCCATCATCTCTCAGTCTCCATCCATCCATCATCTTTCAGTTTCCATCCATCCATCCTTCCATCCATCCATCCATCATCTTTCAGTTTCCATCCATCCGTCCTTCCATCCATCCATCCATCCATCCATTCCTCTATCATCCATCCATCCATCATCTTTCAGTTTCCATCCATCCATCCATCCATCCATCCATCTTCTTTCAGTTTCCATCCATCCGTCCTTCCATCCATCCATCCATCCATTCCTCTATCATCCAACCATACATCATCTTTCTGTCTCCATTCATCCAATCTTTCAGTCTCCATCCATCCATCCATCATATTTCAGTTTCCATCCATCCGTCCATCCATCTATCCATCCATCCATCCATCCATCCATCTATCCATCATCTTTCAGTTTCCATCCATCCGTCCTTCCATCCATCCATCCATTCCTCTATCATCCAACCATACATCATCTTTCTGTCTTCATCCATCCATCCATCCATCCATCATCTTTCAGTTTCCATCCGTCCATCCATCCATCCATCCATCATCTTTCAGTTTCCATCCATCCGTCCTTCCATCCATCCATCCATTCCTCTATCATCCAACCATACATAATCTTTCTGTCTTCATCCATCCATCCCTCCATCATCTTTCAGTTTCCATCCGTCCATCCATCCATCCATCCATCCATCCATCATCTTTCAGTCTCCATCCATCCATCCATCCATCCATCCATCATCTTTCAGTTTCCATCCATCAGTCCTTCCATCCATCCATCCATTCCTCTATCATCCAACCATACATCACCTTTCTGTCTCCAGCCATCCATTATCTTTTAATCTTGCTTCCGTCCATCCATTTCATCCATTGTCCGTCCATTTATCCATCATCCTTCTACAGTACCAGTCTATCATCCATCCACCCATATTTATATCAAACAGGAATTTGCTATTCAACAGTAGCAGTGCACAGTCAACACAGCACAGTACGTCATAATAGAAACATTACTATAATTTTCCATCACTATTTAATATGAGTTACATTTGTCTTACTGATAGCAGATGAAGAGCACTCTGGATAATGCGCGATGACAGCATGGATCACATATGAATCTCATCTGTATTCCGGTGTTTAGAGTAGTCTTCCTTATTTCCCATGACAAATTATTGGACAATATGAGCAATAGACAGAGATACTGGCAGGCTAAAGCATTCCCTCTTGAAATGTTTTGATGATGGGACACCCATCTGACCCGTGGAACATTCCAGTGTCTGATCCTGGTGTCTAATCTCAGGACCTTTGTTTTGGGTTCTGGTGGCTTTATGATGGTTCCTCCTTAATATTTGGCAGCACGTCTCGGGTCTGTTCCCAGAATATCAGCATGTAAGCCTAGCACCCCAATCCCATCCCCCAAAATACACACACACCCTCTGATAGATGGGTATAAATGGACAATCTGCTGTCTGTGTGGATCATTTGGTGTCAGACCTTTCGACCCGCATTGCAGAGGAGTTTCTGTTTCTTTTTGTCAAGGTTGTTGCTTTCTGAAGGTAAATTTGTTTGAATAACATATGCAGAGTGACTACTTTGCTTTAGTTTTGTTAACTGTATTATGCATATTAATTTTTTTTTACTCTTGTATTACATTCAGAAGCTTGTTTGAATGGTTTTAGCAAGGATGCAATAAATTTATCAAAAGTTATAGTAAAGTTGTTATGTAAAGAAAAAAAAAAGATTTGATTTAGATGAGTGCTGTTTTTGAACTTTCTGTTCATGAAAGAATGCTGAAAAATGCAGGATTTTGAAAATCAGCATACTAGGATGATTTCTGACTGGAGCAATGATGCTGAAAATTCAGATGTGAATTACAGAATTAAATTCTGTTTTAAATTACATTCAAATAGTACATCATTTTTAAAAATATTAATAATATTTCTCAATATTAATGTTTTTTCTGTGTGTTTTATCAAATAAATGCAGCCATGGTGAGCATTGAAACTTCTGAACCAACTTAATATTTTTTTTATTGACACTGAGCATGTTTTTTTTTTGAATATATGTTGTTCATACTGCTTTCTAAACTTCATTTGCAGTGTTTCATAAGCAATCATGTCTATTTCTATTGCTTGGAAATTTCAAACAGGTTTTTGCAAGCAACAACCATCTAAACACTTAAACAACAGCAAAAAGCCTTGGCAACCTCCTAGAATTGAGTTTGTCCACTTATATTTTATTTAGAAAAGATCTAAATCACAAGCTTTTTCAGCTGTGTCTGACCGAGCATTTCTGCCTCTCTCCCTCTTCCTCTGTCTGTCTTTCCAGGACATTCTGTGAGGAGTTTCTGAGTGTTTGGCAGCCTCTACGGTGTGTTTTGTATCAGACAGCTATGAGTGGTAAATACAGTGTGGTGTTACAGGGTCCGGACCCATGGGGCTTCAGACTGCAGGGGGGGAAAGACTTTAACATGCCTCTCTCCATTTCACGGGTGAGTATAAACACACACTCATTCAAACACGATACACCCCTACTGACCCCCCGACACCATCTGTACCCTTTAATGACCCC
>JAUMHG010000038.1:24844650-24859492 GCA_032359395.1 Enteromius anoplus
TTTCAGAATGTTGTTTAAGAGTATGCTGTTTCTAGAATGTTTTGGGTGGTTGCTAGGGTGTTACTGTGTGGTTGCTAGGGTTTTCAAAATGTTGTTTAAGAGTATACTGTTTCTAGAATGCTGTGGGTGGTTGGTAAGGTGTTCAGAATGTTTTTATTAGCAGTATATGGTTGCTACGGTTGATGGTTTGATGTTGTGTGTGGTTGTTGGGGTGTTGCTAGGGTGCATGGGTAAATTGCTTACTGACCCCCCCAAAAAACTTTGAACAAACTGGCGTGTGAGATTATTTTAGGACTGTATCAGTGTAGTTATTTTTAACTAAAACTAAAACTTCTTGTTGAAAGAAATGAAGGATACAAACACAGAAAATTACACGTACAGGTATCTGTTTGGTCCATTTAATGCCCCTTGTGAGCAAACATGTAATGAAGATTTCTCTGCTCCCACTGAAACCTGATATAATCGTTTGGCTAAATTATTAATCACATGGCGTTCACGTACAAACTGTTCCTCTTCTCCTGATCATGTCAGCAGATTGTGCTTCCAGTCTCACCTATAAATCTGCCCAAAACCGCCCGCAAGATTCCACATGTAAACGTGAGATGAGCAGGAAACAAACTCAAGCATTCATTCAGCTATTTATGCTGTTTCAAAACTGTTCAAAAGTTTATAGATGGCGCATTTTCTTTTTAAAAGGTTGTTGAAAGAAGCCCCTAATGCCCAAAAGGCTTGTTTTGGTCAAACATACATTAAAACAATAATATTGTGAAATATTATTACAATTTAAAATGACTATATTCTATTTGAATATATTTTGAAATGTAATTTATTCGTGTGATCAAAGCTGTATTTTCAGCATCATTACTCCAGTCTTCAGGGTCACATGATCCTTCAGAAAATTTCTAATATGCTGATTTCCTGTTTAAGGAAATATTTATTTTTATCAGTGTTGAAAACTGTTGAGTTTTCTAATACTGTTGTAGAAACCTCCTAGAACTGTCGCTTTTGATCCATTTAGTGCATCCTTGCTGAATAAAAGTATTAATTAAAAAAAAAAAAAATTATTTACATTTTATATACTTGAATATTTTAGTAGAAAAAATGGTTTAGTATTTAATTTCTAAAAAAACAACAACAAAAAATCTTCCTAGGGTACGGAAAATTCCACTTAACTGAATAATCCCCCCCTTTTTTTATATTGTTGTCACGCCAGAATCTGTTCAGTGTAAGGTGAAGAAGCAAATGGTATCTATCTCACACACTTCATCTGAATATTACCGCGCTCATTCTCTCAGCAGTGAGGTTTCTTTACAGTTTTGGCCATTCTGTATATACAGACTGTGTCCTGCTTGGAGTATTGATTGCGACAGCACTTGCACCGTACCTCAGACACACATAAGGCATTTTATAAGTATTCACAGCTAGTTTATGTGTGTTTAGATCAAACTTAATGAACGCACCTAGTTTAGCTGAACGGGTGGCGTGTCTCTGAGGGACGTTTGTGAAGTTGAATAGACCTTCTGTTCACCTAGCTGCCGTGCAACACCTTCAGAAACAGTAAAACCACTGATGCTGGAGTGGCAGACCATCTGTATGCGTTATGACTTCACGGTTATGCTGTGTAAAATCACCACCTGCTGTATTTCAGGTTTACAAGCGCTGTGGTGCGATGGGGAAACTAAATGCATTCGTGAGGAAAACAGAAAACAGATTTTACAATACATCTACTATTGTATTTCGTTTAAAATACTTCTATGCAAAGTTTTTATTTTTATTTTTTAACTATTTTTGTACTGTTATATAACTATGTTTTCTTCTTTGCCAAGCATAGTTTGGCATTAAGCGTCAATTGTCCCTTGAAAACATTTGGCACTTGTGCTCTAACCAGCACTGAAACCAGCAACTCTGTAATTACTGGTGTGGCGTCTTGACTTACCACTGTCACACCACATGAGTAAACAAGTCGTGAAAATATTTAGCACCATATTCAGGCCCAGCTAAAACAACTAAATATGTGTTCACACACATACTGCCGGAGCAACCTGTCATTCAGAACATTTTTTACAAAGCACTCAAAAGAACTAAGTAGATTTTTAATGTTGTCTTTTTCCATGCAATGGAAGCATAGGGTGATAGAAGTCTAAAAATGACCAAAAGCAGATTTCCATTCTACAAAGAGTGCACTAAATGGATCAAAAGTGAAAAAAATGATAGGCATTATATGTAATTTCTATTTTGAATACTGTTCTTTAAAACTTTTTATTACATTTTTAAGAGAAATACTGTATGTAGCACAGCTGTTTTCAACATCTGTTCTGAGCAGCAGTCAGCTACTATAGAATGATTTCTGAAGGATCGTGCTGAAAATGCATCACAGTTACAAATTGCATTTTAAAATATATTCCAATAGAACACTTTTATTTTAAATTCTAAGAATATTCACAATTTTACTTTTACGTTTATTAAATACATACAAAAGTTGACTCCAAACCTTTAAACAGTACTATTGACCAGGAGTGAAATTGTAGTTATAGTAGTTCTTTTGAATGTTATCAGTTTATTACGAAAAGAGAGCACATGTTCTTTCTCAACTTGATACTTATTTAATATCTTTATATCTTCCGCTCTGAAAATCTGCAAGTCAGTTAAGAAATGTATGAATTTTTATCTCGGCTGCATTTTGTTTGTCTTTAAAGGCCAGACTTCGTCTTTTCCCTACGGAGGAATCAGAACGACCTGACCCCGTTCAATAAACATACTGTACATATATTTGTATGCAAATTAACACTCATATATGTACACACACACACTCACACATGTTTCTTGTTCTTCCATCAGATCTCATATTGGTCCCATTTCCTTTCTTTTGAAGCACTCTTCCTGATTTCAGATGTGTTTATTGTGCGTAGTGTCCGCTGTTGTCCTCGAGGGCAGCGTGCAACTGAACTCAAAGAGCAACAGGGCACATGTTCTCAAGGACATTAATGAGAGAACACAAGAAGCCTTTACAGTCGGGCACGGCGGCTCAATAACAACCCCAAAACACGTGTTTGAGAGTTAATTATTTGTTTCCACCTCCAAATCGGCTTTGCCTTAGCTATCCCGAGATTGTGGTTTTGTGAAAAACGGCATCCGCGTTGTCTTTGGGTGCTGTTGTGCTGTAATTGCTCTCAGATGCTCTTTGTGTTTTATTTCTGTTTGCTCTCCAGTGGAAACAGAAGTTATGACGGGAATCAAAGAATGCGGTGTGCTTTTGTGTTATTGAGGCATCTAACCAGCGATGCTGCATACTTGTTCCACATGTTTTCAACCAGGTTTTTGTCTTTTCGCCGTATAAGTGCACAATAAAGAGCGCCGCTTTCATGCAGGGATGTGGCAAAACATTGATGAATGAGATGCAGTCTCAGATGTTTACAGTGTCTCGTATAAAAGGCAGCTGAGTATACATGAACACATATGTCTGCCATCTGCAGGGTTTGTGTTTATATAAGATAATCTTATTAAAGAGGTGGTCATGTGATAATTGAAGAGCTCTTGCGTGGTTTGAGACTGTGGTCTGCAGTCGCAGGAGCTTCAGCTCTGCTGTAATGTCACGCTTCACTTGTGCATCAGGCTGGGATTTCAGAGTTATCTTTACTTAAGTTCTGTTTGAATTGGCCCGACCGCACCGGCCTCAGGTTCTTAGGGACATCCGCTGTGATTTATGCACCACTTGAACTGTTTGGGGGTTTTTTTGAACTAAATGTGAACTTTTGTCTTGAGTTGATTACTGTTAAAAGCTCAGCCATGATTGAAGTGTATCTCTCGTACTGATACTCTCTTATTGTTTACTAAAGCCTTTACTGTGAAACTTTACTTGAGTTCAAAAGTGCAGATTATATGTCTGTTTTTAGTCACTTTTATTTTAAATCTGATTTGTACGGTCAGTAGGATCTAATGCTTTTATTCTGCAAGGATGCACTGTAAAATTTTTCGTTGTGAATTTACAATAAATAATTGGATAAATTTTGCATGACTTTCAAAGTAAGTATTACAGCAATATACTGTAATTTTATATCTGTGATATTACAATGCATTGTTGTAAAAGCACAACTGTCTACTGTAACTATTATATCATCATGATCAGAAATGACGGTAAAGACATTTATAATGTTAAGAAAGGTTTTTTTTCCAAATAAATGCTGTTCTTTTGAAACTTCTTTTCATTAAAGTGCCCCTATTATACCATTTTAAAGGTAGCTAATATTGCTTTATGAATCTCTTAAAACAGGTTTACATGTATAAATTACAATAAATAGATTACATATATTAATTACATTTGATGCAAAACATTTATTTAAAATTGTAATTACATTTCACAATATTACTGTCTTTGCTGTATCTTAGCGCAAGACATTTCTTAAAAAAAATATTATGACCTCAACATTTTAAGCAGAAGTGTCTATTGAAATTGCACCAACAAGATTACCTTACTTCATAAAAAATTAGATTCTAAGTATCCTTTGAGGTATTTTGTTATTTATATTTGCAAGAGCAACCCAATCAATGTGTGGCATATTTAACAATAAGAATATACGTCTGTTACAGTATCTGTGTGGTTTCAGCTGTTAGACGGAGGAAAGGCTGCCAAAGCAGGAGTGGCTGTGGGAGATCTGGTCCTGTCCATCGACGGCATCAGCACTGATGGGATGAACCACCTCGAGGCCCAGAATAAGATCAAATCCAGCACAAACAAACTCAGCCTCTCCTTACAGAAGTAAGAACATGCATGAACCGCTTTAGTAACAGGCAGTTATTGATTATGCTAAAAAATGTTAAATACATTTTTCATACACACTAATATAGGAAGTACTGTCCAGTATTCAAGTATGTATTCTGAATAGTACAAACATTGCAGGATGGATTCTGTGGGCATCATGCAAATTGCCACAGAAATTCTGAATACACAAACAAACTTGCAGTATATAGCAATACATGGAACACTGTATCCCACAATTTATTATTATTATAATTTTTTTTGTATTTTAAAAATAGACATTGACTGTTACTGTAATGTAATCTTACCTTCACATAAATTTGAGAAGCCTTGACTAATTAAAATCTAACAATTTTGTTTGTTTGTACAATTCATCGCTTATCTTTGTTTATTTACTATAATTTGAAAAATAAGGGAACTCTCATGAGTAATGAAACTGAAACAATCTGACTGGTTCTCTGTGTGTTTGAGAGCAGAATAAGTGTGTTTTGTTTGCATGTGTTTCTCTGTTTGGTCCACTAATGGAAAGTTTTATCTCACTGTCGAGCCATGGGAATCACACACGCACATGCTGACATGTAAGACAGAGACTCGGTTTGCTCAGCAGTGACAGAAAAACACTCACGCATTGGTCTGGTGGAAATGAAAACATCAAGAGAGACTGGCACTGACGGACAGATAAATGAGCTGTGTCAAACACGACTACTATAAGAGAAAATATGCTCAAATGTGTTTTTTTATCGAGAGAGAGAGATGCAAAGAATCCTTTTCTTGGAGAGACGTTTATAAATATATATGTCAGGACCGCTGTGGTCAAAATAATAGACAATTAGCATACAGTTGGCAAAACTCCCTGCCCATCTATGCAAATCACAAATGAGCTGGGAATTCAATTCAGAATTCAAATATTATGTGAACCGGATATAAAAAAAACATGTTCATACGTTGTGGAATTTGTGCACAATTTACAGATATATACTTATTGATCTGATTTAAATAAATGCATTTTTAAAAGTATAATTATTTAAATAGACCAACGCAGATAAACTATGCCCCTATTTTTGCAAAAATCGTAAAAAGGGGCCATAAGTCGATGCTAAAAAGAACATTATTTTGTGCATTTGGTGTAATGCAATGTTTATGATGTTTAAGATTCATAAAATACATTATTTTCCACGTACCGTAAATTATGCCTTTTTGAAACGTGATGATTTTAAAAAAGCTAATCGATCTGAAAAATGCAGTGTGCTCTGATTGGCCAGCTTGTGATTGGCTGAATACCTTGCCAATACGCCCCTTGCCATATTTGGAAACATGCTCATATCATATGACCCCTTTAATGAATGACTCACTTATGCATCACATAAAGTTTATTAGTTTATGTTAAAATTCTGATCTAAATAAATGTAAAAGTATTATTTAGTAATTTATTTTGTATGCAACACATAAATATTACTTTTAGATCTATTTTTTGTTTCACTTTGTTTTGTTCTTTCGTAGAGTTTAAGGGGTTAAGTAAGTTACATTTTCTTATACAAAAAAAAAAGCTACTTACTACTTGTGTGAGTTTTGGGCAGTGAAGGGTAGTGCTTATTTGTCGTTTCTCAGATAACAAAAGCAGACATGATGTAATGTTTATGAGGCACGATGCAGCATGATAGTCATGATAATCAGTAATTATGTCCCCGCTGGATGCAAGAAATGCCTGGTTTGTAATGTGTTTTATTGTTTTGGTGTCATAGAGCCGGAACACAGCATCACGCTTTGGTAAGGGGAGTAACATTTTCATCAGACACGTGTGGTATTCGGCCAATTACAACACACTTGATAGCTGGCCAATCAGAGCACATCTCACTTTTTGTAGAACAATGAGGTTTGTACAAATCGATCTGTTTCAGGAGGCGGGGCTTAGAAGAGAAACAGTTATGTACAGTACAGTATGTGGAAAATAATGTGTTTTTTGAAGCTTAAACCACTTAAACTCATTGCATTACACCAAATACACAAAAATTAGTATTTACAAAGTTTGCTGCTAAACTGCTTTTAGATCTTTGTTTCAGTTGTTTCTGTGATGTACTGAAATATAATTACAAGCACTTCATACATTTCAAAATGCGTTGTTCTTCACCAAACTGTTGTTGGATTGTTGCTGTTGAAGGGTGTTTCGATACCATTCTTTATTCATGGCTGTGTTTTGGGGAAAATCGCAAAGAGGCTTGATTGGAGAATATGACTTTATGAGCAGTCCATTCTGATATCTGGGGGCAAAGACATATTCTCCAATCAAGCCTCTTTCCGATTGTTTGGGACATCTGGAAAAAGGCTTGTCTGGAGAAGAAAAGGTGAGCGCTACCGTTAGTCCTGAAAGAATGGGTTGCTATCAGTCAGGAATTGGCCCAGAGGTTGATTGAGAACGTGCCCAGTCGAATTGCAGAGGTCCTGAAAAAGAAGGACCAACACTGCAAATACTGACTCTTTGCATAAATGTCATGTATTTGTCGATAAAAGCCTTTGAAATGTATGAAGTGCTTGTAATTATATTTTAGTACATCACAGAAACAATTGATACAAAGATCTAAAAGCAGTTTAGCAGCAAACTTTGTAAAAACTCATATTTGTGTCATTCTCAAAACTTTTGGCCACGACTGTAGCCTACCACTGTATTCTTGTTGGAAATATTTAAAATTTAATTTCTCACTTATGTACAAAAAGAATTACATGACCTTTTCACATTTCACATAGTTAATAAATGTTTGATTTGTGATAAGTTATCACCTGTTAGACCATGGATGACAATGCATATGTGGTAAACAATGAGTTTCACAGCAGCAGCAGCCAGGAAGCAGCATCTTTAACCACACACTCTTATCCTCTAAAGTGCTGTCAAATGCATGGCGATCGCGAATGTTTCATAACAGGCACTTATGCACAGGTATAGTAACATGAGCAAGACCGTAACAGGTTTCACTCAGACTCTCAAACAGTTGTTACTGAGCAGGGAAAGTCTAGTTTTTACATCATAATAGGATGTAACCGTTTAGTTTTTTGTTCCAGAATAGATGATTTCAGGAGTGGATCCTCAACAATCCCAAAAGTTATGTCTGTAACTTCTAAACATCATAGATCACATACTGAATCCAAACATCTAGTGTACTTACTTGTAGGCTGCTCAGGAAAGTTTCATCTTCTTATACAGATAGGTGCATACTCCACGTGATTGTCATCTGACTCCCTCTTAATTAAAAAAAAATAATAAAAAAAGTGTGATTTCCAGGCTAAAATGAACACTGTGCCAAATATAGTTTTTATCATTATTAGGCTGTATCAGCGAAATTGCCCCAAATACTTTACTGTCACACAAAGATATCTGATGTGTGTTTACTCTTCCATTTTAAACGCCTATTTATGTTTCTAATCTATGCAAAATGATATGGATAGCTGGCTCAATTAATGTTCATATAGGATAATGTGCATGTCAGATCATAATGTAATGCATGATAACTCACCTTTTTTTGTGGATTTCTTCTGTAGAATGTCAGATCAGTGTAAATAATGTCTTCGTCGTGATTCTGAACTGCTACATCATCAACTTTGAGAACTAGTGAAAAAAATAAACCATGAACTGACATTTTAACTACATCTTTGTCTTAATTATTTTTTGTTTAAAGTGTAAACTGAAATTAGTTAATTGTGATAAGCACATAGTCCACAAAAATTGTCAAACCCCAAAATCAAACATAATATATATTTTTATTTATGTATTTTATTTTTTTTTTAAATCAGGAGGTAATGTTTGCCTTTATCAGTTTTTCTACATTTCCTGCAAATGCAGAAGATCCCAACAGCAACTAAAATCAACAGAGATCCAGCAGAGATCAGGACTGTCAGAGAGACTGGTGCTGTAACAAAAAAAAAACAAAGTCAATGCTTTAGTTTAGCAGAAAAAAAAAAAAAAAAACAGAAATCAGCTCAGTTAATAACCATATATATATATATATGTGCTGCTGTACCTATACTTGGCTGACAGAGTTCACTGATGTTCAGGTGTGTGGTCTGGTTTGTGATGGGATTGTTGAGCACACAGCTGTAGGTGTTTGTCTCCTGATATTCCAGCTCCAGAGGTAGAGAGAGACTGATGCTGAGATCAGACACACTGATGCTGGACAATAAACTGTTTCCTTTGTACCAGGAGAGAGTCACGTGACTCACATTCACCACTGAACACAACACTGAACAATTTTGCTGTGATGAAGAAGATGATGATGATAGTGGAAGATTTAGTGAAGAGTCTCTAGTTATGTTAAGAACGGGCAGATGAGCTGCAGAATGTCAGAAAATAGATGCTTGGTTTATCAGTTCAATATTCAGTATTTTACACAGTAAAGAGTTCCAGGAAAATAAAATAAATCTCTACTCACCATAGACAGAAACATTGAATGTTTTTAATGTCGTTTTTACTCCACTTATCTGTAGCTGATAGAGTCCAGTGTGTTGAGTTGTGATGTTTGTGATGGTTAGAGATCCAGTCTGATCGTCCAGCTTCAGTCTGCCTCTAAATCTCCCGTCAAGAGCATCTTCATATGTGAAGGAAATTTTATTCTCTCTATTGATTTTAACTATATAAGACTTTTCATCGCCATAACTCCAAAATATATCATCAACTTCATGTATTTTAGTAATATTGGTGTTTAGAGTGACACAATCTCCCTCCGTCACTGACTTTACTTCATTTGTTTCGGCACCAAACACACCTGGAGAACATAATAAAGGCTTTGATTCTTGTTGGTTCAAAAACCCTGAAATCAGTTTCTAAACTATAAATGTGAATTCAAGATCAGCAGCAAAGACACAAAAGATCACTTAAATAAAAAGCTTGATTTTTAAGTGTTTATAAATCTGTGAATCTTTTTTTCTAGGAGAAGAAAAGCAGATGCAAATGTCTTATATGAAAAGCAGTAGTTTATGTTCTGAAAAGCAACGAAATGAATGCTTAAAAATGTTTTTCTATCTTACCTAGCAGCCGTCTCCAGCACAGACAGAACAAAACGAGCTTGTGAAACATTTTCCATCGAGTGTCTGATCTGAAACGCCTGTCACTGATGAAACCATTCAATCTTGTTTAAATCCTCCCACAACAGAGTTTGACCCTCCTAATCCACACACACATATACATATACATACACACACACACTGCTGTGTGTGACAGATAATTACAGTACATGTCCTTCTGATCCTAATTGAGATTATTATTTTATTTTTTACATTGATGCTTTTTGAAAAGTAATTGTCAGACTTTGTGAAGCATTTAAATGATAAAGAGCACACTGTGAAAATCTTTCTAGATTTCATGATAAAATAACATGTGTGCATTAAAAATGGTATGCAATCATTTAGTTGTATAGCCAGTGATATAAAAGGTAGAATCGTCTCCTATCTTACTGAATTATGACACTAGCAGCTCAACTTCAGAGTCAAACTGAAACCTGCTGCGGTTTGACTTCCTCAGAAACACGGTAGGTGGACAAACATCTTCTGCATTTATGATTATCTTGTAGGTGGAAATTTTCCTGCTGTTATGACAGAACGGATGCCTAATAGTGTGAAAGAAAATGAACATATCAAAATGACATGAAAGAGTCACTGCTACTATAGGCTACTTTAAACTAAAGTTTGACATCCATTTTCAAAAGCTTGCTTTTTGATGCCCCCAAAATGCCCTAAAACACACACACACACATGACGTGATTTTTGGTGCTGATGCAGAAGAGATTTGCTCGTCTTGTGATGACACATTGATAAAATCAGCAGATTTGTCAGTTTCCTCTGTACCGATGTTCACTGTAAAGATGGTGACGGCGAGATTCAGAGACCGGATAACCAAATTCGACAAAACCACAAACACAGAGTCTTGGCTTTTATAGACTCAGAACTTTATAAACTAAACAAAAATAGATAGTCCTAACTGAATTAATTCGTGGATATCACTAGATGGCCCTCTAATGCAGTGTACATGCTGTATATGGTGTTATGTTTCCTGCTGTTTTAATGAGATATATCAGGCTATTTAAAACAAGGGGACACTGTCTTGATGCTGTTCTCGTAAATAACTACTACTAGTAGTACTAATATTAATAATTTATTGAAACGTTAGGAAAAGCTGAAAACTCGTTGCCATTTAAAACATTTTCTGTAAAGGTAGTCAAAAGATATAATTTATTCATTATTCACCAGTTGATGGCGGTACTGCACCGGATCTTCAAACGCCAACAAACCCTAGAAGAAGACTCTCGTCCTCTAGTGGTCAAATGCTGTTTTAGTTTCGTTTGTGAGGGTGTAGTAGTTCCTAAAGCGGTTTTATTTTTATAATGCGGCAGATATCATGTATGTGAAGCGAAACAACATGACAGCTTTGCAGACCAACCTGTTTTTATGCACCATACCCAAATCTCCTAGCAGAAGAATCGATGTTAGTGCTACAGTATATTCGTGTTGAGGGTGTGTTACAAACCCAAATAAAGAGCGTTTGATGCTCTTTCTTTGACTAAAATAATGTTTTGTGGGACGTCATAAACTCGGGTGAAAAGGCCCACCTATATATTTTTTGATACGACAGAGAATTTATCAAACCAGTCATGTGGGCTTTGAGCATTAAACAAACGCCACTCAGAGCACACTAGCACAAGTATTAAAGTTTACCCGACGACCACTGGACTAACCACACGCTTCATATTTTTTTTTTTTTTTTACGATTTAAGCTTAAAAAACAAGTGGTTTGTATGATTAGCTGGATAATTCTTTCAACCTATCACTTGTATTGTGTTCCCTGATCCTCAGGTGACGTTACAGAGCTGGATATGGAGCAGACATTAAGCAATCCACATATTTAATCGGATACTTGAGGTGAGATTTTCTATTTGATTATGGTCTAATCTGACACTCAAAATTTTCAGGCATGTTTTACCTATAGAGTAAAAAGTCTTGTTATGCTAACAACAAAAACAAGAAAACAAACAAACAAATTGTTCTCATTAAAGCAGATGCAAAAAAAAGCGATTATTTATCATACATTGCATTTATTCTTTAAATGGCCCAGAAACTAATAGAAAAACAGCATTTATCATTCATGAGAAAAAAAACAACAACAACATGGATCAAGAATACTTGTGCATTCCCGTTTTGCCCATTTACTAGGTGCTAATATGCATCTGTAAGCTTGTGTACCTTTTTTCTGAGAGTTTAGTACACACGATCACTGTATGAGATCATCATGCAGTATAGTATCATATTTCACTTTTTCATACTAATGTTTCTGTTTGATTTAAAATAATTTTGGTCCAAAATCACCAAGCGTCACATAGTGCAGAAGTCAACGGTTTCATGTGAGCATAAATGAAAAATCCTTGCAACGCTTATCAGACAGGCTGACACCTCAGACACACTTGCAGCGTCACACTGTTGACACCTCAGACACACGGCACTCGCTTACACAAACATAATATTAACACTTCAGACACGCACAGACTCAAACGGACACTATCAACACCTTGAGACACACTCTGACGAACTGCCTTCAAAGGCAAGCATCCAGCAGTAAACACCTTCTCATGCGCAGATCAGAGCGGATATAAATAATCCAGACCACAGCAGAGTTCACCTTGTCGCCGTTTGACAGCTAGTTTGCATTTATGATTTGCAAACATGCATTGAGAGTGCTCATCCATAGACCACAGTGACTGAGGTCGTTGCAGGAAGTTCCCGATGAAAACGATCAAACAATAAGTGTATTTGTACAACATTAAGTTCAATCATCATCTGATCATGACTGGTGCATATACCACATGACTCTCCTCTTCAGCTTTCTGTAAAAAATAAATAATAATAATAATAATAAAAGTGCACAAAATATATTAATAGTTCTATTAATAACAATAATTAGACTTTTATAATTATGCAGTGCAGTTGTTTGTGAGATTCATCTGATGGATAATTTCTGCCATTAGGCCTGTCACAATAATAAATCAGCTTATAACACAATAAAGCATATGCAATGAGCTGACATGGGGAAGGCATCGGTATAATGTTTTCCTTACAACAAGAATAAGTCCAAATCGACATACAGTAAAGCCACAATTCACTGTTCTGGTACATATGTTAATGTAAACTATGTAAAATAGTGATCTTGCACAGTTATCATATAGGGGGTTTCACAAGGGGGAGAATGCATTCTTTTAATTATTATTTTTTTTCATTTCACTTATAAAAATAAATAAAAGTTCTGGTAAATCATAATCAAAAAGTGTCATATAAAGTCAAAATGATGAGACTACATTTCCAAATTATGACATACTTAGGTTAGCTTATGATACACACCAGTCAAAATTAGTATATCATAATTTCAACATATTTAGTTTAAAGTTAAAACTTTTTAATCTGATATCACAAACAGGGATTTGAATAAGCCAGAATTAAGACATAGGCCGATTAAGACATTGAAGTCATGCCTTAGGTAAAAAATGATGAATAAACATTACAAAAAACAGGCACTCGTATATTTTAAGATCCGTTTCCTTTAGCTGAAACAGCTCAGACTTGCACTTTAGTCTGGGACTTGTCTTTAGCCTTGTCTATGAAAACCTGTGTTGAAGTTTACTTTTCGGATTTTTAATCTTAGATTTTTGATTTAGTATATCATAATTTCTAATTTTGCCATCATGATTATGATTTATCAGAGCTGCTTTAGTTAACACGAACTACGAATTAAACTTTGTTAACATCAATTTCAACATTTAAAAATGCATTATTAAAATCAAACATTGCGTTAAAATTAGTTAATGCACTGTGAACTAACAATGAACAACTAAACTTTTTTACGATCTACATTAACAAAGATTAATAAATACTGTAGTAAGGTCATTGTTCATTGTTTGTTCATGTTAGTTAATAATGCTCATAAATAACACCCTATCGACAAGTGCTGTACACAATAAAGCTATAAAAAGCCTTGTTCAATAATTCATTCAAGTACACAAGTACTCAACATATTAATAATAAAGTGTCTTACCGATTTCTGTGCGCTTCTTTTGTAGAATGTTGTCTCTGCATACGTGATCTCTACTTCACAGGTCTCAACTGTTTTAGCAATAACAAATTCATTAAAACCACTCTGGTTCTTCACAGCTTATGTATAATTATAAGGGCTTTCTAATTTTACAACAAAGTAACACTCAAAGATTTAAAAAAAGGGCATCAAGAAATTTGACTATAGCCATTAGACCTAAAACATTGTCCACACAAATAGATCCTAAAAGAGTGTTTTTTATTACATCCAGAGAGACACACACTAATCACACACTAGTTTCTGCATAAATCAAACCTAAATAGAATTACAAAGCAAAGCATTTTGCATTATTTGTATTTAATCAGGATTTAAGTTCAACAAGCACAGTTTGTATTGTACAGCACCAACCACATCTTTACACATTATTGATAAAATAGTGAAGATCAGATAAAATAGATGATGCTTTTTTTTTATTATTAAAAATAAACATTTTTGGTTTTGCAGATTAAGAAATGGAGATTGTATTATATGTGTGTGTGTGTGTGTGTGTGTGTGTGTGTGTGTGTGTGTGTGCGACTGAGATGATTAAAAAAGTACGCTTTAGTTTTATTATGAATATAAATAACAATGAAAAATATGATAATTATTATTATTTTAATTAAATGTTACAATAGGTCTATCTGTTGCCAAAATACTTAGAACATAATGGGTTTTTTTTTTTTCAGTTTTACGTGAAGAAAATAATACTTACCTTCTTGATGAGTTTTTCTGTGTTTGCTGCAGATGCAGAAGATCACGACAGCAGCTACGATCAACAGAGATCCAGCAGCAGCAGAAATCAACAGAGAGACTGAGTCTGGAGGAACTGAAGGAGAGTGAAAGAGAGACGGTCATTAATGTAAGAGATTCAATCAGTCTGATCTACAACAGAACACAGAGATCAGCTCAATAAACATTAATATCAGCTCTGCTGTACCTGAACATGTGTGACAGAGTTGACTGATGTCCAGATGTGTGGTCTGGTTTGT
>JAUMHG010000038.1:24897089-24919948 GCA_032359395.1 Enteromius anoplus
CTAGACTGTTACGTAACAGTCTGTGTTGTGTTGGAATTTGACCGTTTTTCAGTCGTCTTTTGCAAACACTTGATTTACATAAGAAGTAGGAAACGATGGTGTTTGAGACTAACAGTATGTTATGACCATGTACTGAACTGTTATTATTCAACCATGCCAAGGTCAATTCAGTTTTACATTCTATGGCACCTTTAAATAATTTATTTATTTTTTGCATTTCATTGCACTGGGAATCAAACATGAATCACTCCTTAAAATTGCATGCTATCTTAATATTAATGGTATTTTTGTAGCATGCACATTTTAGTATTTATTTATTTAATTTATTTACTTAATTTAAATTTACAATAGACACATAAAAATCCATTTAAAATGTGGCAGATTTAGCCAGTAGTATTTTCATGAGTATTGCTAGTGCATGTTTTGTTGATTTTAAATGGTTTTATTTGAATATTTTCAGTTTTTCACTTAAATTTAGTTAATGTTTTAGTATTCTTTTTTTCGTGACTAATTTAATTTCGGCGAGGAGCGTGAACGATTAATCAGACACAGCCGGCGCCGTATTACCAATCATTACCTATCATCTCGTCAATAGCCAATCCTATTCCTACATATCCACTATAAATAAGCCAGTTTCCTTCCCTTCCGTATTTCGTTACAAGCATCCCTCCTCCACCCCTTCTCCGCCTCGTCCGCACTATCCTAACGGGGGTACGCGAGCTCTACCCTCGCTAGGGTTCATACTTCCAGGACTCGGAATCCGCCGGGCTCCTGGCTTGCCCCAGGACAGCACGCCAAACACGCTATTATTATTACTACCTCAATTATAAGGAAGTGCAAACTACTTTATTTCTTTTGCATCTCTTGTTTGAACTTATTAAGACATTTTTAAGATTTATAATATTTTATTATTATATTGTGTTTATTAATACAATACTTATTTCCAAAATAAATAAATTATATAGTATATTTCCTAATGTAGTTATTTATTTATAGTAATGTATTCCTGTTATGATAAGTATGCAGCAGTGCACAGTATGCAGGAAGCAGTATGCATGTATTGCATTGAGCCGGTGTGTTTGGTAAAAAGAAGGCAAAAAGGGGTGAGGTGAAAATATGGGGCGTGGTCTCAGAGTGGGGGTGGGGTTTGGCCCAACTACACTGAGGCTACTGTGTGTAAGACTGTGAATAATCCCCTCCCCTCTCTCTCTCTGTCTCTCTCTCGCTGGGCAGTCGGTGTGAAGCTGTGATTGAGGCTGCTGTGGGGTGTGCAGTTTCTCACATTCTGTAGAGGACACGCATACACACACACACGCTCAAGAGTGTGTGCTGAGCGGACAGCTGAGGGATTCACTCGCTCGCTGGAGTTGCGCACACAGAAGATGGATCTCTCGAGGACTTGCCTGCGTTGGGTCTGTGTGCTGGTCATTGGACTTCTGGGACTCGTGGAGGAGAACTTGGGTGAGTGTCAACCTTCAGAACATTTACTGACTGCAGCTCTGTGTGTCTAATGCAGTATCTGTAATGTAGCTGCTCTCTGTTCGGATCGCCACACAGGCACATTCACATTCTGTTCTATAGCTCAGGATAGACTTTTCAATTATGTTTAAGTGTCAAGATATTTCCTCTTTTGTCAGTGGTGGACATGTAATCCGTATAGAGCTATAAAAAAAATCTGGAAAGCAGATCATTTGCTTTCGGGTGCATATTGAGGCCTTTGTTGACTGTTGATGGCAGACTGTTGTGTCTTGTTATGATTTAGCACATTATTAAGATCTCTTTAGGGATTTGGGACTAAAACAGATTACTGTCATTTACTGAAGTGAAAGTCTCTATTTGCTCTGCATTTAGTCTCATTGGTATCGGGAGACAAGCAAATTTGCTAGATTGGGGAGAAGAACAAATGTAAAAGTTTTTAAACCATTCATTTACGTCTATAAGGGTTACAACCCCATCTAGGAAAAATGTTTCTCTTCACTTACTTCTCTTTTCTTCATGTTTGCTCAATGTCTCAAAATTTCAAACTACTTTTCACAGTGTTTTTGCTTAAAGTGGGATTGAGATATATTAATTTAGTGATAGACATAAATAAAATTATATTATTAATAATACAACTTAATACAAAAATAAATACATATTAAAATACATATAGTATACAATATATTTTTTATTGTATTATATGTATTATTACAATAAATACATATTGTATATAATTTAAATATTCAATAAAATAATATTTGTTTAAATAATATTGTTTATTTATTTACAATAATATATTTTATTGAATTTGATTTTCTTTTTTTAATTTAATGATCAATTATTAATATTATTATTTAAACATATTTATAATTTAATTATATTTATTTGATGCAATGTAATTTAATTACGTATTATTAAATCAGTTTTTTTTTGAGAGTTTGTACAGTATATGTGCTTTATGGTGTTCTGTATATTTCAAACCCTGTGTTTAGTGGAAGTGATGGTGTGGCAAATGGTCAGCCAGGTGTTTCTGTGTGTGTTTCTAGTTTGGTAGTGTGCTTTCAGCCTCTCAGCTGCCTAACACTTGTTTTACACACAGTTGGAGGTCCAGCTTTGAAATCAGTGTTTAATCCATACAGCAGACTTTCTTTCTCACACACCTGTTTGACTTTGTGTTTTCTAGGCAGACTTTATTTTTTGTTATTTTAATAATCAATGACTTTGCCTTCTGGATATGCTTTTAATTGCATAGTGAAGTAATGATGTAAATGTTATTTTGCTGTTGGCCCTTTGTAGTAAAACCAAATTTGCAGTATAAAGGCCACGTCAAAAAGACTGCATTCAGACATAACATAAATTCACTTTGCTCAACGTCTTCTACTTTTTAGTGGATTTTAGTTCTCCTTAAGTCCGCACATATGTCCTGTTAATTCAGTGTGCCGTCTGTTGATCGATTTTAAACTTAACAAACATCTTTGTTTGCTTAAAGTGCAATTGTGATATTTATTCAATTGTATATTTTATAATATTATTTAATACATGATTTAGTAATAAAATGTAAATTAATTTAAATTGATTTAAATAATGCAATTTAATAAAAATCATACGTATTTAAGAAAATAAAAAAAAAATAAAAAATTGTTTAAATAATTTTTTATAATGTAATGTAATTTTTTTAAATAATGTAATATACACATATATTTAATATAAAATACATTTATACTTATAGAATTTTTATATTATTGCTATGTCATTTACCCATTTGTGATTTAAGTGTCCAAATTCACCTTTCACCACAACTATTAAATCTAAGCTAGTAAAGAGATTGATGTTCTTATCCTTTTTGTGTTGGCCTTTGCGTAAACTCATGCTCAGTTCTTGCTGTCTCTTGCCTCTTCAGCGATAAAGATAGACTAAAGGTTCCATCATCAGACATTTCCATCATTTTCCATCCCATAATAACCTTCAGACACGGTCCAGACCTGTCTCCCGACACCCAGACGCACAATGAACTCATCCGCTTTCCAGCGAGTGCAGCGGAGCCTGCAGTGTCTCTGTCAGAGTTTATTTACACACAGCATCTCAGGCTCTCCATCACTCTCACTGTCCGCTCTGAGTGTCACCATGTATGTTTGTGTGGGATTGGATGGCCGCTTGTGCAAACCAACTGGCATTATGACTGTGGTTTAATTAAATCAATACACACACGTGTTGCATGTTTCAGAGTGAAGCACGACGCTGTGTTGTTTTACACACGAGCAGCTTATGATCTGGTGTTTTTATTGTTTCAGAGTGGCTCAGTTCATAGTAAATGCTTCTTGTTCTGTGAGTTTGGGTCTTTAATGTGCATTCGGGAACAATTTGTGCCAGTGATCTTTACAAGCTAGTAGTGAGAAGTGCTTTATGTTTAATGTTTTATTATTATAATTATTATTAATAGTAGTAGTAGATTTTGTGGTTAATATTAATAGTCATATTGGTATATTCATTTTGCTGCCCTATAAATGAAGATTTCAGTTGTTTTTGCATGGTTTCTAGAGGTTTGCTGGTGCTACTCTGTTCCTCCAACAAGCTACAGCAGATGAACACCAAACAGTATAAACCAGATTTATTTATTTCTGATCAGAAAGCATGAGAAACACAGAAAGTTAAAATAAAGACAAAAATGCTTCAGCCTTGCAGTTGTGTGACGGTCTTCTCAGTCACACCACACTGACAGCGCTGTCTGAAACACTCACTTCCTGTTTGGCTTGGACAGAGGGCACGTCTCATATCCCCGAGGAAAAACTGCCTTTCATCAGCGTTCTCATCACCTTTTCACCTCTTTTCCTGGGAGGTTTCAAGGTTTATTCTCTGATGGCTCTGATTAATAATGGCCGTTACAGGTTTGTATTTTCCATGTCATCGCCCACCTGTTGGATAAATGAAGCGATTTAGATTCGGTTTTATAGCGTAGTCACTCTTAAACTATAATGTTGCTCAGGGAGACTATATCACGGCCGTCCAGCTGCAGTCAGCTCGATGGCTGGAGTCCAGAAAATTGTGACGGACAGCCGGCAGATGTAGCTCCACGCTGGATCTTTGGAGTGTGGGAAAGACAGAGGTGTTGAAGAGAGAAATAAAAGAAAACAAAAGAGCGTTTGAGACCCTACAAGAGCGAGAAGCTGAGATTTGTTTGCATATCATTTTGTTAGTCACATATTTATGGTGCCAAGTGGGAGTACCACAGCGGAGCGAGTCGCCCTGCCATTGCTTTATCTAAAGTATGCAAACATAGACACAAATACAATCACATACTGTGTGTTTGTATAACTGTTTTCATGCTTTGAAATTGACTCTTCGCTAAGCTCCACCCCACATACAGTAGTTACTGGAGCTAATGCAGACGAGCTTCATGGGATGTTCCATAGAAACGAACTGGAGATTTCCATTTTTATTTAGTAAAATGTGCTCATAAACTGGGTGAACATTAATTGTACAGTATATTATTCTTACACGGGTTGGAACACAGTAACATCATTTAAAAATGCAACTGTGAAAACACTGCTCATCCGTTCTGAGTTCCTTGTGTCACTGTTATTATTTACTTTCATTGTTTTTGGGTAATATGTGTAAAATTATTTTTAAAACTGAGATTCCCATTTGGCTTGCATTCAAATTATGTTCTATGGTTATTTAAAAAAACAAGCAAGACTAATATTGCATTGTCAGCATATTGTGGCCTTTTCTGTAATTCTTCTTTGAGTAAAAATAAGATGTCATCAACCTTTCAAATTCAGTAACTACACCCACATAATGTTTTTAAAAATCCATTTTGCTCACATTTATTTGATAAAAAATACAGGGAAAATAATAATATTGTGAATATTATTGCAATTTAAAAGAACTGTTATCTCTTTGAATATATTTTAAACTGTAACTTTTTTCTGTGATGCAAAGTTTAATTTTCAGCATCATTACTCCATTCTGATATATCATTCTGATATGCTGATTTGTTGATTAATGTTAAAAACAGTTGTGCTGCTTAATATTTATGTAGTTCAGAGGGGTCTGAGTGTGATTGAACTCACCTCATGTAACTCATGTCATGAGCACAGAACACGGCTTGAATGAGCCTCCCTGCGTGATAACTCGCTTAATGGATTTTGAATGCTGCTCAGGTGTGTGTGTGTGTGTGAGTGAGTCAGTCTGGAGCCTGAACTTTCTTGATTTATTAATGGCTTTTTAATGATAGAGAACAGTGGTACTGCAAACAGTAACACTCAGAAACAGCACTCTGTGTGTAGTCAGCCTGGAGCCTGGAGCTTGTGCTGTAGTGTATTATTAATGGAGGTTAATGATGAGGAGCAACGCTCATGTTCACATTCAAATCTCTGGGCGTTTCTTGTCTTATTGTACATTTCTGTTCTCTAAAATGTATAATCATTCGAATCTGTTTATTTTAACTATTACTCCCAGCAAAGTCTTGTACAGCAATCAGAAACCACTGTAATTGGTACATCCTGAAAAGTAACAGGTGACAAGATAACAGTTGTGTTTCAGTTTAGACTGTCATTTTCAACTTTAATAGACACTATATAAAACATACACATTTGGTAAAATCTATAAAAAAAAAAAATTTATAAAATATAAAGTGAATAAATAAAATAAAACAAAAAAGACGTACAATTGTTATTTAGGGTCAACATATCGGTTAATAAACATATTTAATGTTATAATAACCAGTTATTTGTAAATTCTTTGGCTTTTTAGTATTTCAGTATTTACAAACATTTTTCCGTAATTTAACAGCTGATTTGCGTTGTCCCATTTCTCTGATGGTTAATGGTCACATGATTCCTCGCTTGCAGAAAATTATAATATTTATCTGCTAAAATGACATTATAAACATTAACCTCAGAATTTTCTATAGGATTGCTTTGACATTTGCATTTTAAAAAAGCACTATATCAATAAATTAGACCTAAATAAGATACATGTTCTTTTTTAATGTGTTTATTTTTCAATGTTATATTTATATTTTATGTATTTATATGAACATTTATATTATATTTATATTGTATGCATAATATTTTATTTTTATTTGTTTATTTACATTTTTAAAATTAACTTTTCATCTCAGTTTGGATGAAACTCTCTTCTGTCTTTGTATTTCTGTGGTTCACTCTAACCCTAGTGCATGATGGGAAGGAAGCAGCTGGATTTGGTATTTGGAGGTGTTCTGTGTCAGTCCATCTTAATGCCTTTATCTTCTGTTCTTTATAATCCGCCCTCTCTTTCATCTCTCTATCTTTAGTATTGACCCGTCCGTGGACGCACCTGTTTCCACCTTTCAATTCTCACCTGTTCCAGCGCCCCACCTGGACGGACAGCTGAGGGTTTATTGGCCTTCTTTTATTTCAGTTTGTGCTGAAAGGATTTTATGCCGTAATCATGAACAGATTTCACAGAGGAGAGTGAGAAGTGTGGGAGTTCACTGAAATGACTTCTTTCTTGATGTTAAAGAAGTCACTGTTAAAATAGAAAATCTGGACAGGACATACTTAAAAGCATAGCCATTTTTTTCTTCTTTCAAATAGCTAAAAACGTACTGGCTTGTCACTTAGTGGGAGGATAGTCTCATTGTAGAAAGCATTTGTTTGGACGAAACTAAAATGTTGATACGGCCATGAGTGCAAGATGAGTTTTCAATATTTTAATAATCTGAAACGGGTATGCTTTTAGGGTACTTAAAAAAAAACAAAAAAACACCAGCATTAAAGCTGACCAACGCTGTCAGAGAATCCACAAAGCTTCAGTTTTGATTTGTAAAGATCTTTAATTTGGCAAAAAAAGAATGCATTTATGTAAAAATGAGCTATGTGCCATGAAAACTGGATAACCTCAGCTTAAAATGAATTCAACATTCACATCAATACAGCTCCAATAGCATGTTCATTATTAATATGTTGATGTTGTGCATCTTGCTGAAAGGTGTGGTCGCATTAACGAAATTTCACCATCAAAAAGATCCAGTTGTCAGTTGTGAAGCCCAGCTCACACAGAAATCATTTTCAAACCAAGCTGCTTTCTGTAGGTCATTGTGTCGAATCTGCATGACCAACTTAAACCAGGTGTGAAATCTGCAAATCTTCAAAATTCCAACTTGCATGGATTCCTACTAAAATGATTGGATTTTGGGCACAACATTTCGTAAAACATTGGTAAATGTGGATACACCTTAACATTATGCTCAATAGTCATCATTAATCATGTTTGCATACGCAGTTTTTGTTTGCTTCAAATTGTATTTAATATTTTGATGCACTCATGCACGACTTTGCAAAGTGTTGCCACATTCTCCCTTTTCTTTGTCCTAAAAAGCAGACCAAAGTCCAGATTTACAGCTTGTGCCATCGCTTTTTGGTGTTAAAACAGTACTGTCAGGATTTACTGACATGCAGTGAAGAATTTGCACTGAAACGGCATGGACACAGCTATTTTTGTGCCTGACCTTACTGATATGCATTTGTAGGGGTTTCCATTTCAGATGCAAAAGTTATGGAAGGAAAGTATTAAAATGATGATCGTTAAATTACTGATATTTGCGTCATTATTCAATGCCCAAAAAAGGCATATCTTAACTATTTTGTGCCTGAAATGGCTGCATTTGTTGTTGCTACTGTAGGAAGCGGCTAGAACAGAGAATTTGTGTTTTTTTTTCTGCCAGAAGAGCACATTCAAACATAATTTTTTGCTGCTCTTTGGTAGATCACATGGGTCGATATGCATCTGTTCTTTAATTTGCGTGTTGTCAGTAAATCACCCGCAGAAATGTTCACGCCCATCAGCTCTGTCATAACATTGTGCTCTTGTGCTCATTTGTTTAGTTTTCTGGCCCTTTATATGTTTAGAGGGTCTATTTTGAGCTCACAAAGTTTAATAGCATTTAATAGCAGCAAAAACACCCATTCCTGTGTCCTGTGCAAGGACTTTTAAACCAGTTGTAATCACAATACCAAGCTCCATATAAACGCACCTATTTTATTTACAGTATAGCACAGCTTCAAGTGCTTAGCTTAATTTTCTTTATTTAGATAACAGACAGTTGCAGAACTCTCGCCGAGGAGCCATGGAAACACACGGGCTCTGAAACGCATATCAAGCACCACCGACAAGAGACACGGTCTGCCTGTTATGACTGCAGATGTATATTATTGCATGTATGTTTCAATTACAGGAATATTGCTGGTTGGATTTGGTGGCATGCTGTCAACTATCACAGACAACGGTTTGAATTCCTACTTCGGTGTATATAGAACAGGAGATGTGTTTATACTAATAAAACTGTCTAAAAGTGCAATGTGCAAAGTAATATACTGTCTTTCAAGTGTTTGCTTTTCAGATTCAACACTGTTGTTATTGCTTGGTATCGGCACAAGGATATCCAGAAGGGATGTGGAAATGATGTAGAAGTGATCACATCCCAAAAGCACATTTAAACTTTACGGCTCAAATAACGATTATATTTGCAAAAAAAAATTAAATATTAATAAAACTTTTTTTAATATATAAATAGAATGTAAATTGAACATTTGTATTTGATCACATTTTATCAGGATCTTATCACCAGAAATTAATCTGCCATATATGTATGTATGTATATATATATATATATATATATATATAATTATTTGTATTTATTTTTTACTTTTATTTTATGCTATTTTGTTTCATTTATAAATGTTTATGTTAAGTTACAACTTTACAGCTCAAATAACTGCAATTTTACATGTTATTTTATATAAATTTTATTATATTTTATTCATTTATTTTTTATTAAAAGAGTTAACGCTGGTACTGCAACCGAAACAGGAGTTTTAAATTTTATCCACTTAGAAAAGTAGTCTTCGGTCAAACGTTTTTAGACAATTTACTAAAAGTGTTCCCAAATAACTGATTTCATTTTAGTTTTACTTTATTTTTACATTATTCAAAATGTTATCTTAAAGAGCAGTGCCAAATGTATAATTGTAAACTTAATTTTATACTTAAATAACTTTTTTTTTTATTTTTTACTTTTTTTAGGTGCTAGAGAAAAAGCACATCTTTACATTCTCCCATTGTAAATGCATCACTGTAGGAACGTTTCTCATTTGTTTTTACAACCTGACATTATTGTCTACATAGACATTAGGTTCCTTTACATCTTCATAATAGATTCACACATGTGGATTAAACTGTGAATGAGGAGCAGGAAGCAGCTTCATGGAGCAGTCAGGCTTCTCTGACAGATTCGTAGTGATTATTTGTCCATGTAAAGGAATGAAAAGTGTCTCTGTGTGAAAATCTCTGTCCTCAGGGGTTTTATTCAACCATCAGACTGACAGAGTGCGAAAAAGAGATTTTGAATTGAGTTCAGGCCCATTCAGACGGCCGGTCTTGCTTGACAAAGCCCAGCAGATAAAGACACAGTTGTAGCTCTCTTTTGTCTGTTCTCCATCTATTATCCGCTCTTATCTTTTCTTCTTCTCATAGCAGCTTCACTTTCTTGCATCTGTTGTATTGATCTCTTTTCCTTTCATTGGTGTACGCTCATTATCTCCAGACCCCTGCAGGTTTGATTGATGGCTCTGGGTTTTGATTGACAAGTGTGTAAGATTTGATTGTGACACTGATGGGGTTGGATTTTGGGGGCTTTTTCTGGTTAAGAGAGTGTGTGTGTGTTACACATTCGTACCTTGCTGTGAAATTGGGACATCCCGTTGACTTCTATTGTTATTTAATTAAACTAATTATAATTACTATAGGCTGCTCCAAAATTGAATTTAGACATTTAGTCTCTTTATTTAAGTTTTAGAATTTTTTATTTTTTTACTCAATCTGGTGTTATTTAATTTAACTATAATTACTCAAATCGTCACATTTTGTCTCTTTGTGATGTCCCAAATGTCTTTTTTTTTTAAGTTGTTTTTATGGGTAACACTTTAGACAAATCTGATAATACATAGAGCAACTTTTTGTTAATGTAGACATCAGCGGACAACCAGGTGAGACAAAAGGCTGATTTAAAATATCCAGATAGAAATTTGTTACTGATTCTCAAGTGCTCTAGCAACATTGTAATTTTTCCTGGCAAAATTGCTCAAAAATTGCTTAGTGTATCATCAGCCATGGTATCTCTCATGGTATTATTCAGGCAACACAGAATAAATGAGTATTATTACTGTATGTTCAGTACAGATCTGTTTTCACTAAAGTTTGAACAACTACTCATTTTTGCTAATTGACTAGTCATCCAGAAAAGTAGTCAAATAGTTGGCGAGTCAGTGTTTACATTATGTAAATGACTCACTACACAGTGACAGCCAGATGGAGGATGACGCGGGTGAGAAACGAAGGATGGCGTATCTCCAGTGCCAGATTCACGCCGCTTACGATATGAACAGAGCCAAAAACAGCCGCGAGTAAAACACTAGTTTATTTCTGTCAGCCACTCGGATCAGTGCAGGTTTACAGTAAAACTTGTTTATTAGTAACAGTTTAAATTGAGTTTTTTAAAGTTATTATTAGTTAACTACAGTTCAAAATAAACTAGCAGTGAACGTTAAAGTCTTTAAACACGTTTAAAAAATTCAAAAGTTGTATTTGTTTACAAATTAATTAGTAATATGCTACATCTATAGCTTCACAAAATTTTGCATTACTTAAAATTAGGTAAATACTAGTTAAAATGAACTAACGTTGAACAAAACCTATGTTTAATAGTCTTTGATCATGCTAATTTGAACTTTTAATACTACATTTTGTTAACATACTACAAGTTGTTAACATCCCTTCAACAAATGTATATATTTCATTTAAACACAAATATGATATGCACAAGTCAATTCATAAGGATTGCATTAGTTAAATTTGTTAGTTTCTATAGTGATAATAATTGCCACTAATATTTATTAATGATAGATTCAACATTTTATAGTATATATTTAAATCAAAAGTTGTTAAAAAAGCCACTGATCAATATGATTATTAGTATTAATGAGTAATAAAAAATATTTTATTTTATTTTATTTTCGCTGAAGCGTTAACTGTGACACCATATTGTAAAGTGTTACTAAATGTATACAGTGTAGAGGTTTTTAGTGCAAGTAGTTGTTTGAAAATTGTGTGAAATCAATAAATATTCCTGCAAAGACCAAACAAACTAAAAGCTGGTTCTGCAGCACGATGTTGACTGTATAAGTGGTGCGTCACTGTAAGGTGAACACTCTTGGGTTAACGGTTATAAATGAGCTGTTCTGTTTATACGTTACGTCTCACAGCAGTGACTGTGTTTACGACTGTTTTCACAAGGCTTTCTTAACTATGCAAGTGAGGGCCAAAATCTGTCTGCGTTTATGTGTGTGTGTGTGTGTGTGTGTGTGTGTTTCATAAAGTGTGCATATGTGAAATGAACGGATGAGGCAGGGATGGGATGAGATATTGAGCAGTGCATCATGCTCCCGGTCTGTGTGGGAAAGCGTGAGTGTTTATGTCGCGGGGCCCCTGACGTATGAACAAGTCTTACTGTATACACTCACAGGTCCGTGTAAGTGTGTCTGTACTTTGTAGGATTAAAGTGGTCTGTTAATAATGTGTGTTAGACGTGAGAGGACGCTTTCAGACGCTCAGAGACCAGCCTCTTTTCTTTATCCAGACTAAAGCAGTGCTGTGTGTAATATAAGCAGTGCATTAGTGAGTTTAGACTAGTGATAGTGTTTGTAACAGAGAGTGAAAGACATGAATAGTTTGCTGAAAGTGAGAGAGCCTGCTCAAGTTGACTTTAAGCTACTAAATATAACATAATGTAGTGTCAGGTGGTCATTATCACAAAAATAAACCCAGACAGGGTGAACAGGACCCCATCGTGACCGGACATTATTGACATGAAGTGTAGTTTTGAGTTTTAAAACTTAAACTTGTGTTTTATTTTTTAAAAATATATATTATTCTAACATTATATTTATTTATTAATTTATTTTGGGTAAACTATCCCTTTAAATAAAGATGAATGAAAAGGAAATTGAAAAAAATATATTTATTTTAGATTTTTACATAAATAATTTTTACATAAAAAAACAGTAATATAACAGGAATGTCATTTTAAAACATACAATTTATAAAAATATTAGTGAATAGATGTATACAAATAAAAAAAATAATATAGTTAATATATTTAATATATATTATTTGTTTTTATTAATGTCCTATGAAACCCTAAAATAATTTTCGGGGAGGAGCGTGAACGATTAATCAGACACAGTCGGCGCCGTATTACCCATCATTACCTATCATCTCGTCAGCCAATCCTATTCCTACCTATCCACTATAAATAAGCCAGTTTCTTTTGCTTCCGTATCTCGTTACAAGCATCCCTCCTCTGCCCCTTCTCCGCCTCGTTCGCACTATCCTAACGGGGGTGCGCGGGGTCCCCTCTACCCTCGCGAGGGTTTATACTTCCAGGGCTCTGAGTCCGCCGGGCTCCCGGCTCGCCCCAGGACAGCACGCCAAACACGCTTTATTACTACCGCGATTATAACTACTGAAAAGATGTTTATAAAAGATTTCCTATAAAAGACATATACATTTGAAATGTATTCATTTACTTATTTTTTATGATTATTTTTGCATGCTAACTCATATACTTAAGATTTAGCATTGCCTATATTTAAATTTTGTGTATGTGAACCAACCTTTGCATGTAGTTTCTCAACTGTGTTATGAAAGAAATAAATTGTGTTTATTTTGTATTTACTGCTATATTTTTTATCAGTTGTTATAATATAGTAATATACACATTGGCAAAAATGACGGTTACAAGGAGCCTAATTTTACATGAACAGGATTATTCATCTTTTATACATGAATATTTGACCACTGAAAGCCACAATCGACTCATCTGAAAAACTGTTCCAGAGAGCTGTGGAATAGGCATCTTTACATATTTTATGCCTTGATGTCAAAATTATATACAGCATTCCTCAGCACCCCCTCTCTGTCCTTAACAGCTCACAGATGTGGAGTTATTTTGACTGAAGGGTGTTTGGTCAGCTTCTATAAGCACCTTTGTGACCGTCAAAAACTGTGTGTGTGTGTGTGTGTGTTCGGTCATATGCACAAGCTCTTGTGGGAGAGGAAAACACACACATCAACTTTAC
Organism: Enteromius anoplus; assembly: GCA_032359395.1. Classification (NCBI taxonomy): domain Eukaryota; kingdom Metazoa; phylum Chordata; class Actinopteri; order Cypriniformes; family Cyprinidae; genus Enteromius; species Enteromius anoplus. The sequence goes on from JAUMHG010000038.1 coordinate 24,910,748, forward strand.
AGCCCTGTATCGTAATTCTGTTACTTACTTTTCACCCAGAGTGGCTTAGCATGCACTAATTACAGCAGCAGTAACCCAAGGTTAAGTGTCTCACCCAACGACACAAAAGCACAATTGTGCTCTCAACAAGGTTATTAGGGTTTAGAACAATATTTTTTTCATTTGAACTTTTTTAAAGTTCTTTTTTATATTCAAGCTGTCCTGCAAGTATAGATTGGTTGTGTTAGTTTTTCAGTTTGTTTAAATGTACTTTTTTTTTTTAGGTTTTCCAAAGTAATATTCATTCAGTCTGCCAAATTCATGATTATTATTATTATGCTTGTTTCTATTTTGTTGTCCTTTGTTTACTTTTGCCCCTATATATATATATATATATACAGTTTATATATATATATACATATGTGACCCTGGGTCAATTTTTAGAAATTGAGAAAGCTGAATAAATAAGCTTTTCATGGATGTATGGATACAGTAGGACAATATTTGGCCAAGAGACAACAATTTGAATATCTGGAATCTGAGGTTCAAAAATCAAAATACTGGGAATATCACATTTAAAGTTGTCCAAATGAAGTCCTTACTGAAGCTATACATACAGTATTACTAATCAACACTTAAGTTTTGATGTTTTTACAATAGGATTCTAACTATATACTATACAACATATCCTAATGTTTTTTTTTTTTGACCCATACAATGTATTTTGACGATAGAATCTTGATTAATCCTTTTTCATTTAAAGTTTGTTTTACACAAACAAATCAGTCTATCCCAGATGTCCATCTGTCGTCGACTCTCCTGCTCAGTTCAGCATCCGTTCAAAACTCTTCTTCAAACAGAGCTTCTCTAATAAACTTTTCATATTGCTCCAAAACTACTGACAGACCGTCCAAACTTCATTTCCATCTTTTTGTTTAATTTATAAAATGTCTCGGGGCGTTTTTTCTCTGCAAATATTAGAAGATGAAAGAGTGAGAATGATGTGATATTTGCAGCCATATTTCCCCAGGTGCCATAAATTTCATACTTCAAAGCTGCGTGTTATGATCCTGAGAGTCTGGATATCTGAAGTAATTATTCAGCTCGGTCTCTCGCTGCTCTGTAAACCAGAAGGAATAAAATAAAGCACATTTTTGAGTTGGAAGAATGCAAGGTGAGTTTCTGACAGATACTACAGGATGATAACTGACCCATTTCCTCTTTCTCCTCCTCTCCAGCTAACTTTTTGGACACCATGCTGCTGAGGAATTCTGGAAAGGTGGAAGAACGTCGGGAGACAGGAAGTGATGCGCCAGCTCTACCTCAGCGCTTCCTGTGGTGCTACTGTTACCATCACTGTCCGGAGGACTCTACTAATAACACATGCAGGTATCGGGACACGTCCCGCCTCACTTGCATACATTAGCACGTGTTCTGTAGCTGGTGTCACATGTGTCTTGTGCATTCAGGACGGACGGTTACTGCTTCACCATGGTGGAGGAAGAGGGTGGAGCAGCTGTGGTGACGTCAGGCTGTCTGGGTCTGGTTGGATCAGAGTTTCAGTGCCGAGTGAGTCATAAACTGCTCGTATTTCCAAAATAAACTACTTAAGTGTGCATCAGTCCTCAAGCACAGACCAAACAAAAGCCTTACGTAATTCACTGTGAATTAAACACCCTGTTAAATACTGGTGTGCTGCTCCTTTATACTTTACAATTTTTACACATTAAAAAGTACTGGGTAAAATATGGACAGAACCAGCAATTGGGTTGTTTTGACCCAGTCATTCTAGATAGTAACCAAACTGCTGGGTCAAAACAACTCACTTGGTGGTTCCTTATCCTTATCTCAAAATTGCTTGAAATAAAGTCATATTTCGTCACTATTACGCTACTGTTCAGTAGTAAATGAATCAAAAGTAGCCATTTACAGTATGTTATAGATGATTTTTATTTCCATTCTGTTTCTTTTGCCAATAAATGCTATTTGAACTTTATTTTCATCAAAGGTCTCACAAAAAAATATAAAGTGGCGGAACTGTTTTCAACATTGATAATCTTAATAAATGTTTATTGAGCAGAAAATTTGCATATTATAATAATTTATGAAGAATCGTGTGACACAGAAGACTGGAGTAATGATGCAGAAAATTCAGCTTTGCATCACAAAAATAAATTACATTTTAAATTATATTGAAATAGAAAACAGTTATTGTAAATTGTAATAATATTTCAGATTATTCAAATGTTTCCTAGACTTTTAATCAAATATATTTTGAGCATAAGAGATTTTTTTTTAAATTTTGCAAATATTGAAATACTGATGTCATTCCATGATTTTCACTCTGTGCAAAACAAATGAAGAGTTATTATTACAGTATATTATGGAAATGAATGGTAATTTATACTGCCAAATTCGAAAAATATAAATTTTTAAATCAATATTTGAACTGAACCAATGCTTTAGTTTACACATACTGTAATAAATAAAACCAAAAGAAATCATATTTACATTCTTAATACCTGTCACTGTTCTTATTGTGCAAAAAAATAAAATAAAAAAATCTGATTTGCTTATTAAAATGTTATAATATGTTTGCCAAAGCCAGGCAGACAGTGAAAAATGTTATTATCAAATAATATCATAGCTTATTTTTACCCCCTCATTTTCAGCCCTGCTCCAGAGTGTACAACCGATGAATGTTTCACTTGGAACATGTCAAATTACGCAAGTTAAATGAGTTCCACGTAGTGTTTTCACGAGTTTGAGCTTTCTCATAATGATAAGGTAAATAATAATAAGCAAGTTTGCCGTGCTGTCCGGGGGGCGAGATGGAAGACGGCGAACTCCGAGCCCTAGTGATTTGAACCCTAGCGAGGGCAGACCTCGGCGTCCGGCTCGGACCCTGCGTGCCCACCGTGCGGCGAAGGCACGAGAGCAGGCGGAGAAGGGGCGGAGGTTGGTTGCACGAAAGGCGATAAGCGGAGAGGAAGGAAATGGGTTTATTTATAGTAGGTAGGACAAATCTGATTGGGCAGGTGAGATCAGGAGATGGATTTGGTAGCGCGGTGCCAGCCTTGGTTAATTCCTATACGCTCCTCCCGATTTGCAAAACATTACTTTAGTGTGTTACTGACCCCCTGAGAGACTGGTGTGTCAATGTAGTGTGTGTTTGTATGCGTTTAGGACACAGGGAACTCTAAACAGCGGCGTGTGCTCGAGTGCTGCACAGATCAGGACTACTGTAACAGAGACCTACATCCAACACTGCCTCCTCTACGAACACCCAGTGAGTGTGCACACACACACACACACACACACACTCACATATACATCTGCCAGTCTAATCACAGATTCATTCATTTAGCATAAACCTCTCAGGAGCACCACATACAACATACTTACAACCACTTAAAACACCTTAGCAACTACAGTACAGTACAACATTCAGTACACCGTTGCAACTGCATCACAATGTTCTAAAATCAGTCCTCTTTAAGAAACCTTAGAAACTGCATAACAAAGCCTTTGCAACAGTGTTATTATTGTAAGTCGAAATAAACTACAATTACAAGTTTATTTCTACAATAATGACACTACAATAAATCACTAAGTGGAAATAAATAAAAACTAAGACTTAACGTACACCTAAATAACAAACAAAAATGTAAATTGTAAATAAAATATAGAAATCAAATCTAATTCAAAATAGTACATTAATACATGATCGTATAATATAATGATTACTGTAGAATAATTTACTTTTATTTATTTATCATCAAATATATGATTTAACCTCTTTAGTATGTTCCCTTTGGCAACATTCCTAGAAAAAAATGTCTGATTTGTTCCCACAAATATACAGTATGTAGGTCAGAAACTCTTACACACCTGTAGGGTTTATTTTGGCTGACACGAGCAACTCCCATCAATCAACACAGCAGAATAGAAGCTTCTCTGTCCGTCACACACACACACATACACACACACCTGTGTGTTCACACCCTCACACCTGTGCTGCAGCTCTGACTTCAGCATCTCTCTCACACACACACACACACACACACACACACACACAGCTCCTGAAGGAAGTGTTCCTAGAGCCGAGTGTGATGATGTAAGAGTTGTGTGTTCAACGTTGACTCTTTGACATGTAATAAATATGTGTGTGTGTGTTTGCAGGTTACGTGATGGGAGACATTCATCACATCGCTCTACTCATCTCAGTGACTGTGTGCAGCTTCATCCTCACCTTCATCATCATCTTCTGTTACTTCAGGTGTGTAAGTTACCAACACAAACACAGACCTAGGTTTTTCTTAAATTTACCTATAATTTGACTCAACTCCAAAATGATTTACTGTCCTCAAGTTGTTACAAACCTTTATGCGTTTTCTTTCTTCTGTTGAACACTAAATATAGCATTTTAAAGAATATCGGTAACCACACTGTTTGCTAGTAGCCATTGACCTTCATAGTATAGAAAAAGGACCTTCATAGACCTTCATAAAAATTTATTGTATTGGTCAAATGTTTCTTTTATGTCAAAAATCATTAGGATATTAAATAACAATTGTGTTCCATGAAGATATAAAGTACAGTATATACAGATATCAAATACAGTAAATGAAAATGTACCCTTATGACTGGTTTTGTGGACTATGGTCACATATGTCTCTTAGTGTGGCTGACTTCTGGTCATGTTAGTCTGGTGTTGAAGTGGTGTGTGTGGTGTTTCAGGTATAAACGTCATGAGTTAGCACCGCGTTACAGCCTCGGCTTGCATCCGGACGAGACGTTCATTCCTCCGGGAGAATCCCTGCGGGATCTCATAGAGCAGTCCCAGAGCTCCGGCTCAGGGTCAGGACTCCCCCTGCTGGTGAGAATCAACATCCACACAGAGCCCTTTCAATTCTGGGATGCAGAGTGCTGTCATGAAAATCGTCCATGTCTCAGAGTGAATGAGTGGCTCAGTTTAAATGTGTCAGATGCACAAAGCAAAGTTACCTTTACGTCCCGCTAAAATTTATTTAATTTAATATTTAATTAGAAAATGTATTTTCTAATTTGAAGAAATGCAGAAAAAAAGGTCAGTTACGTCGTGGAGTAGCAGTAGTTGTAATGATAATAACAATAAAAAAAAAATTAAAATGAATAAAACTATTTTCCATCTCTATTTGCTTTTAAAGAGTAACATTTTTTGGTGTAAAAATAAAAATGAGAGTTAGTTGACATGTAGTTGCAAAGTCACTTGTCTAAAGTGGACTGTCGAAATAAATAGTTTTAGATTTTTACTAAATGACAAAAATGAATTTCTGAAATTTTTATTTTTATTTTTTTTATTAAAACTTACTAAAACCATTAAAACAAAATCCAGAAAATGACATCACAAAACACAAAAATAAACTGGGGGAATATAAACTGGAATTTATGAAGAAATAAATAAAATAAAACAGATTTCTGGGCTCTATTTATTCTATTTGAACATTTACACTTTAATTATAGTTAAGTTATTATTAAATTGTTGAACTATCCATGAAACTAAAATGTTTCATGAATTGACTATTTAAAGTTTAAATATATATATATATATATATATATATATAATTATTTTAATTAAACAATTAAAAAATTTACCGTGGAAAGTAGAATTAACAATTTCATGAGATCCTATTTATCCTGTTTTCTTATTTCTCTAATAAATGCCACTGCTCTTATTGTGTATGATCAATCACTTCATTTTTATTGTAAAGGAAATATGTGGCAAGTCTGACGGTGTACTGTATGTGTCTGTCTGTGTCTGTAGGTGCAGCGCACTATAGCGAAGCAGATCCAGATGGTGACACAGATCGGGAAGGGCCGTTATGGAGAGGTGTGGATGGGGAGATGGAGGGGAGAGAAAGTGGCTGTGAAAGTCTTTTTCACCACAGAGGAGGCCAGCTGGTTCAGAGAGACGGAGATATATCAGACTGTCCTCATGAGACATGAGAATATACTCGGTGAGACATTCTCTCTCAGACACACAAACACCGGTGCATTCACACGCTAGTCTTATACTGTTAATGTAGGGAAAATACAGACTATTATAATAAAAGGTACTGCTCACCAAGCTTAAGTAACTCGTGATTTAAAGGTATTTACCTGACCGTTTGAAGAAGTAGTTTGCTACACTAATAAAAATATGTAATTTCACTGAAGCTATTAAGGGGTAGTATGTGTATAATCAGGGGAAATAAAGGAACTTATTATTTTTTATTGCTGTTCTTTTAAAATATGAGGCCAAATGAGTCAGTGCTTCACACAATGACTGTTGAAATTTCTGAAGATCTCCACTGCACTATATATAGTCTAATGTAATTTAACAAAGGTCTTTAAATGAAATAAAGTGTCAGGTTTACTGCGTGGGTCGAAGATGGCCCATTAAGAACATAAGACAGTAATTGTGCAATCTTTTTCTTCAAGACAGAATTCGCAAACAGTTTTGTTAGTGAAACCTCCCTAAAATGGAATATTCATTGAGGTGCTAAGATAATATTTCAACAATTTAACACATTTGCAGTTTATATTTATTTGAGATTTTATTTAATTAGCTTTTTATCAAGTCAAAATCAACTAATATATATATTAGTGCTGTCAAATGATCAGGATTAATCGCATCCAAAATAAACATTTATGTTTGTTTAATATATGTATGTGTGCTGTGTATATTTATTACGTGTATATATATACATATAGATGAATAAATACACACATATACATGTATATAAAAAATAGTTCATGTTTATGTATTAAATAATTTTATTTATAATATAAATTATATGAATATAAATATAGACATGTAAATATTTTCAAGATATATACTGTTTGTGTGTGTGTTTATATATAAATAATAAATATACACAGAATACTCACATGTAATATGCAAACAAAATCTTTTATTTTGTATTCAATTAATTGTGATTAATCTTTTGACAGCACTATATATATATATATATAAATATAATATTAGTGTTCTAACTATTATACTATTATAGTATATACAACTATTGTATATGCTTCTATGATTTCTGTTCCTCTGAAAGACCTACCTACAGTAAAAGCCAAAACCTCTACATGTCCATGTTATTTGTTAGCTACTCAATTAACTAAATATTGTAGACTTCTGGGAACACGTTTGAGTGATCACTCAAATTAAAGTGAGTTTAGTTCATTAAAACGAACCATCAGAAATAAATCAGTTCGCTATCATTAATGGCTGCTTGAGGACATTCAGTGAGCGTGTGTTTGATCACTAGGCTGTAAAGCTCCTCGCACGATACAAAGTGATGCAGTGCTGCTTCTTTTCATGCTATTCCGCTGTTTGTTAGAAAAAGCAGCATTGCCATTTTCCAAACAGCAGAGCTGCTGTCACGCGACTGAAAAATGTAGTTGCGTTTGCAGCCTATCTACTGTTATTTAATTACTCCCACTGGTGAACATGTAGTCGGTAATTATAGGAAAATGAACCATGTTAAAATGCACGATTGAACCGTCTTGATTAGCAGTCCTTTCAAATTAATTACCTGATATCAGATTAATTATTAGATTAAATTAAGCAAGGCCTGGCTCGGTATATTTAGCCTCGTGCACTAATTTTAACTCTCTCTCCAGGGTTCATAGCGGCTGATATTAAAGGCACGGGCTCGTGGACTCAGCTCTACCTCATCACAGACTACCACGAGAACGGCTCTCTGTATGACTATCTGAAATGCACCACCCTGGACAGCCGGGCCATGCTGAGACTTGCCTACTCGTCCGTCTCTGGCCTCTGCCACCTTCACACGGAGATCTTTGGCACGCAGGGCAAACCGGCCATCGCCCACAGAGACCTGAAGAGCAAAAATATCCTGGTGAAGAGAAACGGCGCCTGCTGCATCGCTGACCTCGGCCTGGCCGTCAAGTTCATCAGGTCAGAGGCCTGCTCCTTTGCTTTACTCGACTTTAGTGAGGTTAATCTGCTGATCATTGCAGACAGCAGGTTTAGCAGCCAGTTAAAAAAAAAGCCTTGTCAGATATTCATTTCAAAAAGTCCCTGCCTCTCACTACTTTTTTTTTAGAGCCAAGTAAAAATTGTATAATTAATGATAATATATTTGTGTTAGTAATTATCGAATACAAATTGCTCTTATAATTTAATTCTATTCTGATTAAAATATTACATATATATTTGACTGTTGTCATTGTTAACTAAAACTAAACCTATTAAAATTAAAAAAAAAGAATGCTGCCTGAAATGAAAACAGGTTTAAGCTGAAGTGGTGAAATAGGTAAAACCGAAACAAATAGAAATACATTAATTAAAGCTGAATAGAAATATCAAAACACTGTTAAAAATGTCAAAAACAAAACTGCTAAAACTTTAGAAATGTAATTAAACTAAAAAAGTAATATAAAAATATAAGCAAATTCAAAATAATAATAATAACTACTTGAATTGAATATAAATATTAGTAAAATAACACTGTCATATATTTACATTTATTCCTGACCTTTTTTATTCAGGTGCATATTTCTATTCTAACATTGTTCTATGAACAAAGTTTTTTCTTAGCAACTGAAATAAAGAGTTTTAAGTTGTAGTGCAATTTTTAAAAACCAATACTAAAATAAAAATAAATTAAAGGTAAATATAAAAATATATAAAAATAAATAAAAATGATAAAAACGAAATTTATAAGGCAGCTGACAAAATAAAAATAGAAGCTATTTAAAATACTACAAAGGGATATAAATAGCACTGGTATATATTTACATTTATACATTTATCACACACTTGCTACTGAGTTAAATGTCATAAGGGCCAGCAACAATAATATATTGATATATTGAATATTTATGTTAGATATACTGTAAACATTGCCCTTTATATAGCCTCAGATCTGCATAAATGATGTGAAGAGTGTATGCTGCTGAAATATGAGCACTGAAACACTGTTGCGTGTCATGAACAGTGATACTAATGAAGTGGACATCCCGCTGAACACACGCGTGGGCACCAAACGCTTCATGGCTCCCGAGGTTCTGGACGAGACTCTGAACAGGAACCATTTCCAGTCCTACATCATGGCCGACATGTACAGCTTTGGCCTCATACTGTGGGAGATCGCCCGCCGATGTGTGTCTGGAGGTACAGCACCGAATATTACTGTTTCATTTCATATCGTTCATTCTCATAGCAATACA